>JACEIK010000032.1:185625-206688 GCA_018107945.1 Datura stramonium | reverse complement strand
CAACTTAAGGAGGTGGAACCAGAAAGACCACCTCAGCAAGTGGCATATCGGCGATAACCTCGCCGGTAACCATTTTTTTCCTTTAAAAAAAAAAGAAAAAAAGATCAATTTCATAAGCAGAAATCCCCAAACCCAAAAAAAATCAAACACCCACCAAAAAATTTCAAGATTTGTTTCCGTTTCCTGGCTCATTTCTCGAGAAGAACAAAAACCAGGAAATTGGGGTTCGTCAAATTCATTTTTTACCTTGTAAAAATCACAGCTTTTTTTTTTTATTCTTTGTTTTTTTTTTTACCGGTATTTGTATTTATCTGTTTTAAGTTGTATTGGGTATTTGGGAATTTTGCTGCTTGATATTCCTTATAGTTTTTATGCTGCATTGTCGAATTGAGCCATGGCGGATTCTGGGGAAGAGAAGAAAAGAGTAGTGGTGATTGGAGGTGGAGTTGCTGGGTCACTTATTGCAAAGAGTCTTCAAGACGAGGCCAATGTTTCCCTCATTGATATGTCAGTCTTTTTTATGCCTTTTGTTTGTTTGTTTGTTTTTAAATTTTTTTTTATAATTGTGATTTCTGGGTCAGCTTGTGCCACTTCGACTAATTCCATGGTAGTTGCTATCTTTCACCGGCATAGGTATCGAGTAACTTTGCCCGTCAAGGTCTGAATAGATGAGAAGAAATCACCTAGTGTTTTTATTTACGATGGGATTTGAGTTGGAGACCTCATGGTTGCCAATTCACCTTGTTTGTTTAATTTTTCCACATTCTATGTTTTTATTTGGCCATTACATAGGGGGATGGGGCAAGGGGTAGTGGGAATCAAAGCTATCACCAATTTTAAATTTTTGATGATCATGGTGTCTCGATTAGCTTGTGCCACCTGGACTAATTTCATGATTATCTGCTACTTTTCACCGGCACAGGTATTGGGTAATTTTGCCTAGCATGGTCCGGATAGATGAGGAGAAATTATTTTACAACGGGAGTTGAGTTGGAGATCTCATGGTTCCTAACTCACTTTGTTTATTTTATGCATATTATTTTTTTTCGCCATTACACGGNCTACACATATCCCGTAGGGGATTCCTACAAGTACAACTAGACTGTAAGCCTGGGTCATTCTATAATTAGTTAAATGACCGATTAGAGCTAATTTGAAATTGAAGCGTAGTTGATACTTGATTGGTTAAATATCCCACGTTGGTTGAGAGAATGGGTTGTTGTTTCCTTATATACTCATAGCCGATCACCACCTCATGACCGAACTTCTGAGATTTGGATAAAGCCCAATATTCATTTTTTAACGTTGTATCAGAGCTAGACCCATCCATATTCTTGATTTACCCTATGTTGGCTCCCATATTATGTTGTCCACGCTCTAAATATCCAACAATGGGGTTTGTATGGGAGGGGGTGTTATGTGCCCCACATTAGTTGAGAGAATAAAAAGTTGTCTCTTTGTATGGTCTGTCTTGGACAATCGCCTCATGAACTAGGTCCAAGGTCCATTTTCTTAATATCTAGCTTATTATGTAACCAACTATAGCAATCAAAGGAATTATTGGCCGTTTTCGTTATGATATTACATGGATTTATTATTTGTAGAGTGTTTTAGTTAATGGAATGCAAATAATATGAACAGGAAGGAGTACTTTGAGATGCCTTGGGCTGCCTTAAGGTCAATGTGTGATCCTTCATTTGCAAAACGAGCCATCTTTAGTCACTCCGAATACCTTCCCCGTGCAAATGTCATTACATCTGCTGCTGCTGACATCACAGATACAGAGGTAGTAACTATAAAAGGTGACAGAGTCCCGTATGATTTTGCTGTTATTGCTACTGGTCACTCAGATAATGGTGCTTACACGAAAGATGAGAAGCTCACTGAATTCCAAACAGGTAACATCATGGATCAGTCGATATACTTGTAGATTGCATGATGATCTTTTATTCTTTAAAACCTTTGATGTGATGGAACAGAATGAGTCTGAATAAAGCGAAATGATTATAGAGGATTCATACAGTCAACTTCAAATAGATTGAGTTTTAGTTGTCGTATACCTTCCCGGGTATGCACTTGCTCCGGTTGAGGTTCTCATATTAAATGTGAATGTTATTAGAGTAAGAGTTTGCCTACTTGCATTCTGCTTTTCATTCTTTAAAACTAGCTTAGAAAGCAGTTATATTACATAGGATCACTCAATATGAATCACTCAACTGTGCTTAATCTCAAACTTGTTGGTGTCACCAATATGAATCGTCTGTATATTTTGCTTCCAAATAATGGTAAGCAATTTATCTTCATGGCCAGTTAGGGTTTATTAGAACTAGATATTCTCTAAGTTTCGCACTTATCCCTACACGGACCAAATGTAGGTGTAACCGTGGCAGGTAATCCTAATATCCCAACTAATCAATATTGCCTATATGGGAGAGAACCTTGTCAAAAGAACAATTTCTATTGCATTTGTAAATCTCAAAAAATGTTCTAAAGTTACAGTGTTCATCAACAGCTTCATTCATACTCATTTTTCTTGGTTTACAGATCATGAAAAGATTAAATCTGCCAACTCCATATTAATAATCGGGGGAGGACAAACAGGCGTGGAACTGGCTGCTGAAATTGCTGTGGATTACCCTGATAAGAAGTTGACGATTGTGCATCGGGGATCAATGTTGTTGGAATTTATTGGAGAAAGGGCGAGCAATAAGGTAGTGCATTGGCTAAAATCAAGGAATGTTGAAATCATTTTGGGGCAATCTGTCGATGTAAATACTGCAAAAGACGGTGTTTATAAAACATCTGGTGGAGAAACTATAGACGCTGAATGCCATTTTATTTGCATTGGAAAGCCGATTGGTTCAGCGTGGCTAAAAGAAACCGCCTTGAAGGGTAGTTTGGATATTCATGGAAGGTTGATGGTTGATTCTAGTTTGAAGGTCAAGGGTCACAACAATATCTTTGGTATCGGAGATATTACTGATATCCCTGTAAGTCTTCAAACTTTCTCTAGTACCTTTTGGTTTTGAGAACTCATATTTGTGATTATAATACTATTTTAACAAAACGATTATCATAAGGAAATTGAAATTTCATGTCCCTTAAGCTCACCCCTAAAAAGCTGATTACACTCAAGAAACTGGTACAGATGGAGGGTCATACTGTAGTAAGACTTTGATGCTAAACTGCATTATGTGCAGAAGACTTATGTTGCTCGGACCTCCAAAAATGCTTTCACACCCATGTCGGATCCTCTGTAATTGCATAGCTTTTGGAGGATCCAACACACCTGGCACTACTTTTGAAGAGTCTGAGCAACATAGCAGAAGATTTCAGTCTTTTTCCCTTACACGATACCTTTGTTTAAACGTGTACACTCACGGTCTGGATCAGTAAAACCCTTGGTCCAAGAGCCACCATGTATGCATCCCCTTTAGGAGAGTGCTATTTTGTTGTGCTTATTGTCCTTTTCTCTAACCAATTTTTCCTTATATATATTTTTGTTTGATTTTTATACAAACGATATCAAAAATCGTCTTATTGAATGAAATACCAACGTAAGTGCCTTTCGATGCTCGTTTTGTATAATTGAAGAAGCAACTATAAGAAACATGATATAAACTTGAGGGATCAGTTAGGACAGCTTTGCTTACTTCTTCTTACTTCCCTTTTCGTGTTGGCTTACTACGATTCTACAACTTAAAATGCCAATGACTTGTATTGTTCTTATATCATGTTTGCACATTTTATCACAAGATGTTCTTACTTAATACCTGGTGAAAATGCAGGAACTTAAACTAGGATATTTGGCTCAAAGACACGCCGTGATAGCTGCAAAGAACATAAGACTGTTAATGAAAAACGAGAACGACAACAACTTGAATGTATATAAACCTGCTTTGCCATTGTCGTTAATTGCTCTAGGCAAAAGGGAGGCTGTAGCCCAGTTTTACTGTTTATCGTGTATTGGACGCCTTCCGGGGATGATAAAATCAGGAGATTTATTTGTCGGGAAGACTCGGAGGCAACTTGGTCTACTACCTGAACTTTCATAAAGTTGTACTTATGAGGTTTAACATGTATACTTTAGCTAGTTCCCTTGTACACATAGTTGTCAATAATATTTCATATTTAGTTAGATGGACCTTATTTCTCCTCTTTGATTTTCTCTTTTCTGTTTTTTGTACATGATTGTTCTGTTTGTGTTGTGTATTAAACTGTGTAAAAAAGTGTTACTTGAGGAAATATTTGTTTGTATATGAAATGCTCCGTTTCAATTTAAGTGTCTTACAGTTTACTTTAAAAAAAAACGTCTCTTCCTATATTTAGTAACTCTTTTAATCCAATATCTCACATGGCATGGTGTTAAGACCACGAGATTCAACAAGTATTTTGTTATATTATACACATCCTTAGTCAGCGGAGGTTTCAGAATTTGAACTTCATGTGTTCTATATTCTACAACAACGATTTCAATGTTAATGTAAATTAGGTTTTAAATTAAAAATTTGTGCATATTTATTTGTAACTCAAATACAGAGGTTTAGGGTATACTTATTGGATCGGTCAAACTCGTAAGTTGTCTTCTAATTCCGCCCCTATTTTTAGTTTAACGTCATAAAATTGAAAAGTCTCTCTTGTTTTCTTAAATGTCATGGTCAAAATAAGGTATATACCGCATTTCTTGTATATGATTGTGGTGCTCTATTTTCTTGTCAAAAAGTATTATTTGAGAAAATGTTTTAATCGAGTTTGTGTCTTACTTGTTTTTTTAGTCTGTTTAGTTTTTTTTGTATTTAAAACACGTTGATCAAAAGATTCAATGATTATTTGGTACATTATACATTTTAATTAAATATCGTAAAATTAAAAAAAAATCTTATTTTCTTAAAGGATAATAACACTTTTGATCCCTCAATTATTAATTAATTTTTATTTTGGTCCCGCAATCTTAAGCACATTTAACAAAAATGTGCATTTTTGATCCCTAAGTTATTAATACATTCTATGCATTATATGTTGCATTATGTCTGAGAAATACATAATGTATTTGTTACATGATGTTTTAATAAAAGTACATTATCGAAAATTAGTCGATTCATATCGATATAAAGAGAAATCAAAATATAATTGAAATAATTTCAAAAAGATTTATTTTCAGTATACACTATAGAGTAAAAAAAAAAAAATACGTCATAATGTCTTAAAATAATTGACCAAATTAACAACCTTAAATCTTATATATGCCATAATATTTGTGTAGATTGAGAAACTATAATAAATTATCGTTACGATAAAAATATAATATGAAACTGTCTCGTTTTCTTTTAACAAATAAGGAAATGATATATCACATAAAATGATATAAATTTTTGTATGAGTTTAATGTTATTCATACATAATGCGAATTTTAATATTAGCAAGTGAAAAAAATTATTGTTAAAAAGTTATTGTGAACAAGTAAATATTCATCTGTTTTTAACTAGAGGTCTCTCGTATTTGTTTCGCAGGGATATATAATCATCTTTAGCAGGTTTATTCAATGTGAGTCTTTTTCATGCAACCACAACAACATATCCAATATAATCTTACGAGATGGGGTCTGAGGAAGATAAAGCGTGCGCATATCTTATTCTTGTTTTGTATGCAGGGACAGACTCATGTGTCGGCATAGAAGTGCACGTACACCCATTAACTCCGAAAATAGTAAGTACATATACTTTAAGATATGAACATAAATTTTAGTAGGCATCCTAAGAGGCTAAAGCAAGTTAGATGCATTTAAAACTATAATTATTTATATTTAACCATAATTAACTATTATATGCTTTTAAAAAAAAATTCCTAATAAATTTTAGTTTATTTTTTATGACTAACTTAATTATATTGATATATATACCTCGTGTAAGTAAATTTTTACCCAATCATCACAAACTTTACCTATAAAAGTCATTTAATTTGTATTTATATATTAGTACATTAATTTTATAATTATTAAAATTATTCGCACAAATCAATATTATTAGATGAGATGCTTTAACTAAAGTGCATTTAGCTCGTGGTGATACACTCTCGGCTTCAAATCGTAGGTTCGCTTCTTGGTGATGCATCATCCTCTTTAAATCGTAGATTCACCTCTTATCAAGACTTTCTCGTACAAACTCTAATAATCAGAGGGTAATAATAAATATCAAACACACGTGGGAAGCAAAAAATCAAAAAAAGATTTAAATAAAAATAAAAATAAAATGTAGGGTACTGAAAAAGTTACACCATATTTAACTTTTTCCAGAAAAAACACAACGGATTATTTGTCAGATTAGTATCAAATTGAACTTCAATTGAATCAGAAACCCTAAAATTTTGTGAACGACGAAGAAGAAGAAGAGGAAGATTGAAAGATGAAGAGGGTTTTCGGCATTAAGAAAGAGACACAACCTGCTCCATCGGTTCAAGATGCTTCCGATAGGGTAATGTTTTTAGTTTTTTTTTGTTTTCAAAAACTAAATCTGTAGTTTAAATACTGCTAAATCATGCAAATGCACTGCAATTCTCTTCGTTTTGGGGCTTTTTTGTTTGTTTCATTGTTTTGTGTGGCTGTTTCGAACAGGTAAACACTGCAACTTCTCTTTGTTTTTGGTTTCTTTTTTTGTTTCATTTGTTTTGTGTGGCTGTTTGGAAGAGGTAATATTTCATGTTTTCTGCAGTTTCCTATCAATTGAACTCCCTGGGTCCTTAAAGGAAGGTGGGTGCGGAGGATGGTTATACCAGTACTAGTACATTAGATCCCATCAGGATTCTGAAGTTAAATGAGCTCGATTGATAGTATTAGTAGTAGGAGGAGGATGTGTATCGGGCAGAAGCTAATCTAGTATTTAAATTTGATGGTTTCTAACTTTAGATTCTTAGTTCTGAACTCATTACACTTCTGAAACTAAGGGTTCAATTTTTTGTAAAATATTAGTGAATTTTGACACAGACACATCTATACTCCATTTGGAAATGTTGGTTCAATTGAACCTGTTGGCTATATATGCTGATGTTGGTTCAATTGAACCTGTTGGCTATATACTTCCAACAGAATGCTGAAGCTAAGTGATCTTGATTTATTGTTGTAGTAGTAGGATGGAGGTCATGCAAAAGTGAGTCTAGCATTTAAATTTGATGAATTCAACGTTTAGATTCTTAGCTCCAAACTCATTACGCATTTTGAATTATGGGTTCAGAATTTAATGTGTAAAGTTTCACATATATATCTATACCTCATGTCTAAAATACTAGTCTGGTTGAACCCATTGGTTGTATACTCCGTCTACCTCTGCTGCCATGGGAAGTCCTTGTGTTGCATCCGTCAATCTGTAAATTCAAGCTTGAATGATCAATTCATCTATTTTTCTTTGTAAATTTGAACATATCAAATCCTTAATATTTTTAAACTTTTACAAATAATTTAGAGACTAGATAAAAAGTAAGATTGTTATGGAAAATGTTGAAAAAATTGTACTCAAAGAAAAATTGCTAGACTTTACAGATAGCATTACTGCAAAGCAAATTGAGGCAAATCCTTATACCTTTAGATATGCAAACATGCTTCTTATGACTTCTTGTTATCGAATCATATTACATGTGTGGCTGCTTGTGTGGTTTCCAGTTGATTAACCTGGAATATTTTTCTATTTTTAGCTATGCATTTCAATCAAAAATTAAAATTAAAATAGCTCTCTGCTGTTTTGGTGATTACTACTGGTTGTTTGCATGAGTAATTATTGATCCTGTTGGTTGCTTCTTACTTGTCCAGATCAATAAAAGAGGTGAGTCAGTGGAAGAGAAAATCAAGAAGCTTGATGCTGAACTTGCAAGGTACAAAGAACAGCTAAAGAAGACTCGACCAGGTCCAGCTCAGGAGGCAGTAAAAGCTCGAGCTATGAGGGTGTTGAAGCAAAAGAGAATGTGAGTTAAATCATATGCCATTTACCTTGAGTTTAATGAGACTTAAAGTGGCTTGTCAAACTATCAAGTTCAATTACTTGTGATAAGTGTCTACTGACATGTGGAAGTCAATTAGATTAAGTTCTGAGATGAAATATGTGAACTCAGTTAGTCAGTTAACCGGCTCTCTCTCTCCCTCTCCCTCTCTCTCTCTCTCTCTCACACACACACACACATATACACACGCACACACACGAATGACATGAAAAGATATATATTTGGGGATCTTTGTCGTTACCATATTACGAGAAACAGAAACAGTGGATTAGTTGTTGTTATCACATCTGAAGCAAAAGTAGGCAGTGCCAGGCCATTAAATCAATATACAATATACTTAGATGCACTCTTTTGTTTTTTCTTTTTTGATGATAGAGATGTTTGCACACCTTGACTATTCCACTGGGTACCTGTCAGGATGCTACCTCCCACCGACATAGGTACCGGGTAACTCTGTCCAAGACTTAGGCAGATAGAAAAAATTCACCTAGTTTTTATAGTCTTTGTTAGGATTTGGACCTTGATAATAATCCACATCTTTGGTGCACTAGCACTATTATTTTCACTTTCTTGTTAGAAATTGCATTTTCAGACACTATTTAGGTATATTTCTCTTTCTTCTTTTTCTGTTTTTGTAGTCTTAGATCATGTATTAACATATTGTTCTCACAAATGCATAAGCTATCCGTTGAATAATCAACAGGTATGAAGGTCAGCGGGACATGCTCTACAATCAGACATACAACTTAGACCAAGTCTCATTTGCTGCTGAGGGGATCAAAGATGCTCAGCAAACAGTATGTTAAATGTTAAAATGGAATCCGTGCTCTTTCACGAGTTACCTTTTTCACAATAACTAAATGTTGTCTTATTTGTCTGAAACGGTTAATCAACTGCTTGTATGGGTAATTCTTATCTGCAACACCTCAGAAGCAGAACTTGTCCACTTTCGGTTTTGACATTCCACAGATCCACTAGTCTATAAAATTTTCGTGCATGAAGTTCATCTACGGCTTTCTTTTTAAGAAAATATCATGCAGCATTATTTTTTTTATAACAGTGCATGCTCCTTGAAATAAAATGTCATTCCTCTAAACTTTGACTGAATTCTATTTTCGGGAGGAGAAAAATATTTTTTAAACTATTTATTAACCATCATCCAGCACGGTTTTTGATATTGAGCTTAGGAGTTTCTGCGCTTAACAGACTTTTTGGCTATATCAAATTCATGGTAAAGTGTTCTTTTTCTTGGTAGCGCCCCATTGGGCACAGCTCAAGGCTTGTCAAGCGAAGCTTATTCTGTAACCTGATGGGAACCTGCTGCCTACCTCCCTAGAGGTAGGAGGACAACCCAATCTGTCATGAGGAAGGGATTTCTTTTTGTGTGTCCTTGAGTTTCTTATTCTCCTATTGGTTCCGTTTTAGTTTAAATCTTTGTGTTTGAAGGCACAATTGAGCAAGCAATGGGGAGCATTTGTTTAGAGTGGAATTTTCCATTATTTAACTTGGTTATGTTCCTTCAGATGGCAGCTATGAAGTCAGCAAACAAAGAATTAAAAGGAATGATGAAAACTGTGAACATTCAAGACGTAGATGTATGTATTCTCCAGTACCTCTCAAGTTTTTCTTCGAAGCATCCCTAAGTTCCATCTCTTCCTTCTGTATTTACAACTATGGTTATGAAGTTTATCCATATTGTGATACTCTTATGCGTAAATATAGAACCTACAAGATGAAATGACAGACCTGATGGATGTAAGCAATGAAATTCAAGAGACTCTTGGTAGAAGCTACGGTGTGCCTGATGACGTTGATGAAGAAGAGCTCATGGGTGGTAAGATTTTCCAGTGCTTTTACATTTGAATATTCTAGTGAAAACATGTTTGATATGCATTTAACCTTACTGGTTTATCAGAGCTTGATGCTCTGGAAGCGGACATGGAGTTTGAAGGTGAAGGTGTCCCTTCATACCTACAACCTGACAAGGAACCAGATCTGGATTCAGAGCTTAACCTGCCATCAGCACCGATGGGACATGCGCCAATGCCAGCTGGTAGAGCTAACATACAGGTATTGTCAGATAGAGCATAACCTGGAAACTAATCAACCTCTTTTCTGTTAAACGTGTATTTATATATACAGGGGATAGTTAATTATTATGTGTATTTTACATATCTTACATCATATATCTTTTATTTTAATGACCGAGAATCTGTCTGGGACTCACCCTTAGGACCAATCGCAGCCTTTGAAATTCAGGGAGATAATGGGCCTACCCCTCTACCCTTCTCCACTTAAATATCAGGTGTAGTCTGCATGGTGCAGAACACGAACCTGTGACATAAGTCACACAAGTCCTTCAACCTTAGCCACTCAATCGTTAAATCATCATCATATCTTAAGCATTACATGCTGCATCTTTTGGAATAGAAGACGAGTTATTATCTACTTTGGCAAGTATTGCATCTCAGGCCCAAATCTCTCTCTCATGGTGGTTTCTTAATATTGTCATGTTCATCTTTCTTCTTTTAACGTTTACCTTTTTATTGACTTGTGGTGCACAGGCTGAAGATGAACTAGGCTTACCTGCTGTCCCTCGCGCATCGCTTCGTGGTTAGGAGAGTTTTGGTTTCTTAAACCTTGTTGCTGCTAATTACTTCTTCCAGAGAAGTAAGGTTGATTTGTAATAATAATGAATAGATTTTTTGATTAATGATTGTATGCTCATTATAGAATCCTATGTAATCCTCTATCAATGAAGAAAAGAAATCATCTACCAGATTTAGTTAATGTCTGGCTGACCAGAGGAGTGTGTAAAATATGCAAGGTATGAAAGTAACACTTACTATTAACAATTAAATATAAGATAATAAGAGTTGGAAAACAGTTGTCGCATTATTTAGTTGTTATTTTTTTTCGTCATTGTTATGCTTTTCCTATCATTTGTCATGTCATCCTTTATTTTCATATGTGTTACTTGAGTCGAGAGTCTTTCAGAAATAACATTTATCTCCTCGAGGTACGGTTAGGTCTAGTACACTCTTTTCTTTCTTTTTTTTTTTAAAAAAAATTTTACTTGTGAGATTATATTCGGGTATGTGATTGTAAGAGTTGGAAAACACTTATTTGACAAAAGTTTATATAGAAATAATTATCTTATATTTATTGTTCTCCTGTAAATTAGGTGCATGTAAGGCTTTCATGTACTATCACGTGTCACTTTTTATTATTTTACCCTAATGACAAATCCATTTGTTATAGCTTGTATCATTTTTTCATCTTTAATCAGAAATTTTAAGCTTGAACTCCGGGAGAAGTTATTATTAGCGGGGGACATTTATCTTCTAAAGTAAATTTTTCGATTTGAATTTGAATTAGTTCATTCTGTATAAGATAATAGATACTACGCTAATTAGATGTAATTTTAGGAGAATCACATTTCAACTTGGGGTGGAAAAGCTCAAGGTTGTATAAGTTCTATATCAGATTTTCATTTAACTGATGTGAAATTCAAGTCTCGTTTGCTCGATATTCATCCTCCTCGACCGTTGTGAGTTAGATATTGCCACATCAGGTCTTCATTTAACTGATGTGAAACTCAAGTCTCGTTCTCTCCACATTTATCATCCTCGACAGTTATGCGCTAGAGATTACCACATCAGATCTTCATTCGATCGATGTGAAACTCAAATCTCATTTGCTCCACATCCATCATCCTCGATAACTGTGTTCTAGATATTACTAGCCTCGATCCGAACAGTGCAAATTCAAAACTATACAAATCTCACATAAGCTCCTCATAACACTTAGAATATATAAGAATAATGCTAAATAAGGATTAGTAATGCTCGCATTAGTTAAACTGAGGTTATTTCTTATGCAGTATTTAGTTTAGTCCGTTAAAAATAACATTAATTGAATAATTTAATTTAAAAAATTATTTATTTACAAAAATTCCATCCACAAATAAGATAGAAAGGATGTGAAAAAGATTTTGAGTGACAATTATGTCTTTAATCATGCTAATGCATGCATTAACAACCATTGCATTACTAATATCATGATTTTTAATGCATTAATTATACATAACGTAATACAAAATAGAGTATATAACTAATGCTTGCATTAATTATACATAAGTTGAAAATATGTACCAAATAAAATATTAATAATATACAAAGTCAATATTTATAGTATTTTTTCCAAGCACGAACCCGAAATTTCTAATTAAATGCTAAAGAATACTAATTAATTATTCTAATACAAAGTCATGTTGGTCCCAAAGGTGCCTTTATTCTAGAGACTTCCATTTTCCCCAATCTCTACTATCTATTGATGCCCAGCAACATATCCTGACCGTTCAATTCTGTAGCCCGAATAAAACCACAGATCTCATACACAAAGCAAACCCTCTCTCTTTTCTCCATACTCAACAGCGCCAACAACCTCTTCTTCTCGCCGCTCTGTATCATCGGTACGTATCAATCGATCTTCAATAATTTTTAGTTTTATGGTGTTGATATGTTTTAAACTTTCCGATTATTAGTTTTTTTTTAAAGCTGAATTTGTTGTTGTTATTTTAGTTGAATTTTTTGAGTAAATTAAGCGATCGAAGATGTTTGGGAGGACACTGTAGAAGAGTGCTTCATATGTTTTAAATTTACCGATTGTTAATTTTGTTGCTGATTTTATTGTTATTTTAGTTCGATTTTTGACTAAATTAAGCGATTAAAGATGTTTTCGAGGGCAGCGAAGAAGAGTGCTTCATATGTTTTAAATTTTCTGATTGTTAATTTTTGTAGCTGAATTTGTTGTGTTTTAGTTTAATTTTTGACTAATTAAGCGATTAAAGATGTTTTTGAGGAGCAAAGAAGAAGAGTGCCATGTTTTGAATTTTCCGATTGTTAATTTTGTAGCTGATTTTGTTGTTTTTTTAGTTCAATTTTTGATTAATTAAGTGACTAAAGATGTTTTTGAGGGACAATGAAGAAGAGTGCTATGTTCTGAATTTTCTGATTGTTTGTTTTGTAGCTTATCTTGTTGTGTTTTAGTTCAATTTTTGACTAATTAAGCAATTGTAGATGCTTGCAAGGGCAACAAAGAAGAGTGCTTGATATGGTTAAATTTTCCGATTGTTAATTTTGTAGCTGATTTTTTAAAGTTCATTTTTTGATTAAGTGAGTGTTCAAAGATGTTTGGGAGGGCACCGAAGAAGAGTGCTTGATTTTTTGTAATTTTCCTATTGCTAATTTGTAGCTGATTTTGTTTTTTTTTAGTTCAGTTTAGACTAAATTAAGCAATCCAAGATGTTTGGGAGGGCACCGAAGAAGAGTGACAACACTAAGTACTATGAGATCTTAGGTGTTCCTAAGACCGCTGCACCGGAAGATCTCAAGAAAGCTTACCGTAAAGCTGCTATTAAGAATCATCCTGATAAGGGAGGTGATCCTGAAAAGGTACCGCTACTCTTTTTCTTTACTATTTTTAGTGATGCTGATCCAGCATATAAGCAGTGCGTGTACGTTCACTAAATATCTCAAACTCAAATTTACATAAAAAATTGAAATATGTATGTGTATGTGAGAGAGTGAGTGAGAGAGAGAGAGAGAGAGAGAGATATGCAGCTATCTTGGTTAAATACTTTTTTTGCCTCTGCTGATCAAGCATATAACAGTGGGTGTATGTGCACTAAATCTCTCAAACTCAAATTTACAGAGAAATTTAAAAAGTGTATACATAGTTGTCGTGTGTTAATACACTATTAATCAAAGTCAGCCTTCCGGCAAGAGAGAGAGATTGATTTTTCCAAGGAGCTAGCTTCTTCTCACACTTATCATTAACATCTCGCCACACACTACTGTCCTTAGTTCTTGCACCCAAAAGTCGTCCCAAAAAAGTGGTAGGAAACTCCTCAATCTTGCATCCCAAGACCTCTGGCAGGGAATCAATATTATTACCAGCAATGATAGAGAAAATAGAACTCTTGGACAGATTTATTTTTAATCCCGTAACAGCCTCAGAAGCCAACGACACCACTCTCAAATGAAGGATTTGTTCATAATCTGCCCCACACAAAAAATTTTATCATCTGCAAATAAAATATGTGAGATCTGCACCACCCTTTCATTAGCACCTTTGAAGCAAAAACCCTTGATCCATCCCTGGTCAGTTGCTATTATAAGCATGATTCTTAAGATCTCCATCACCAACAAAAATAGATAAGGAGATAAAAGGGATCTCCTTGCCTCAATCCCCTTTGTGACTTAAAATATCCTTCCGGACTTCCATTAGTTAGTATTGAGAATCTTACTGTACTGTACATATACAGGTTCTCACTTGTATAATTCATTGTGGGTGGTTACGGGTTTTTTTATTGTAGACTGTCTCATTACACAATCGCTCTTGTTTGTATATCTTTTTATACAGATGAGTGTTTTTGATTTTTTTGTTTAATGTAGATCCGTCATAGCTTTATCTATAGGTTTTCGTTGAGCCTAGTGGAGTGATATCAAGTGGTAAAGTTGAAAGGAGAATTTAATTATATCTTTTTCCCTAAATTAAGCGGACGAACTAGTTTGGGATATGTTTGCTGGATCTAACCTTAACACCATGGTTGCTTGATAGTTGCCATAAATTAAGCTTATCTTTCGGAGGAAAGGGTAGATCTATAGATTTAATTTGGCTGCTTAGCAGAAATAGGAGTCGTTGAATGTGTTGGTGTTGAGCTTCTTTGTTGTGTTATACTGTAATTTAACTCTTAACTTCCTCCGTCAGCAGGAATTCTGATGTTAAAGACATATCAATTGTCTTTCTCCGGAATAGATGGGGGCGATTTTATGTATAAAAAATGGGGCACGTGAACCCGTTGTCTCTCCGTAAAACTCAATATTTTATGTATTTATTTTTTAAAATTGGTATAATATTATATGTTGACTCCCCAGCTACAANGTATAAAAAATGGGGCACGTGAATCCGTTGTCTCTCCGTAAAACTCAATATTTTATGTATTTATTTTTTAAAATTGGTATAATATTATATGTTGACTCCCCAGCTACAAGAAGGTTAGATGGTGCACTTGGTTGAAGGTTGAGTTATTGAGTACGTGGGATCGATTCCCAGTTAATACATTTTTTTCTTTCTTTTTTTTTAGTAGTTCACCCATGTTCCAGGAAGCCTAGATTCGCCTCTGTGCATAGATATCATGTAATGTTCTAAATATACACCTTCAGGTGTTTCAATTCAAAGTATTGTCCTACTGCCTTGAGGCCTTTCTTAGTTTCACATTGTTTACTACGGTCTCTGTATTATGTTTCATAGTTAAGTGATAATGATGTCAATTATGGTACAGAGTGTAGTCAATGAATCAACTCCATTATTTTTTTCAGTTTAAAGAGCTTGCACAAGCTTATGAGGTTCTGAGTGATCCCGAGAAGCGAGAGATATATGATCAGTATGGTGAAGATGCTCTCAAGGAAGGAATGGGTGGTGGAGGTGGTGGACACGACCCATTTGATATTTTCTCATCTTTCTTTGGTGGTGGCAGCCCATTTGGTGGTATGTTTTTATGGCTGTTTGTTTGATGTTGAATTTGTTGATTCCTTTTCACGCTGCTTTCAGTATCTGATATCCTTTATTCGATGTCCAGGTGGCGGAAGCAGCAGAGGAAGAAGACAAAGAAGAGGAGAGGATGTTGTCCACCCTCTCAAAGTTTCTCTGGAGGATCTGTACAATGGAACATCAAAGAAGCTGTCACTATCTCGCAATGTATTGTGCCCAAAGTGCAAGGGGTGAGTTTAGGATGTTATTAGTTATGTTTCGACATCATTTATCATCTTTTTATCAAGTTCTGCTGAGGTACTACTATATTTTTTTACCAGGAAAGGATCTAAATCAGGTGCTTCAATGAAATGTTCTGGCTGTCAAGGGTCTGGGATGAAAGTCACTATCAGACAACTTGGTCCATCCATGATCCAGCAGATGCAGCACCCTTGCAACGAGTGTAAGGGTACTGGTGAGACAATCAATGATAAAGATAGGTGTGGACAGTGTAAAGGTGAGAAGGTCGTGCAGGAGAAGAAGGTGTTGGAAGTTGTTGTGGAGAAGGGTATGCAGAACGGACAGAAGATAACATTCCCGGGCGAGGCTGATGAAGCAGTAAGACATGCTATTTAGCTTTTGAAGTAGTTTATGTCATAATGATCAATCGTGTGTTATTATCAACAAAAAAAGGGGACCACTGATTCTTCACGTGGTTTATGTTTACTTTTCGTGGCAGCCTGATACGGTCACTGGGGACATAGTTTTTGTCTTGCAACAGAAGGAACATCCCAAGTTTAAGCGCAAGGGAGATGATCTCTTTGTAGAGCACACCTTGAGCTTGACCGAGGCCCTATGTGGTTTCCAGTTCATCCTGACTCACCTAGACAATAGACAGCTGATCATCAAGTCCCAACCTGGAGAAGTTGTCAAGCCGGGTAAGCCCAAAGTACTTTAGTTGCTTTTACATTCTGATATATGGCTAAGACTTCTTGATATTGTGGTGTCAAATAGTTTTCTGCATGCACGCACTATGTAAAACTATCTCCTAGTGTTTGTTGAAATTGGATGGCCTTTTTTTATCTCGCATGGTATCCAGTATGCTTTATATGAGAATCTCTGCTCATAGATATCAATCGTGAACTTTGTTTCTGGCCTCGACAGATCAATTTAAGGCCATAAATGATGAAGGAATGCCAATGTACCAAAGGCCATTTATGAGAGGAAAGCTGTACATTCACTTTACTGTAGAATTCCCCGACACACTATCTCCCGAACAATGCAAGAACCTTGAAGCAGTGTTGCCACCAAAACCCAAAACACAAATGACTGATATGGAACTGGATGAGTGCGAGGAGACCACCTTACATGATGTTAACATCGAAGAGGAGATGCGGAGGAAGCAGCAACAGGCCCAAGAGGCATATGACGAAGACGATGAAGACATGCATGGTGGTGCGCAGAGAGTTCAATGTGCACAACAGTAATTTGGTAACCTGGAAGTTGCATTAAGGAATTAACGTCATGATTCAACCCTTGGTTTTCAAGTATCTGTATGACAAGAAAATGACGTCTGAAATATTGCTTCTGCAGTAACATAATACTATAGTTTATTAACTTATGATTTTGAATTTGGCATTTGCCTAATTGATACTGTTAAGCAAATTTTAATGTTCAATATTTGTTGGTGGTGCTCAATGATTTTTGCAATATGCTTTGAATTGCGAAACTGATCTAGGCAGTCTGATGTGAAGCTTGGTTTAATGGCTCAACCAGATTAGTAGCAAACAACCTATGAGAAATCAAAAATATCAACAACATATTCAATGAAATTTCAACGAGGGGTTTGTCCCTTACCTTGCGAAATCATCTCCGAAGTATCCTCGGCATTTAAATATATTTCACATGAACTATACTAGAATTAATTGGCAAGCTCAAAGAGATGTTGACAAGAGACACGCCCAAAGGCATAACCTAGTGATGAATAAAGCGGGGTGAGAATTAAGTCTTGGGTTCAAATTTCAGCTGGTAAAAGTTATCTATCCAATTTTTAGTTCGATGAAGTTATTTGGTATCTGTATTAATGAAGGAATAGATAATCAAAGTACACGCAAGTTAATTCAAAAAACTACAATTAGAAAGGAAAAGAAAGTGTTAACAAGGGAAACAATGCAGGACTGATCTGTAATATGATATTAGGACATTCTTTGAAAACAACTATTGCAAACAAACACAAATTTCCAAAAATTTAGGTTATAACTTATAAAACCAAGAAATCTTGGGCGTCATAAACAACCCCCCCAAAAAATTGTAAGCAATATAAAAGGGGGACTTAATGAAATTGTGAAGATTCATATTTATTACTAGTAATAACAACTAAAGTACCAAAGTAAACCATATGGACCAAAACCAAACACCATCAATGGACCAAAACCAAACACCATCATCAACAACAACAATGAACCAAAACCAAACATCATCAACAACAACAACGAACCAAAACCAAACATCATCAACAACAACAACTACAGTGTCACTTATGATTGGATTGAAACCACTAGTGGCACCTCTAGTGATGAGACTCATCACATTCATTTTCTTGTTTGTGTCATTGATTGTCATTGCTACTGATAGTTTTGATACGTTTGATATTTATGGTTTTCCTGTCAAGGTTACATCCAATGATGTCTATGCTTACCGGTAAAACTATCTTTCCCCTTTTCAAATATTTCATTAAGTGCATTTATTTTTATTTCAAATTTTATACTGAATGTTAGAATAATTAAGACTGTTATTCATTTAAGGATTCGTGCGAATATAACGTACCACCATCACCACCATCACAATTACTACTGTCTCCCACCGCTAGCCATCACCATCAACCACCTATACCACCACCGTCGTTGCACAATTACTGTTACCAACCTCCACGTCCACCACTATCTCCGTCGCACAACTATTCTTGTCGGCCTCCACAGCCAACCACCACTAGCAATCATCTCCATCATTAGTCTCCGCTGCGTATTTTACTTTCTTTTTTAATTTGTTTAGAAAAAGAATATAAGGGGCAGCCCAGTGCAGTAAGCATCCAGCGTTCACTCTAACATCCGGAAAAGGACGGATGCAAGCATCAGTGACTGATTCCACAGCTCGAACTCATGACCTTAGATCACATAGAGACATCTTTACTGTTGCTCATAGGATCCCCTTCGATTAAAAAAAATATCATTTTATTATTTAGTAAACATTTTAACTCCAACATTTCACATGAATTATTTAGAGACCACAAAATCCATAAAAATCATATAAATACAAAATGGAGGTAGTATAGTATATCTAAAGTATATACATCGAAATGTTGAAAAGTCAAACAATCACCTTTTATTTAATATGAGCAAAGGTTATCTATTTCATTTTTCAAATTACTAATTTCACTTTATATGAATAGGTACCTTTAGTTATCTTTTAGATAATCCGATAACGCGAAAAAAAAAATTATATTATCAGTATTCAATACATGAGAGTTAGTTTATTTTATCTCGAATTATTCCAAGAGTTTATTTTATCTCGAATTACTCCGAGCTAAAGTTGGAACACATAGATCAAAGGATCGTTCATTAGTCCTACTATTCAAATGCAACAACAACAAATTATAAATTCAGAAGTTAGATATGAAGAGGATGGTGTATACATAGCCTAATTATCATATTTTGTGAAAATAGAAAAGTTATTTTCGAAGGACGCTCGGCTCATTACTAGTCAAATGCATTAGAAGTAAATTAGAGATTTAAAATTTCTAAATGAATGTTTAGATATGCTTTTATTGATCCAATTTTTTATTTTTTATTTTTTGGATGCAGTTATATGTTATCTGCAGATGTGATTGGAATGACCTATACATTGTTATTAGTAGTGTTAACAATTTTGCAAGTGGCATCTGGAAATCCAATTGGCAGTGGCCTTGCTTATTTTGAATTCTATAGTGACAAGGTAAGTAAATATGAAGTACTTTCTTGGTTTTCGGGCTCGAGCTCTGGATATAACAATAACAATAAAAATAAGATATTCAGTATAATCTCATAAAATGAAATTTGAGAAGAATAAAATGTACACAAATTTATCCCTGACCTTAAAAATAAAGAGGTTGTTTAAAATTATAATGCGACAAACTAAAAGTTGAATGATAGTTCGTGAAATTACTGTCGTCATATTTCTTTTTTCACAACTACTTTGATTTGCTGCATTTATACCAAGAGTCTTTATCAAACGGTGTCTCTACCTTCACGAGGTAGGGGTAAGGTCTGCATACACTCTACCCTCCTCAAACCCCACTTGCGGGATAACACTAAGTATATTGTTGGTGTTGTTGTATGTACATACACTATATGTTTAACTCTCTTGACTTTTTAATCTATTTATTTTTTTATATTTTTACATATTTCACCGTAAGAAAAGAAATTCTGACTCCGCTACTGACCATGTACAGGTTATTTTATTCCTATTGGCTACTGGTGCTGCAGCTGGATTAGGACTCACAGTGGAATATAACAGAATTATGGATGACATTACCCAAGATTTACAAAAATTTCTCAACATAGCAAATACTTCTGCTAGTTTACTACTTGTTGGATCTATTTTTTCTGTTATTTCTTCTTTCTTTTCTTCTCTCAATCTTCCAAAGAGATCTTCTTCATAAGCACTTGCCAAGTTATGACTATGTGTTGCTCGGATTCTTTAAAAATATTATGATATTTGTATCAGGTTATGAAAAATCCGATACGTCGGGCGAAATTTTTAAAGAGTCAGAGCAACATAGGACAAAAATCAAACATTTGAACTATAATATGTTTTTTTCCTCTTTCTTTTGTTTTTTTGGGTGTTTGTGTGGGTGAGGGGGAGTGGGGGTTGATTTCTTGTTTAAAAGGAATTGATGATAAGACATGAATAAATTGCATGCTAGAGATTTATAGCATGAAGAATTTAATGATATCATTGTAATTTTGCCTCTTGTTATTTAGTAATTTATTTTTGGGAAATTTGTATTTTAAATTCTTGAATATTATTAATGGATTTTGATTTCGGTCCTTGTGATATCGAGTTAAGCACATTTAACCTTCATTTCGTTCGAGTTTGCATTTTTAATCCCTCTATTTGTGAATCTTCACAAATTTAATATATAAGATTGATATCAGTTTTGGTCCGTCAATTATTAATAAATTTTTATTTAGTTCTTCTGATATTTAAATTTGACATTTTAATTATTGAAACATACACTTTTGATTTCTTTACTTGTGAGTATTTACAAATTTGCTCGTGACTAGGAGTCATGTAATTAGTCGTATGTTATGTTAAGCTTGTATTATTGCTCTACGTTTTATAGTAATATAATTCTTAAAATAGTTCAAATAGAACATATATCCTACATAAAGTGACCAAAAACACGCATTTCAATTAACTAAAAATTTAATTTACTTTATCGAATATTACTATTACATAAAATAAAAAATCACCAATAATCTGAGGAATCAAAAATACTATAAT
>JACEIK010000032.1:127677-146652 GCA_018107945.1 Datura stramonium | reverse complement strand
ACGAAACATCATTTGTTTTTTACACTTTAAAAATTGATTTCGCACTAGACAAATAGCCATTTATTACTTCCCTAATATTTAGAACTTTGAAATCGACTAAAATTTTGGTTATTGAATCTTTCCATATTTGAACTAGGTAGTAAGTCCTGAAATTTAGGATTTTAAAATCAATTAAGATTTTACCTTACGTAAATCATTTCCTCATCTGAATTCTATATATAACATAATTAGAATTTTTTTATGTTTCTTTTTATGGATGTATATTCTATGGACAAAAGAGTAAATTAACATGTGTTTAACATAATTAAAATAATTAAATAGATCCTGAAATTTGTGTGCCGTAATATGTACAAGGACACATTAAATATTGTTCTGATAAAAAATATATATGGAAGCATTAATTTGATAACTCATGCAAAGATAGAGATGTACATGAATTTAGAACTTTAAAGAGCAAATAAGGCGTTCTTTTTTTGTTGAAGAATGTAGGACTTTGAATCGGAAGTACTCTCAAATTCTTTGTCCACTATTATTGTCTAATCAAATTAATTTCAGAGTCATAATTTTAGAAAATGATAAAATGATAATTTTTTCTAATGTGAAATCTATTTTAGAAGGGTAAATAGTTGATCAATATTTTGTATAAAGGATTAAGAATAGGAAAATGACTTTACTTATGTAATTGATAACTGTAAATAAAGTACTTGAGAAAAAAATTGTAGGTAGAATATAGATGGAGCTAAAAATTTGTAAAACAATTAACAAGTGTCGAGTTCAGGTGCGTATGTGATTACTAACGTATACAAGTTTTAGCACTCTTGTAAAATGAGTAAAATGTTGGTAGAGAATTTTCAACCGTTATTTAAATTATGAGACACAAATTTTACAATAACTAACGTGAGATATACATGCAATGCACCTACCCAAGTGTTCAAGTAAAGTTGAACGATTTTTTTGCTTTTCAATCAAATGCTACTTCTATATGAGACACTTTTGTAAACCGAAATAAATATTAGAACAAATTGAAAGAAGAACGACTAGAGTGGATCAAATCCCTAAACATGATTAACATCTATTATTTTAGAATATGCAAATGTTTGTTAGTTTTCATATTATAGCACTAACATATTTTTGACTATTATTTATGTTATTTTTAAAAGCTTATTCTTATTAATGAGGGACACGCGCAACGTCCATAGGAGTATCAATAGGTTTGCAATTCAATATATCGGAGTGTCCAAAACATGCTTCATTTGTGAAATGACGGGCCTATTGCTGGATTCTGCCCACCTCAATGCCTAGAATTATCCTAGTTCACCTAGGTTTCTGATTTGGAAATGACTGACAAGATACTCAACTTAAGTTGAGTAATTCCTTATTGATAATCGCCTGTTATAGCAATGTCTTCAACGTAAACAACCAAGAATATGAGTTGCCATTATGAGAATGTTTATAGAACATAGAGATTGGCTTCACTTTGAAACATGTCAAATTGTTGCACAACAGTGCTAAAATGGTCAAATCATGCCTTTGGTGATTGCTTGAGACTATACAAAGATTGACAATCGACACCTAGATTTCGCGTGAGCATCAAACCTAGGGGGTTGCTTCATGTAGACTTCCTCAGCACGTTCGTCGTGAAGAAAGATATGTTTGATATCCGATTGATGAAGGGGCCAATGCCTGGCCAATATAATATGACTCCTATGGAGATAAAGGAGGTGAACAAATGCAATTTTCGCTATTGGAGAGAAGGTATCACCATAATTAAGATCAATCCCCTTGGGGAACGATCTTCTTGCCAGCACCTACCATGATTGTAAATGCTCACCAACATCTAGCTGTTGATTTTCCTGGTGGTAAAGGAACTATTTCCTAATTACTATTATCATGAACATTCATTTCCTCAATCATAACCAATTCGGATAGCTATCGCCTCTGCCAATTTCTTAGATGCTTTATAGATCGCTGATGGCTGAAATGTAGTCGGTGAATCTCTAAATGGATAAGTTGAATAACAAAGACATGATAGAATGGCGGAAAATAGTGACAACTCAAGAAATTATAAACAAGACTGAGTGTCGTGAGTTGTCTGAATACCTTTTCGAAAGCAATAGAAAGATCAACTTCACCTAATGAGTGCTTAAAGGTCTGAATATATGTCATAGAGTTTTGTGATTTGATTAGTGGAAGTGATGGTTGTTTTGCTAAATGTTATGATTCTTATGGCAGATACTCAGCACCAGTTTAATGCAAGGGAGAGTGACTGGGGGTTCACATCGTTTATGCCTCTTAGTGAACTATATGATCCTGGAAGAGGTTATCTTATGGATGACACAGTCATAATTGAAGCTGATGTTGCCGTCCGTAAAGTCATTGATTACTGGTCCCATGACTCTAAAAAGGAGACTGGTTATGTTGGCCTTAAGAATCAGGGAGCCACTTGTTATATGAACTCCCTCCTCCAAACACTATACCATATTCCTTATTTTAGAAAGGTTAGCCTTGTAGCATGAATGGTTTCTTTGATATTATCTTCATACAGATGATTAATTCATATTTGCTTCTCAGGCTGTGTATCATATGCCAACAACTGAGAATGACAATCCTTCAGGCAGCATCCCTTTAGCTTTGCAGAGTTTGTTTTATAAGCTCCAGTATAATGAGACTAGTGTAGCAACAAAAGAATTGACAAAGTCCTTTGGGTGGGACACCTATGATTCTTTCATGCAGCATGATGTACAAGAACTTAACAGGGTTCTTTGTGAAAAGCTTGAAGATAAGATGAAGGTAATTGGTCTAATGGAATTGAACACTTAGAACTTGCAGACACCTTTTATCTTGGATAGTATTCTTCTTTAGAGGTGAGATTATTGCTTCTGACTATTGCTTTCTGTTAACTTTGGTTTCTTTGACTCAGGGAACTGTTGTAGAGGGCACAATACAACAATTACTTGAGGGGCATCATATGAATTACATCGAATGTATCAATGTTGACTACAAATCAACAAGAAAAGAATCTTTTTATGGTAGATATAGAACCTATAGAACCAGCATATCTTTTTATGATGGTTTTTATGGACTTTGGATGATCATTTTATTTATGAAAATGTGCCTTTTGATCAGATCTTCAGCTTGATGTGAAAGGGTGTCGTGATGTGTATGCTTCATTTGACAAGTATGTTGAAGTGGAGCGCCTTGAGGGTGACAACAAGTACCAAGCAGAACAACATGGTTTACAGGTTAAATGTCTTTAAATGTTTCTATGAGCTAGTGATTTACTAATTTGTATATTTATTAAATCATTGAGGTCCTTTGAGCCGGAGAATTATAGGGAATAAGAGGCACTTGAATATATAAGCTAAAATGATATTCGTGTTATTTCCTTTTCCTTCGTATCCTGTAGTGTGTTGTTTGGATTGTAAAGTTATGATATCTGTATGTTCATAGCTAACTCCTAGTTTTGCAGGATGCTCGGAAAGGTGTCCTTTTCACCGACTTCCCTCCTGTTCTTCAACTTCAGTTAAAACGCTTTGAATATGATTTTGTGCGGGATGTTATGATCAAGGTAATTAATTAATTCTCACATGATTGTACAGCTGTAGCCAACTAGGTAGAGAATTTTTTTTTTTTGAATGGGATAAAATAGCCAACTCAGAGAAAATTTTATATTTTATTAAGGAGAGTCCTGGTGTCCTGTGTACAATATGGAAAGTAGATTATGATTTAAAAAAACAATGCAATTTGGCTTAGTCTTATTTGTTATTCTACATTACATGGAATTCATGGTTATTGGACCCCAGATTCTCATGGACTAAGCAGGCTCTCACTTTTTTCTCCATGCCTCTCATCTGGAGTAATACTCTATTTTTCGTTTCTCTTATTTTATTATAGTAAGGAAGTTTACTCATCCTGAGATAAATTTCGAGGAGATGGTTTACGATGATAAGTGCTACTGCTCACATGCTTGACTGATAACTATATGTTTGCTGCATAATGATTACTACTGAAAGCACTTCTTTTTATTGACAATATAGATAAATGATCGATATGAGTTCCCTTTGCAACTCGATCTTGATAGAGAGAATGGAAAATATTTATCTCCAGATGCTGATCGAAGTGTCCGCAATCTCTATACTCTGCACAGGTCTCAATTTATTCTGTTTTCTTAATGTTCTGTCCTTGCTAGTTACTGCTCATTTTTTCATGAACTTTTGGTCAACCATTAAGTTTGAATAACGCGGGCAGTTAGGCAAAGATTTTATCTTAGTGGTTTCAATTCTTCATGTTCAATGTTTTCTTCTGTAGTGAGTTAACTGGCTATATTTTCCACAAATTTGGGTGGCTTGAGATCACCTGCTATTGCATATAATTGGAGTCATCCAAGTATACAATTGGTATCTCATTTTATCTGGACCAGTTTAGTCACTCTGTTTACTTGGTTGTTTTTCTTTTGGTTATGCTGTTATGCAATAATTCTGCATGTGTTCTTTACTTTACATACTTGTTGTTTGATATGCTTTAGTTGATCTGAGGGTCTATCGGAAACCTCCTCTCTACCTTCACAAGTTAGGGGTAAGGCTGCATAACACAACCCTCACACAACCCTCCTCCAGACTCCTCTTATGGGATACACTGGGTTTTTTGTTGTTGTTGTTCTTTCTGATCAATCTGACTGTGTCAAACTTGGTTTACTTTAAGCTTGATTCGTCTACAATGCCTTTTTATGGTTTCTGTACATCAATAGTTTTTAAAGTGGCATACTTGTAACAAGTGTGGTGATGTAAAATTGGCTATCTGCTGGGGAATGGAATCTTGTATTCTTCTTTTATCAGGTTAGGTTTGCATTTGCCTTTTTTATTTGTTACGGTAGTTGAAGACTTTAGCAACACTATTTTACAAAGCAATACTCACACTTCCCTAGTATGTCATAATTTCATTATTAAAATCAGCAAGTCCGTGTCAAAGTATGTACAGGTTGAGTGAATATCAACCCAAATCTTCCACAGTCGTTCATTCATATATTCATGTTTGTTGTTTCAATCTTGAACAACTCCCAACTAATCTGGCACTGGTTGTAGTTGATTGATTGATTGGTATATCAGCTAGAATTAGTTCGTATAAACATGGAAATTGGGAAATGTAGGTCTTATATTGTGAACTCAAGTTTGTTTCTCCCTATCCACCAAGTTCCCGAGTGATTATGTGCAAAGTGCCACTTCTGCTATTTGTGCTTCTTCTTTCTCCAAATTAAATTGATCTTAGTGACTTTTTTTTTTCTTCTGTATTATTCTAGCATTGAAATCATGCATAACTCACAATGTGACACATATGTTATAGTCAAACGTGACACTCTTGCAGACAAGATTAGCAAAATATAACCTCAACTAGATTTTGGGATATAGGTTAATTATCTTACTTTTTCTGTTCCATTCATTTTATTTGAACATACTTGTCCCGCATCAGTTTTAGATTTCCTAAGGGGGTTCATAGTTTTTGTGGGCTATCCATCCATTGCCTCATGGTATTGGATTGGATATTTATATTTTTACATGGTAGAGCAAATTTGGGTGAACCCGTTTGCACAACCATTTTCTCTACTTATTCTATCGCATTGGGCTTTTCTCTCGCATCTTAACCCACTGAGCTTCTCTAGGCTCTTCTCTCAATTGAGTCCATCGAATCTGTAGTTCTGGTCAACGCACACTTTTAGCTCATTGAGTCTTCTTTCTCTGCTTTAGGCCCATTCTCATCTTGCGCTTACTTTTGTCTAGTCTAGGCCCACACTTTAGCCTGTTGAGCTACTTTAATCTTCCAAACAAAAGGAAAAAAATAAAAATAAAAGCAAAGTGACCACATATAAACTTTAAAACGGGTTTCACATGTGGGTGGTATTAGAACATTGTTTTTCCCGCATTGATTTTTGAAGGTTCCCAAAGTTTATTATATTGGGTTGGGCTACTCTACCAATTTCCTTAAGGTTTTGGTTGGATGTTCATATTGGTTTATAATTTTAATTTCATCCTCACTTCCCTGGATGTTGGTATAATTTTCACTCTGTTAAACTATTTTCGGCATTTCTTAGTACAATTTATTTGGTTATCTAAAGTCAATCAGGAATGTCTTCTTGCGTTTATAATATGTTGCCTTGAGTCCAGCTAAAATTATTTCATCTTATGTGGTACCGATAGGAGGGTGCTGAGAGTTCTTTGTCTCATCCATGTATGAACCAGTAATTTGAAATATTGCTTTCAGCCTTGTTTTGGTTACCAGCGTGGAATTTATTTCATTTGTTTTTATAGAACTGCATGATACTATTCTAGTAGAAAAACGGTGGCTTTTCTCCTGGGCAGCTTCTGTTGTGAATGTCGATATCAGTAACATCTGTTTCTCTCCATTCTACCTTCTTGTTTGACATCTCCTCTCGTGCTTGACTGCAACTTTTACTCATTTTTGTTAATGATGTCTAATAAAATGAGGCTGTTGACCATGATATCTGTTGATTCTCAATTTTCAGTTACTCGAGACAATTAGTTGCATGATGACGATGATGATGACTACTTATTAATTTTGTACTAATTCTTTTTTTCCCCCCCAGTGTTTTAGTTCACAGTGGCGGAGTGCACGGGGGACACTATTATGCATATATAAGGCCAACACTCTCTGATCAATGGTATGCAGTTTGTTGCACCATCATACTTTTTTCTCCAGCATTTATAATTAGGCTTTTCTCAACGTACTGCAGTGCAGACATGCTTCTCCAGCATTTGTAATTGGGTGTTCCTCTAACATGTATCCTTTTCTTAGTGTTCTCTAGATTTTTAGCTCGGCCCAAGGAAGATTTGACATGTTCTGGAGCTTCTTATTTGTTATACTCATTTTCTATGTACTTCATAAGGATTCTTCAGAATACGTTAAAACTTGCTAAAATTTGAATGTACCTGTGTCAGATATATGCCTTTATTCAGTAGTCCACCTGTGTGTGCTTGCATTTGATTGCCAAGCAGTTGTGACTTTGGTTCTTCTTGATGGCTGCTTCACATTGAAAATGTTTAGAGATTTTACTGTCCTTATTACTGGTTTGATTCATTATGCATTTCTCACTGTTAGGTATAAATTTGACGATGAGCGTGTGACAAAAGAAGATACTAAGAGAGCTCTGGATGAACAGTATGGTGGTGAGGAAGAGGTATTTGTCCTATTCTTGCACCCTTTTTACTTGTACCTTCTATATTAGGAAAACGTTATTCGTATAAAAGAAAAATTCTTTTAGGTGTTGCCCATTAAGTGTCCATTTCTTGTTAACAGTTGCCCCACACAAATCCTGGGTTCAACAATTCACCATTCAAATTTACAAAATATTCAAATGCATATATGCTTGTCTATATACGTGAAAGCGACAAGGAAAAGATCATATGCAATGTGGATGAGAAGGACATAGCCGAGCATCTCAGGGTGGGTTTCAACTCAATACTACTGATTTAGTTTCTGTTTGGTCCATTCATAGTAATCTTCTATCAACCTCTAATTCAGATAAGACTAAAGAAGGAGCAAGAAGAAAAGGAACAAAAGAGAAAGGAGAAAGCAGAGGCTCACCTCTATACAATCATCAAGGTTTTGTTCAACAACTAGTCTCTATCCTTTACTTCGTGCATCTTTATGTTAAACAAAATGTTTAACTGAAATTGGCCATTTCATTTACAGGTAGCTCGTGATGAAGACCTTGGTGAACAAATTGGGAAGGAGATCTATTTTGATCTTGTAGATCATGATAAAGTGCGCAGTTTCCGTATTCAGAAGCAGATGCCATTTGCTCAATTCAAGGTACATTTATCATTCTTCTGCATTTCCTTCTGTCACAGATTCGGAAGAAGTTAATGTCATACTGCTCTTATTAAACGTGATGAGCAATTGTATGTGCTGCATGGAATGCGTTCAGTTTTGACCGTGTTTAATAAGAGGATTCATGTGAAATTTTTCGCTTCTGCAGTATGGAATGTAAACTTCTGTACTTGTGTAATATTTTGAGAGAAAAGATAAAACTTCAAATTCTAGTGCTTACATAGCTAAAATTGAGGAGAACAAGCATTCAAAATGTTGAGGAGAATATGGAGTTCTCATGGTTAGCTACAAAGGTTCATGAAATTGTTTATGCTTTCAGCAGAGACAAGATAAACATATTTCTTCTGATAATAATTGGTCAATCACCATGATTCTTAAGCTTGTCATGTGTCTGATGATACGTCTGTTGTCAGGAGGAAGTTGCTAAGGAATTTGGTATACCAGTGCAATTTCAACGTTACTGGCTATGGGCAAAGCGCCAAAACCATACGTATCGGCCTAATCGTCCATTGACAGCTCAAGAGGAGGTTCAATCCGTAAGTTCTGTCTGACAATCTTACCTCTCGCTGTGTGCGCTGCATCTGAATTATGACTGCAGTTCTATTGGTGATGTTCTTTGCTATATTTCATTTTTGTTTTCCATATAAAATTTGGCTTCCTCAGATTATCACTTTACTTGGAAAAAAGGAATTACCGTAGCATGATATTTTTGTCATTGGTGTAAGATGTAGGCCATTACCAGACAATTCCTTATATGATCTGCAGCTATATGGCAGTTAGATTCTTTAAATTCTCTTGTTTGATCTGTCTTCTATGAAAAAATGTTGTAGGTAAGGTTAATCAATTTGTATGTTACAAGAATATGTGGTCTCCAATCCATTAAGGAATGTAATTATTATGGAAATCCTGAAAAACTTGATTATGAACTTGACATCCACCAATTTCCCCTTACTTACCAAAATAGATGCCTTCAGATGTTGGTGAATAGGATCAGTTTTTCTGTTCATGTTGGTTCACAGTGGCTAGTTCACAAGTCAATTGGTCTCTCTCTCCCCCTCCCTCCCACTCTCCAGACATGTCTTTTAATTGGATCAAGTTGGGACCATCATGCTCCCTTGAGAGTGATATTCTTGAAGTGTGCATTCTTTATCTTTTTCCCTGGCAATCTTTCTTCTGTAGTGTGTGATTTCTGCAATCTGTTAAAGAATGGGAGTGCTTGGTTAACTTGGTGTTAATGATCTTACATATTGTTTTTTTAGGTTGGCCAACTGAGAGAGGTTTCAAATAAAGCAAATAATGCTGAGCTAAAATTGTTTCTGGAAGTAGAATTAGGCATGGTAATGTATCAGTTGCTTACTTATCTTCTTTTTCGATGATTCACATGATGCATGTTTTTCGTGTGAGGATTTGTTCTCCATGTGTTACTTTTACGTTTTATTTTGTTTTGTCTATTCTTGCAGGATTTTCCTCCACCAGAGAAGACCAAGGAAGATATCCTTCTATTTTTCAAACTTTATGACCCTTTGAAAGAGGAGCTAAGGTATTATTCTTGCTTCTCTATAGCTTGAAGACCAACACTAAAGTAGTGATTTTCATATTTGAACTTTGGATCTGCTCATTTTTTTTTGAGAACAAGACTACATGGAAAGGTGCTACGTACTTTTACTCAATCTAGAGGTCTAAAGCATTGAAAGATTTAAATGTGACACCGAAGTCAGCCTGAGTATACACCAAAAAAGGGAAAAAATAAGAAGTATACCTTCATTGATTTTTTGCAATTTCTTTTGGACTTGATAAGGACATCTTGTTAAAAGGGTCAATCTGAAATTTTGATGCATTTGAACCTTGAAGTGCTGTTAAAAACTGCTTCGGGCTTGTGTGTATGAGAAGCCATGCTGTGGATGAGGTTTTTTTGGCCTCTCTTTAATTTTCTCTTTATTGTCAGGTATGTTGGACGTTTTTTTGTAAAAGGAAGTGGCAAGCCGCTGGAGATATTAGCAAAGCTAAATGAGTTGGCTGGCTTTTCGCCTGATGAAGAAATTGAACTTTTTGAGGTTAATTGTTCTTCTTCTTTCGCTTCCAGTTTTTTTAACTCAAATATAGGATGTGTGATTTTTCAGGTTTGGTTATTTGCAGGAAATTAAATTTGAACCAAATGTGATGTGTGAACACATTAACACGAATTTGAGTTTCCGTGGCTGTCAGGTATGTGAAATCAATTGCCCATTGCCACTTTGTGTAGTCGATTTTCTTTCGATAGTTCTTTTTTCTTCTGCTAGATCTATTAGCAATGAAAAATTTCATGCACTACTCTGGCTTTGCAGCTAGAAGATGGGGATATTATTTGCTTTCAGAAATCCCTTCGGAAGCAAGGGAATGAACAATGTCGCTTTCCAGAGGTTCCTTCGTTTTTGGAGTACGTGCACAATCGCCAGGTTTGTGCTGCATGCTCTTATTGTGATATTGATCCCTGGAGTGTAAAAGATTGTTGCAGTACTGCAATAGATGTTGATGATAGCTATATGTTTTCTAGTACGCCTGCCGTACTTTATTTTGCTCACTTTGACCCAATTTAGGATCCTAGTTCAGTAGTTCGACTGGAATGGAGTTCCAAAAAGGAAATTAATTGATTAGTTGTATATTTTTAAAAGCCTCATCATTTTCACAGTTATGAGCTCTATTTGATGGTTTCCAGGTTGTTCGTTTTCGCTCATTGGAGAAACCAAAGGAGGACGAGTTCAGTCTTGAGTTGTATGTATCTGGTTTTTGTATGATTAGTAGTTCTAGGTTGATCTTATGTCAACTCTTTTCATTGGTTGATGACACATAATTCTAGGTCAAAGCAGAACAACTATGATGAAGTTGTTGAATGTTTAGCTCGCCATCTTCGCTTGGATGATCCATCAAAAGTAAGGCTTACATCACATAACTGCTACTCACAGCAGCCAAAGCCTCAGCCAATAAGGTATCGTGGAGTTGATCGTCTCACTGAAATGCTCAGTCACTATAATCAGGTATTTTGTCTTTTTTGGAATTTCCTAGATATGCAGGTATCTGCTTACTGCATATAATTTTTATTACTAACTATTGTTTGTTAACTTATCCCCCTATTTGGATAGACTTCAGATATTTTGTATTATGAAGTCCTGGATATTCCTTTACCAGAGCTGCAGGGCTTAAAAACTCTCAAAGTTACTTTTTATCATGCTGCCAAAGATGAAGTGAGTGCTGAATAGCAGTCTTTGTGCTTTTATGACTCATTTTTACCTCACCTTTCTGTAATATAATCTTGGACTGACCATTTTCAGGTGACTATCCATACTATCAGATTGCCAAAACAAAGTACCATAGGAGATGTTCTTAATGACCTGAAAACAAAGGTACTTTGGAGTTTCTTGTGCTTTAGAACTGGATGCCTTTGAACTTTCTCCCCCTTTCCACGAATAATTATGAAGTCTATAGAACACGTGGGAACTAGGAGAGATGGGAAAAACTGACCTTGTCTGTTCTGTAGCAAGAGGATCACTCATCTTATTTCTTGTTATGGTGCAGGTTGAATTGTCACGGCCCGATGCTGAACTAAGATTGCTGGAAGTTTTTTACCACAAGATATATAAGGTACTATGATGTTGCATAACTCCCTTTTATACTGTGGTTTTGGGTCTGCTAAGATGCTTCTTTAATTATTCCTTTGTTTTCTAAACGACACTGTTATATGGTGCTGAAGGCAGTAGAGAAAAACCAACAAATATTACATTAAAGGAAAGAAAGAGTATCATACATGTGTCTTTGTGTATGTATGTTTATTGAACAATAATGTAGCCAAACATATATGTTTGTGTATGTAATTGAACAGTGGATATATGTTTCGTTAAGGAGGTAAAAGAATTCATGAAAGGACATGATATTACTGTGTTTTCCAGTTTTATCCTAGGTAGCATTTGTAACCTTGCATCCATCTTCTTTCTGCAGATTTTTCCCCTTAATGAAAGGATTGAGAATATAAATGATCAATACTGGACGCTACGAGCAGAGGAGGTACGTTTTAATATCTGATGTTTGCTTCATTAATTTATTCACTAGAGCAGATTGGATTTTACATTAGGGGCGATGGATCTATATGAATGTCACTCATTTCACTTTTTTTTTCTTTTTTCATTTCGAGCTTCAATTCCTGCTTGACCATCTAGCATATTGCAGTGAGATATGACATATTTAATGTTTGGTCATATGAATATTTGGCATCTCTTTGCCTCTCTTTGTTTACATCCATCATACTGTTCCGATGTTGTTGATATGCCATTTATGTTTTATTTTCTTCAATCAATGCTTTTTTATAAGATAAAAGTTTATCAATAGAGTACCAAGAAGGTACAGAAACATCTAAAGAACCAACAAACCACCAACTATCCTTTCCCTCCCAACAAATCCAGAAAATCCATATACTGATCCAGACTCACTACGGGATTACTTCTGCACCAGTAGTACAGATTATGAATACATTATTAATTCTAGATATGTGATATTTGTGCCCTTCAAAGCATTCCATCTCCAGCCATAAAGTCTATAAGACACAATAGAATGGTTTCCATATCTGCTTCAGCCTTCTAGGTAACTTTTGAGCTTGCCAATCTTCCAATGAACCTTTTATACACTGAGGCATCACCCAAGAAATTCCGCAGATGTTTAAAAATAATTCCCAGCATTGTCTAGATACTCCGCAATGGAGGAAAAGATGATTCACTATTTCTAATTCTTCTTCACGCAGATAACATCTATTACCAGTGATGGATATAGAGCACAAGTGCTGGTTTATCTGAATCCAGTGTTTTCGATACGGAGCATAGTTTTATATAATGGTTCAACTATAAGAAGCTAAAGGTTGATCCATCAAATTAAAATCGTGGATCCTCCTCTTTCTGTTACATAACGTGAAGACTCTTTTCTGCAACTTGTCTTGAGCTAGCCTCCCGAGCTGCTGTCCTCCCAAAGCATATCATCTTAACAGGAGCTTTTGTCTTCCAAATCATCTTCTGAGGCCAATTAGCATCCCAATGACCTGACTTCTTTATCAACATGCTGTAACAATTTTTAACTGAATTTTTGTTATCATCACTAACTTCTCAGATCAGTGAACCCGCCTTACTTTGATCAATTGAAACCTGACTTCTGAAGTAAATTGACAGAAATCCTCTACCTCCCAATCATTCAAATTTCTTTTTTTCTATCTGCCACCCCTAGTTTGAGTATAAACTTGTAGTAGTTGTAGCATAGGTTTTATAGATGTTTGCATGCTACTGACACTGTTTGCTTTACAGATTCCTGAAGAGGAGAAAAACCTGGATCCTCGTAGTCGCTTAATTCATGTTTGTCATTTTATGAAGGACACAGCTCAAAATCAAGCAGTAAGTACATGTATAGAGATATTGTTGCAATAACTGAATAATTCAGTGAATTCTTCCTTGAATTGTTTGTTTTTGGTTCTCTCTCTCTCTCTCTGTTTTTTTTAAGATTCTGTTCTCTTGTGTTTACAGCAAATACAGAACTTTGGTGAGCCTTTTTTCCTGGTTATTCATGAGGGTGAGACATTGACTGAAGTTAAAGCTCGCATTCAGAAAAAATTGCAGGTTTCAGATGAGGAGTTTTCAAAGGTATTCAATCGGTCCTGCCTTTGCATTTCTCATATTATTCATTGAATTGTCATCTGGAAGATTTCTGAGTCATTTTCTCGGTAAAGTATATAATTGTGTTCTGGAAAGTCTTTGACATGTGATACTTTTGCTTTGCAGTGGAATTTTGCATTTTTATCCATGGGTCGTCCCGAGTACCTGCAGGAATCGGATATTGTGTACAACCGTTTTCAGGCATGTGGCGCTTCCTTTCCATCTGTTGATGCATAGTCCTCATCATATGTGTTTTGTGTATCCTAATTTTTTTATTGGTTACAGAAAAGAGATGTGTATGGTGCTTGGGAGCAGTACCTTGGATTAGAGCACACTGACAATGCTCCAAAACGATCATATGCTGCCAACCAGGTATGCACTAATGCTTCGTGCGTGCCTTGTCACAATTTTGAAGCATATCTATGAGAAACCCTGTGAGAATATTTAGGTCTTTAGAACTGTGGCAGACCAAGAATTCCAACATCGTGCAAAGAAAATTGGGCTTTGCCCCAGGGCACCAACTATACTACAGAAGCTAGTTATCCAAGTTCCCTAACTTTTCGAGGGTGGAGTAACAAAACTTTTGAGGGTTTCTTTTGTTTCGTGGTGTGGGGTTGAGCAAGGGTTATCACCAATAGTTATCTTGAGAGAGCATCTTTTGATGCTTTTGGGCATTGCCATCTTCTGGAGAATACTTGTATTCTCAAACGTGTGATCATGATAGCTTTACTTCTTTTTTTTTTTCCTTATACTAATAATTACCTGTATCCTCAATGTATCTGGTAATCAATTTACTCCATGGTCTAAGATAAAACAAATTTCTCAGTTCAGAATTGCTTCCTTTTGATAAACTTGCATACATAAGTTCGAATATAAATACCATCTTTTTTTTTCTCGCCACGCCTAATATCCATTCAAGAGCGAAATTCCCTCAAATTATGGTGCTTGGGAGCTGTGTTGTTTATTTCGTGTACTCTTTTTCACGTGTGAATACATGTATAACTGATTAATATTGGTGCTGCAGAACCGACACAATTTTGAGAAGCCTGTTCGGATCTACAACTAGATAATCTTCAAAATTACTTCTACATTACCGGATGATTATCTTCAAAGGGAAGCGTGCTGTTTTGCAAAGAAGGTGCACTAGGTTCAGCAGAAGATAGCGCTTGGCAGTTAAATGTGGGGATGTCATCTTGGTGGTAGTATAAAGTTTGTCCTCCGAGGCGGTTAAACATTTATGCTGAGATTTCATCAAGCAAGCTCCCGTTTTTTGGCTGAGGGAGTTTGCTGGTAAAATTGGCTTCTGTCAGTTGTGATGTAGGCAATCCATACGATTTTGGGTGAGTATGTATAGAGGGTACAGATAATTGGTTTTGACTCTCCTATATTTAGAAAATTGGTTTCGACTTTATCCGCTTTTTAGACAAAACAATATAATCCATACATTTCTCTTTCTAAGAATCTGATTTTCTTAGCTCTTCCTTTGATGATTGTTCGTCTTTAGTATAGGCAGAAATAGGATATCTGTAAAATGTTCAGATTTACTTTGAGTTTCTGGGTGTCCCAGAATCATGCAACAGAGATTATTTATGATGCTGTTAGTTCCCATTTTTGATTGATCTAGGATTACCTGTACTGCTTATTTCATGTAATACTTAAAACTTATGAGCTATGTTATTCGGATTTTTCAAAAATATCACCAGGTGTATATTTTTTGGAGGATCCAAAGGTGTGCACAGCCTCTTTGGATAGTTCAAGCAACATAGATTACAAGTAGTCTTATGAAGCCAAATTATAATGGCTTGACACGAATGAATATCTGGTTACTGTTTCCTGTTTATGTCCAACAACAATAATCCAGTGTAATCCCACGAAATAGGGTTTGGGGAGGGTAGAATGTACGTAGATCTTACTTTCACCTCCAAGGCTATACCACCCATGTTGCAGTGAGGCTACCCATCATATGACGAGCAATTCGGCTGCATTGGTCTCATCTCTCAAAAAATTTGATTGGTTGGACACCCTTGTGATGACGGCTAAAGCTATGCCATTTTTATTCCAACTTCCTCTGTGTTGTCAAGGATCTACACATGCATAATGTTATAACTTATAACTATAGGGAGCCGCCCGTAGCCAACCCCTATATGCTTTAGACCTTAATTTTCCTCTGATTTATTTGTGGTTTCTTCGTTACAAAGAGCTTCCTGATCTTTGACAACTAGGGGCTTTATAGGGTCCTCTTGTTGTAGGTCTTCAAACTACATTGAACAAATTAGAACGCCTTCAATTGCTTTTTGCATTCGCTAGTTCGGCATTCTCGATCTCTGAAGGTTGTTTCCGGTAGACTCTCGGCTTTCCAGTTTACCATTTTCATATATTATTAGCTTCTATTGGGTTAAGGGTTATGTAAGTCTACTGATAGTAGAAGTTACAGAATTTGCTCAAGAAAAAGTCTGTATCTACGTATAAAGACTGAATGAGTGTTAATACAGACCATTAAAGGTTATGGTCATGCGGTAAATATTTTTCCATCCTTAATTAGACTTTCGGGTTTGAACTACTCGAAGGTTGTACTTCTTGAGGTCTGTTCCTTTGGGGATGATGATGTGTGGAATTTGCTTTGAAAGCATGAACAAGTCAAAGACTTTGGGCCAAAGAGAAGATTATTATCCTATTGAAATGTTTAATTTTTAAGCCATGTTGAAGGGCAATTTGCTCATGACCAAGTAAAATATATACTTCTATTATTGCATTAAATATTAATGGTCAAAAAAGTCCCTTTCCCATGTGAAATATGCTGAACGACTTTCCAACAAGCTTCATTGGTTTCTAGTCAGTCATTGAAAGAAAATCATGTACTTTTCACCATGTTTTATTCGGTGTTTGGTATCCGCATTGAAATTTTAATTTACTTGAGTTTGCACTGTGCAATCCCTATTTAAGGAGGGATAATACTCCAACAGAATCTTTTTACTATATATATTTTAATCTCGAGACTTCAAATCATATTTATTCCATCACAACCTAGTTGGTCTTGTGTTCCCTTATTCCACTTATATATGGATTGATCCGTACAAGAAAAAAGAAATACTACTCCCTCCATTACAAAATAAGTGGTATTTTAATCTTTTAATTTTGTTTTAATATAAGTGGTGTTTTACATAATCAAGAAGACATTAAAGATGTTCTTCTAATTTTACCTTATTTTAGTGAAAAAGGTTTTACATAATCAAGAAAATACTAAAGAGTTACATCTTTTTAAAGATATTTATTAAGGGTAAATGGGTAAAAATTATATATATTTTTTAAAAACAAATAATTTTCTTAAATAGTGTGTTCAAATTAAAAATATCGCTTATTTTAAAACGGAAGGAGTAACTATTTTCATTGTGAATGTGTATTCTGAACTACATGATGTGTAGTCCATAGAGGTAGCTCTTTGACATGTAATTTCTAACTCCATATTTCTATTCAAATCATTAAAATGATAGAGGGTTGACCACCAAACAAAAAGTGTCAAACACACGATGCCAAGCTGGACCGACTTATTCCTCTCGCATACACAAAATTTACAAACCTTGTTCTATATGCAACAATGATATATACAGTACAGTTTCACCGGTGTCGCAATTAGAAATTTAATTTTAAAAAAAAAATTTAAAAATACATCATAATAACTAATATTTAACTTCAGTACGACATATGATTTTCTGAGAAGATTATGCATCGGACCACCCTTTGCCTAAGGTGGCTCCATCCACGAATACAAAAACCTTATCCTTATTTTAAAATATAGAGAAACCGTTTTCTATATACCCTCGTCTACACCTTATCATATATGTGTGTGTGTGTTTGTTTGTACTAATAATGAGAAACCCAAAAGAGGTGCTTAAATTTCAAGCGTACGTGTTTTCGTTTACCAACCATTATTTTGTCAAACAATTCAAACCGCGGATTTCTTCAGTCAATTTCCCCACTTTTTCCCATTACATAGTATATATTTTGTGTATATTATATATATAAATCACTATACAATATTCCTCTTCATCTCATTTCACTCACCAATCCCTTCTTCCTCAAAAGAAAAGAAACAAGACTCACTACAACTTGATTCTCACCAAAATATTATATAGTCGTCACAATCTGAGTTCCTGTTGTCAACAAGACTCTCGATCTTAGCTTGTTTCCAACACCGAGGGGTGCGAGTGAGTGAACATATACATATATATACATATACATTAGGCCTATCTTTTGCATTTCTATACAGGGAGATTGTTTCCACGTTTCGAACCAAAAGGGAGATATTCTACGGCCGTACCAAGGCTAATCTTGTCTTTTTCTTCTTAACATGATCACAACAATGGCACACAAGCAATACAGCTTTTCCAAAATTTCCTTGTTCTTCATATCAATCCTCATTTTCTTCAACTTACACAATAATGTTAGTGGATTGAGGATATTAGAAGGAGATCAACAACAATGGTTAAAGAAGAACACTGATTTAATTATTCAATCACTTCCAAGAGGTTCAGTTCCATCCAAAGGTGCAAATCCATGCACTAATATTCCTGGTGGCAGAAAAAAGGGGAGATGCATGAAGTAAACATTATGAAAAATGCAACAGCGCCTCTCGCAGAAATGCAGGGTAACGTTGCGTACAAAAGACCCTTGTGGCTCGGCCTTTCACTGTACCCCACTCATAACGGGAACTTAATGTACCGGGCTGCCGTTTTTCTTTTTTAAAAAAATACTGAAAATAAGGATACCCAAAAGCAAGAATCAAACCATTCTTGAACTATAATATAGTATTTCTTTTGGGATTTATAATTTATTAGGATATATAATTCTTTGTATAAATTCTTTAAAGGCTAGGTGACTCCAAGATTATTGTAGATGGCTCAACTTTAGTTCTAGTATACCATTGATGATTCTTTTATTTTTTTATTTTTTTACGAAAAAATTAAGTTATATATATTGACAATTTAAAAACTTTTTTTTATATTATTAATGTAATTTAATATTGATATCAAGTTATTTACTACTACCATTGTTCTATTCTTTTAGACATTAATTGAAGAACATCAACATGACATTGATTTTTGAATGTGAACTCATGAAATATTTGTTAATTTATTTTTCCACATGATATTGGTAAATGAAGCTCCCATGCATTTATGTAATCTAGTTATCAAATGTCAAAATCATACGCGACAATAATAACATATTCAGTGTAACCTTCCGCGTGCGCGACCTCCAACTTTGTGAGGTGGAGATCAGGTTGTTTTCGGTAGAGCCTCAGTTTAAAATATAGGTCTCTGACACAGAATTATAAAAAAATAAACAACAAAATAGCAAGATATAAAATAAATGCAGAACAACATGTAGTAATACACATCAAAAAATAAGTGAGTACGCGGTAACCAAATACTACTATTAAAAGGAAAAAAGGAGAGGAAAGGGCTAGCTCCCC
>JACEIK010000032.1:110400-127655 GCA_018107945.1 Datura stramonium | reverse complement strand
TTAATTTGATTTGATGTGTCCTTCCAAAATGGCCCGGTGATCAATACTAACCATGTTTTTCATGTAGTGTCAGTTTATTTTGGCGTTTTGAGGTTATAAAATTCGAATTCATGAAATTTAATTCTTTTTCGTGTGTTTTGTACATGCCGATTGTCATGAATTTAGTTGGACTACGTTTGACCTAAAATTTCGTATGTCCTTCGAAAACTATCTGGTGATCAATACTTACCATGCTTTACATGACTAGTGTCGGTTTATTTTGACTTTTTGAGGTTATGAATTTGATCATTTTTCGTATGTATTAGTACATGCTAAATTTTCTGAATTTGGTTGCGGACTCTGTTTGGGCTTAAATTTGGTGTATCCTTCAAAAACGGCCTGGTGATCAATACTCACCAAATTTCCATGACTAGAGTCGATCCATTTTGATATTTCGAGGTCATGAAATCAAAATCATAAATTTGATGTTTTTTCATGTGTTAATATACATGCTAATTTTCCTGCATTTGGTTGCAGACTTTGTTGAGCTTGAAATTTTGTGTGTCATTCGAAAACGACTCGGTGATCAATACTCACCATGTTTTTCATGACTAGCGTCGATTTATTTTTGCATTTCGAGGTCATAAAATTGAATTCATGAATTTGATCTTTTTTCGTACATGTTAGTACATGCTGATTTTCCTGAATTTAATTGCGAACTACGTTTGACCTGAAATTTGGTGTGTCTTTTGAAAACGGTCTGGTGATCAATACTCACCATGTATTCCATGATTAACTTCGATTTGTTTTGACATTTTGAGGTTATGAAATCGAATTCATGAATTTGATCTTTTTTCATGTTTATTAATACATGCTGATTTTTCTAAATTTAATTATGGACTTCATTCCGCCAAAAAATTTGTGTGTCATTCGAAAACGATCTGGTGATCAATACTCACCATGTTTTTCATGACTAACATGACTGATCATAAATGTTACTTATCTAGAAGGTCACACAATCCGATCCGATATACCAGTTATTTTAAAATAAAATTAAACATATAATTTAATAGACAATGCTTTTTAAATAAAATAATTCAAACCATATAGTAATTATCTATAATTCCAACAGAACCCTTAGATCACCACACTTCCAAATTGGATTTATTGCTATAATACAGTGATGGACTGATTTTATTTTATCTAGAATTGCCATCATGATCCCCAAAAAATCAACACCAAATTAAAACATAATAAAACTGCGGCATAATAAATTTTCATGGTTCGATCTTTTTTAAATTTCGTGCATAATAAAAAATTTAGTATATCGAACTGTCTCTTTTTATACTAATAATTTAGATATTGAAATACAGATAAGCTCTCTCAAAATTATTTCTAAAAATATTCATCATTATTATCAATATTCATAGGAATATTATTTGTACTTGAATTGTAGTACTCAACTCCATTAGGCAACCTACCTCCGCCGCTTCCGCCATCACTGCCACCACCATCACCACCTATTCCGCGGCCTTTCTCGGGGCTTTTTCCGGTGAGTTCTTGAACAATTGATCGGAATTCATCAGCATTTTTTGCATTTACCATCACTGGACTTGAAATATATTTCACCTTCATTGGCTCTGTTTTTTCATAATTTCTTCTACTAAAATTTTGCCCTTTCTTGCCTTTTTCCATTAAAAAAAAATAAAAATTGATACCTTATACAACAACAACTCAGTGTAATCCCACAAAGTGGGGTACAGAGAGAATAGAATATACGCAAACCTTGTCTCCACTTCAAATAGAGAAGCCCTTTTCGATAAACCCTCGACTTACAGAAAAAAAATCCCGACAAAATTGATATCATATATAGATAATTTTTGTACTATATGGTAAAGGGAATTTTGGAATATTTGGATATAAGTGAGAAATGTACAAATTTAAATGAATCTTGAAAATGTTATAATGTGTGTGTATTTATATAGTTACTAATTAATTAGTGGATGTGTACTTATTGAAATGAAACTTTATTGAAATGAAACTTAGAAAAATAGAAAGAAAAATATAATAAAATAAAAAGTGGAGAAATTAATTAAAAAACAAACGTGCTTGAAAAAGAAAAAATATGTTTCCATGAAAGGAGGAATAATTAGAAAAGGAAATTAAAGTTAGTTAAGTGTCAAAACATATATAATGGTGACATTTGCTAGTACGCATAATTTTTCGTATAAAGCATGTTATTATAAAAAATTAAGTATCTTATAACATCGCTAGTTGCAAAAGATAGATTTGCTTTTGTCCTCGATGAAATTTTAAAATTATTTAATTTTAATTAAATTACATGTTTTTTTTGTTTTTTTAAAACAAAATTAAATGATGATGAGATTATTTTATTAAATATATTTTGTTTGTAAAAAGTTTAATTCATTGAATTAAAAGTGGAATATATATATATATAAGAAATATTAAAATATGTGTTTAATTTTACACGATATAATTATATTAACTTTTTATCCTATGATTAGGCAGATTTAATTAATATTTAATTGAAGTAAAACTTTCTTAATTAGCCTAACTTATGGGACAAAAATAAAGGCGGCTTCTCGAAGTTAAATATTATTGCTAGCCGCCCTAGTATTTTTTTTAAATTTAAATATACTAATTTAATTTGACTCTAATATATAAAATAATTAGTGAATTTATCATGTTTCAAGGACACGAACAATCTCATTATTTTTATTAAATGATATTTTCTAGTTTACTTGACTCTTTTTGTTAGATAAGTATACATTATATGATGGTTAGCAATGATATTTTAGAATTTAAATATTTAAATATTATGAGTGTATTTTGAATTAAGCGAATTGAATGAATTATATTTATAATTTAATAAAACTTTCTAGTTTATAAGTAACCGGGTATTTTCTCTATTTTCAAAGGGTAGAGCACTTCTAGTTTAGAGAATTTATATATTCCTTACCTAGTATTATTATTACTGCATTATTATATTATCTTATTCTTTAATTTTATTACGATTGTTGTTTCTTTTACTTTGGTTATCTTTACTATTTTTATTACTTCTTCAATATTTGCATCATAACTTTCTCCTGGGCTTTTCTTTAAACCTATTTTAAAAATATTTTTTATGAACCGAATCAAGGTGCACTCCATCCCACCCACCTACTCCATCCCACCCACTCACTTGTGAAGATATACGAGTATATTATTATTGTTATTAATAGTTAGATGCTAAAAAGATAGAATCGATAACTACTAGACTTTATATCTTTATATACTTTTAAAAGAAAAAAATAAAATAAAATAAATGAAAAAGAGACCGTTCAAGTGTTTACAAAGTAAGCAGCCACAACATTTTACATTTGATATTGAAAGTTCAGAGCTTTGACTAATCACTGTCAAATAATTACTCGCTCCGATTATTTTTACTTATTTTGTCACGTCTACTCTTTGTGGCATGACGGTACCTCGGCGTCCTATTAGACTGGATCGGCAACTAGTGAGCCTAAGACATCCGTGTTTGGTCAGTTCTAACCCGATTCATGGAAACAATCTAGCTATATAACTACTGAGAATACAACCTCCGGCCGATCGTAATTTCATAGCCACTGTCATGTAACATTAGCTAACCGTATATCACACTCATATAGGAAAATTCCATGCGCCAACAAGCGCCACCATTGCCTAGCTGAGCCTCTTAACTCAATATAATGAATACCAAATCTACGACCCAAGGTCACCACTACTGATCCGAATACCTACCCACACCTACCAACACAATCAACAACACTAAATGTATAAACATACGCACGTCCCCACACGACGGCACAACTAACCACACAGCGAGATATATATACACACCGCAAGCCTCTATGAATATCGATAAGATGGCCTGGGACAGTGGCCCCGACCTACCCGTACTGTATAACAAAGAAAGGAAATAGACTCTACTATCTAGCTCCTGTGATGACAAAGAGCCGAAGGACTCAACGAGTCAGGCCGGAATCACGCAGGATCGGCTCGTTTGGCGAGTAGCCGCAGTAAGTACGCCGCCCCAAATGGGCGCGCACCACCGGTACCGAGTATGCAAAGCAAACTCAACATAACCGAATGTAAACAACATAATAGAAACTTCCGGGAATGCAAGAAATATCTCGGAATCGTCTCGAATCGATAGAATCAAATGTGCTTTCCTGCATCGAGAGTAAGTATTCATACCGGGTCGACGGTTTATCTACCGTCTATTAGCTAATATATAACATATATATGCTAAGGACCAATACCAACCCCCTTAAGCCGGAAGGTGCCAACCAACAAACAATCTATATACCCCTACCTGTGTCAAAACCATCCAAAAATAAGTCACTCCACTCGTCTACTTACTACGAGTACCTCTACCTACTCGGTCTCCAACTCTGTTATGGCCTCTCCGATATAAATAACTCGTGGTCTCGAGCTCGAAGGGACTCTCGTATCAGAATCGTAAATCAGAATCGTGTTCAGATCAGACCGCCTCGGGCTAGTGGAAGCACACAACAGGTAAGCTATACCGTTGTGCCGATCACTGAGCATGGGAATGCTCCATCCCATCTTCGTCCTATCAAGCACGGCATACCACTTCCTTGGAGTGGCGTATCCCCACCCTCACAAAGGGGTCGGTACGCTACCAACCCAGGGGCGGCGAGGACGCTCAAAGGGGCCTCATAACACACAAACAGTCTCAACAAACAAGGATCACGTATAGCAAGCATGTTTGAACCGAAAATACTATCTGTAATCCGATTTCTCATGCCGAACTCTTTTTTGTGTTATACCGATTCTCATACCGAACTATATCAGACTGGTATATTATCTCGACTGCCCTGATTTATATCAGATGGATATTATCTCGACTGTCCGATATTGCTTTACTAACTTTCATTCCGAATATATATCATAATATTATAAAACATGCTTGCTAAACTCATATTAGACTCAATTCGACTTCAATTCTTTCTCTATGTATCACGCTATCTAACAGACCGGATTACTAACTTGCTGTAGGAATTAGCTTTACATACCTTCACTGATTTTTCTCGACTAACCAAAGAAGCTCTGGCCAAGATTTCTCGCTATTTCTCCCAACTGCATTCATATATATATATATATCAATTAGAACTAAATACACTAATATTCTGGAAGAAAACATCACTGGGCAGAGAGAGCAGTCTAAACTTGGCTTATCGAAACAAATAAAACTCGCTACGAAAGTCCGTAAGGAGAAATACTCACTCTTGGTGGCTGTGAGTATATTAACACTAATTTGGAGCAATCTAATTTACTCATCTCTAAGAGCACGATGATTCGCCGGTCGAATTTCTAGAAACTAACTTCGTAGTAACGCTCCTGGTGCTTAATACCTCAGATCTCGAAGTTAATTGAAGCCTGGACCGCTAAGCAATAGCGTAAAATGAAGGAATCTCATCAACTCACTTTGTGCCCTGTCGGTTTGCTCTCTGGAATTTATATGAAATTTAACATTAAAACCGAAGTTGGGAGGCCCTTTTATTCTTGGATCTTTTAAGTCGCATTCCTAGAATGCGATTTAGGTCACGGGCCTTGCGACACGTCGACTTGGCGCTTTTCCGATCTTTCCCTGGCTTTTCCTAGCATGTATGGCATCAAAACTTCTAACCAACATGCGAGTAGGCCATCTACGTGTTGAGAATTTACTAGGTGTAACATATTCAAGATTAATTTAACGTAATTATGATTTATTAAGAATGTAACCTTATATATAAAAGATTATGAAGAGAATATAATTTAGGGTAGAAGGCTAGTAAGTAACAAAGGTGTTGTCTCGCATATCTCTGCACATATAGTAGTTTAACTATTTATTTCTTCACCTTGTAGTTTTTTGTCCTTCAATTTCGTTACTATCTACCGTCTCAGACTTTGATTATTGCACTATTTTGTTATAGTTATTATTCCCGCCGTATCAATTAACACTTTCTATAGTCTTTTGCCATATAATTTCTTCACTTTCATTATTTATCATGCTTTCGATCTACTTTGATATAATTCTTTCGAGCCGGCGTCTATTAAACAACTTCTCGCCTTCCAAGGTAGTAAGGTCTAATTACACTTACCATTTCCTGCACTTCACTTGTGGGATTACGGCTATATTGTCGTTAGTTGTAGTATAAACTTCGTTGTACACCTCTTAAAAATAATAAATAAATGACGAGCATTATATCACCCTTTGAATATAATAAATTCAATATACTGGAATATAGTTATAGTTAATAATAAGGGTAAATTAGAACCAAGTGGTAAATTATCTCTTAATTATTAAACTAGATAATTAAATAAAATATAGACATCTATTTTTAATATAATAGACAAATTAAAGTAGACGAAGAAAGCATTTACTTAGCGGATTATACCTCGTGGGGGATTTTAATCATGCGGTCATTTCGCTAAATTCTCTTTTATTTCACTTATTTATATTATCGACATATTAAAATTAAACTCATATTTATTTATTCGGTAAGTTGAAAGTCTTTTTATAATAAAATATTTTATTTAAAGATATTTTTTTTTTTTATTTGAGATCGTGAGTTTAAATGAAGCGATATTATTAATAAAGACTCATGTATTCAACTCTAACCTACTTTGAATTAAGATATTATTAATGCTGTAGATGCACTGTGGTTGGCCTCAGCTCACATCATGTTCAATTAATAATATAAAAAGTGTTGGAAAAAAGGATTATATATAATAAAAATATTAAAAAAATCAAAAAAGATAAAAAAATTAAAAAAATTATTAATAAAATTTTCTTGAATTATTTAAAATAGGGTATTTTATCGATGTTTGATTTTTGGCTCAAAATTACTCTTCTGCTAGTCAAGTAGCTCATTTTTTGCCACTCCAACCAGCGAATTTTTCCTATCCCGAATAAAGAAGGCTTTCGTATCTTGAACTATTTCAAATAGGATAATTTAATACATTTGCTATAAATGTCAAGTATCGAAAAAGGGTTCAAGAAAATCTCGTGCTATATTATTAAATTCAATATTATGATGGAATAAAGCTATCATTTTTTTTATATAATAGAGAATCTCTTAATTTGATGCGAGTATGAAAATTTCGATAGCTACAAGCGCTTTCCTCTTTAATGTATTTTTATACGACACAAATTTGAATTGAATTAATTGAAGTCGCATACACATGATGTATGCTTTAAATTTGTTGAAGTTTCTGTTGTACAAAAATTCTCATCCAAATGATTCACGTATTACATGTGAATTTCTAATGTTAATTTATGATTAAGTTAATGTAATAAGTGGTATTTTAATCTTTTAAAAAAATAATATATTTTTATGTTAAAAAAAAACAATTCTATTTTAATTTCTAGGATAAGATTTACACACCTTTTAAAAAAATGGAGGGAATAATAATTTAACTTTAAGATAGTCAGCTCACCGTTACGATTAATGATTACAATAAATATTTATAACTTATTTTAAAACACAAATTTTAAATTTTTCATACTTTTATAAATTTGAGTACTTAATTAAAATAAATCACATAAATTGAACCGAAAAAAATAATAGCTAAGAAAAGATGGAAACAAAAATCTTAAGCACAATTTGACTCAAAAATATTGAATATATCTCTTTGCATTGGGTCATCAAGTTTAGTTGGAAATAAAGCTTACATAAAACATTCAAGCCCCATAGCCAGAAAATTGAAACTTTTTGAATACCAGCAAAGCAATTTTGTTGAGCCCCAAAGTGCATTATTTAAAAAAGACGTAATATATAAATAGACATTTAAATTTGGTCTCATTAATTTTAAATTATGTATATTTAGGCACTCGGGCCGTCTTTCTTGTGTCGGTTGAATATTCTAACTTACAAAACGATCATGATACTTTCAAAATTCCCATGTGTCACGTCGCATCGATGCCTACTTGGCACACGATGTAACTACCAGAGTGTTTGGTCATTAGCTGGAAATCAAGTTGAGATGCCTCGATGTGCTCTCAAAGCTGGAAGAAACATTTAAAGCCACCCTGAGAATTAGATTTGGAAGTGGTAATTGAATATAATTACAATAGCTCGACATGCTCGTTTGGCCGCGTGAATCATATTAATAATAGGGAATTGGGTGTAATTGGGAGGGTGTAATTCCACTCTCCAATTCCTGGGGAGAGGTGAGACCATGTACTACATGGTGTAATTACAAGGTTACTTTTTAATTTATTTATTTTTATTATTATTTTAATTTATTTTCCTTATTCTTCATTTTAATTTCTAGTTTATTTTTATTTTTATTTTAAATATTTTTTATGTTATATTATCTTTTATTTCCTTTCTTCTCACTCCCCGACCTTACTTCAAGTGCGATTCTGGCGTAATGTCGTATTTTATTTTTTATTTTAAAAATACATTATTATTCTAATTTTTGAATTAAATATTTTAATTTTATAATTAATAATTTAAATGTTTTAAGTTTTATCTTAATGTTTTTTCTCTTTTGAATTATATCTACTTGGGTTATATTGAAACTTATTTTAAGTTATGTTGAAATTTGACACAAGAGTATTATGTTCATTTTTTTTTTTTGAATTTATATTATATTTTCGGTTCTAATTTGTTTGTTTTAGTAGTATTGACTTGTTCTTTTACATGTCATTCATTTTTTTTAGTTAGAATTGATAAATTTTATATGCAAATATTTAAATAATTTTATGATATTATGTTTATAATATTAATATATTTTTTTCGAACATGCATTCTATGATGTTCTTAAAAAATATGAATTTTAGTTTTTATAATTAATTAAATTAAAAATATTTTAATTTAAAAATATAAAAACAGAAAAAAGAATATTAAGTTATAAAATTTCAAATATTAAAAAATTTAAAAACAGAAAAAACTCTACCTGATTTTTTGTAAAATTTAATATTAAGATTAATATAATAATATTAAAAATTAATTTTTAATAGTTAATTTTTTTATTTTTTTTATTTTTTTTAGTTTTTTTATTTTTTAAGTTTCAAAGGCATTAGTTAAAAATATATTATTTATTAATTATTTTATTTTTTTAGAGATTAAATTAAGCTTAAAAAAAAAGAAAATAGTAAAAAAAATCAACTTCCGAAATTAAAAATTAATTTAAAAAATTAAAAATATTTTTAAAAATTAAAGCTTTAATATATCATTATTATATTTTTAATCATATTAGTTAAAAATATGTATTATTATTATTTTATTTTTTAGAAATAATATGTATCTTAAATATCTAATTTAATATCATTTATAAAGACATATATTTGTCAAATATTAATTTTTGATAATTAGCTTTTATTTTTAAAAATTAATCTAACTATATTATACTTGTGCAACTAAATAGTACACTTGTAATTACACTTTAATTACATCATGAAAAACAAACAGATCATCATATTACTATACTGTATAATTACTAAATTGTATAATTACACCAATTTTAATTACACACTAATTTTTCAAACAGATCTAAATTGTAAAATTTGGATTGGGTCATCAAACAGTTGGAAATAAAGCTACATATATAAATATGCAGCTGAGCTATTAATGAAAAACATTCAAGCCCCATAGCCAGAAAATTGAAACTTTTTGAATACAACAAAGCAGTTTTGTTGAGCCCTCTGGTTTAAAGAACATTGTTTTTGTTTTTCCTGATGATGGAAAATGGAAAATGTCTAGGTTCTCTTCATGTTGTGGGTCCCCCCACCCACTTCCACCCCACCCACCCACACACACCCCAAAAAAGCAAAGATCTTTGTATTTTTTTTTCTTTTTTTGACCTTTTTTATTTACTCATCTTCCCTTCTTGGTTTTCTTTTCTTGATAATTTATTTATTTGTACAAAGATTTTGAAAGAATAGAGGTGGGGTTTGCATATATAGCATTGAAGCTCACTTGAAATTGGTTGTCTTCCAAATTATTGTTTTTTTTAATCATCATCTAGCTTTTGGGACTCTCTATTTTTGTGTAAAGATTAGAACTTTATGCTCTTTTATTAGTTTTCCTATTTTATTTCCTTAAGAATTTCTTGTTCTTGGAGTGCATCAAAGGAAAAAAAAAAAGTTTGGGGAAGAAGATAATCTTGGAATATTTTTCTTTGGGGTTCTCTCTTTTTGTTCAAAGATTAGAGCTTTAAGCTCTTTCATTAGTTTTTCAATTTTTTTTTGCCTTCAGAATTTCTTGTTCTTGGAGTGCAAAAAAAAAAAATCAATTGAGGAAGAAGATAATCTTGGAAAGTGAGCAAAACTTCAGTTTGATGGAGTAATATTTTTGAAAATTTTGGTGCTTCAGTCAGATGGGTATGCTGGATCTTGAGGCATATGAGTATGTTAGATCAAAAAATGTGAAAGATCAGCTTTTGTTATTTTCTGTTTGGCAATGAGATCTCACTGGTTATTTGCCTTTCATGTTGACTGAGTTGAGATTATTCAGAAAGTCAAAGTTTCCCAATTTTGATGGTTTGAAAGGGGAGGCTTTTCCAGGTTATATAAATATTAATTATGTTAAGGTGTTTGTTTCTGGGATTCTTGATTTCTTTGTTAATCATATCTGTTATAGCTACTGATACTGAATTCTCCAATTGTAACTGTGATGAAGAGGGTTATTGGAGCATACATAACATTCTTGAGTACCAGAAAGTGTGTGATTTCTTGATTGCAATTGCTTATTTTTCGATTCCTCTTGAGTTGCTTTACTTTATCAGTTGCTCAGATCTTCCATTCAAATGGGTTCTTGTTCAATTTATTGCATTCATAGTGCTGTGTGGATTGACTCATTTGCTCAATGGATGGACTTATAGTGCTCAACCTTCATTCCAATTGATATTGTCCTTAACCGTTGCAAAAATCCTAACTGCCCTTGTTTCTTGTGCAACTGCAATCACACTTTTGACTCTGTTCCCTCTACTACTTAAAGTTAAGGTTAGGGAACTATTTTTGGCTCAAAATGTGTTGGAGCTTGGTCAAGAGGTTGGGATGATGAAGAAGCAGAAAGAAGTGTATACTCATGTCCGAATGCTGACACGTGAAATTAGAAAGTCGCTTGATAAACATACTATATTGTACACTACTCTAGTTGAGCTTTCAAAGACCTTGAATCTGCAGAATTGTGCTGTTTGGATGCCAAATGAAAATAGGTCGATGATGAACTTGACACACGGGTTAAGCCCCGTTTCTGCTGTAGAATACCATCATTCACTTCCGATTGATGATCCGGATGTGTTAGAGATAACAAAGAACGAAGGAGTGAGGATCTTGAGGCAAGATTCGGTTCTTGCAGCTGCAAGCAGTGGAGGGCCTGGTGAGCCATGTACTGTCGCGGCAATTCGGATGCCATTGCTTTGTGCTTCGGATTTCAAAGGTGGGACGCCTCAGTTGGTTGACACTCGTTATGCTATTTTAGTTTTGGTTATTCCGAGTGCAAATGATGATTGGAGCCGTAATGAGATGGAGATAGTGGAAGTAGTTGCTGATCAGGTGGCTGTGGCCCTATCCCACGCGACAGTTCTTGAAGAGTCTCAATTAATGAGGGAAAAACTAGAAACGAGGAACAGTTTGCTGCAACAGGCTAAGGAGAATGCCGTGAAGGCAAGCCAGGCAAGGAATTCGTTTCAGAAGGTAATGAACAATGGGATGAGACGGCCAATGCACTCGATTTTGGGTTTGCTTTCCATACTTCAAGATGAGAATGCAAGCTCTAACCAGAGGATTATTATGGACACGATGGTGAGAACGAGCAGCGTTCTGTCAAATTTAATAAATGATGCAATGGATATACCCGACAAAAACGAAGAGAGATTCCCTGTAAAAATGATGCCCTTTCAGCTGCATTCACTGATCAGAGAGGCTTCTTGTCTTGTTAAGTGCCTGTGTGTTTATAAGGGCTTTGGCTTTTCTACAGACGTTCCCAATTCTTTACCTAATCTGGTGATGGGTGATGAAAAGAGAACGTTTCAGGTTCTACTTCATATGGTGGGGCATCTATTAAATATCAGCTCCGGAGGGGGCTCCGTTGTATTCAAGGTTATTGTGGAGAGGGGAACCGAGGGCGGGAATGATAAGCTTCAGGGAGCAAGAAGACATAGCGTATTTGATGAATATGTTACCATAAAATTTGAAATTGAAGTGAGTCTTGAAGGTTCTCAAACAGATAGCTCAATCTCTACTCACTTTGGTGGAAGGAGGTATAACAGCAAAGAGTTAAAGGAAGGCATGAGTTTCAGCATGTGCAAAAAGCTCGTTCAGGTGAGCATACATTGTTCTGTGTTTTGAATTACTTCATTCTTTGCTCATGACTTCCTGATTGTGTTTGGTCATTTGGATTTACGTTGGCATATATACTTGTTGAATTCAACCATGTACAGGAATTAAGGAGTTATTCTGACTTCATGAATATCTGTTACTGGTTTATATCACATCATAATCTAATCTGAATTGTTTAATGAATTAGACGTAAAAAGTGCAAAAAACTGCAACATTCCAAACCTGAATCTGAAATAGGAAAGGGTGGGGGGTTGAGTGTGAGGTGGGGATATATGTTTTGACTAACTGTATCTTGTAGGTGCTAGAAGGCGTATTTTACTAGGAAAGGCGTATTTTATGTTTTTGAAGAGTGGTTGAATGTGAACATTAGGACTATTCCTTCTTTGAGGTTCAAGTTACTGGTATGACCACCTAATCAATAAGAAATATCGACTAGATATATGAAGAACTTCTAATTAATGGAAGTACATGAAGGAAAGACGAGGGCAGTCCAAGATTTTTGACCGATGTCAAATTCTTGTCCTTGTTTATTTTAAAGACATCATAACTGCCTCAGGTAGAAGTAACATACATTTTCAAGTGGCTACTACTAGTATGAAAATCTCATAGAACAAAAGTTCAGCCTGAGAGTATCTTTGATTTTAAAGCATGAAATCTATGTTCAAGTTGTGAATGAAATTGCTCAAGAAAATATCCAAAGCCTATGAAGAGCCCAACAACCGGAAAAACACTATGTTGACTCCTGGGGTTATTTCTTCGTGAATAGCATCCACAACTAGATACCTCTGTCTAATCCTATACCAATAAGAGCATAAGCTAATGTTGCTACATGCAGGGGCAAGGGTAGAGTATTACTTACGGGTTCGGACGAATGCAATAGCTTTTGTTTAGAATACATTTGTATCAGAAAGTCTATTAAATATGCATAAATATTTAATTGTGAAACCCAGTAACTAAGACTAGCTATAGGTTTGGGTCAGTTTGGAAAAAAATGTGAAAGAAGGATCCCGCTGAATTGAATTGGGTCCATTAATCTAAGAAATGGTGAGAATTCTTGATCTCTCTCAATTCGAAAATCCAGGATTTGAATTGATATCCTCTCATTGATTCCTCCTTGATTGCATTGATTTATCCTAAAGATTTCATTTCAATTGGAATTTGATTATTTACCGTGTACGAGGATCTCGCTAAGCATCTGAATGGTTAAAGCACCCAACTCATAATTGGCGAATTCGCAGGTTGAATTCCTACTGGATGTACACCAATGGGACCCTCCAATAAGTCTATTGGAATTGGCTCTGTATCAGTGGAATCTCATCATACATACATAAAGAATTGATATGGTATATTCATATCATAATATATGAACAGTAAGAATGTTAATAAACTTCAAATCCTAGCTCCGTCTCTAGTTACATGCTCTATGAATTCCAATTTTAAAACTACCTACAGGTGTCGTTATTGGAAGAATCGCCAAGATACATATACACTAGTTCCAAATAAGAGGAAAGTTCAGGATATCTTCTTCTAATAAGGATCTAGAAACAATTTACAACAGATGAAAATGATGCCTGTTTAAGAGCATTAGTGGGTGAGATGTAGTGAAAGTACTTCTCTGTAAGCTTATGTGATATAAGGAGAGTTGAAGAAAGATATTGGCAGGTGCACTCATAAGTCCCCGAAAACTCTCTCTATCAGTAGTTTAATGTAAGTAAATCATTGACCTCAAACCATACAATGGTGTTGTGCATTATTGGTTTACTTACGTGATGTGTTACCTGTCATGACTGATGCTGTAGGCTATGTTGCTCGAACTCTCCTAAAATGTTGCTGCATCCATGTCGGTTCCTTCAAATATGCACTACTTATGGAGGATCCGACACTCAACCATTGGCATTTTTGAAGAGTTCGAACAACATAAGTTGTAGGTATACTAGAGAATACTTTAGCCAATGTACTTCTTATTTCTTTGTTGTTTTTCCTTCAATTCTTTGCATCTTGAGATCTCATGGCTGAGTATTTTCTTTACCTTAACACGATCACAAAAATTAAGAGTTTGGGCTTTATGTTTGTTTTGCTTTTTATACCGAACTCTCATAGGAAGTTGATGGTTTTGCTAGTTCTCGTAGCACCTATCCTGTCCGTGAACTCAAAGTTCATTTCCCCTAGATGCTGCTTATGGTAAAGAATCAGAACATGATAATTCTTTGTTCTTTAGCATTCGATGGGTATATCGTCTCTTTGAAATGGTGAGTCGATTTACACTATGCTTATTCTGTTTAATTTGCAGATGATGCAGGGAAATTTATGGATGCCCTCAAATACCGAGGGCCATGCACGAAAGATGACTCTTATTCTCCGATTTCTTAAACAGTCTTCGATCAGAAAACACGTGTTTGAACTTGTAAATCCTTTGGAGCAAGCAATTTCAAGCTCAATGTTCAAAGGACTCCAAGTTCTACTTGCTGATGAAGACGACGTAAACAGAATGGTGACCAAAAAGCTGCTTGAAAAACTAGGCTGCCAAGTAATTGCTGTTTCGTCCGGTTTTCAGTGCCTAAGTGCAATGGGACATTCAACAACTTCCATCCAAGTTGTCATTTTGGATCTTCACATGCCGGAAATGGATGGATTCGAAGTGGCCACGAGGGTCCGGAAATTCCACAGCCGTAGTTGGCCTTTGATCATAGCCTTATCTTCTACTTCAGAGGAACAAGTATGGGACCGATGCCTACAGGTCGGAATCAACAGTCTCATACGAAAGCCTGTTCTCCTGCAAGGAATGGCTGAAGAAATTCAAAGAGTCCTACAAAGAGCTGGTGAAGGCTTTTGAGGTCAAACTCGGAGGTATCGAAACTGTCACGACCCTCTAGTCCGACCCCGACCGCCTCTACTCAGTGGTAGAGCCAGGAATTCCACTAAGGTGAGTCGAAAAAAAATACAAGAATGTCACACCTAAGGACTCAATACTTGTGGCCTAAAGAGATTTTAAAAGCTTCTCTTGTATTGAGGGAATCCAAACAAATATACAAAAAAAAAATGCTTTTACCCTATTTGCACAGTATAATTTTCCGAACGAAGGAGATTCAGTTGAACCCTTTCTGTTACATGTAGCTCCGCCATTGCCTTCATTGGACCTGTGTAGAGCTAACACCACACCTCTAGTAGATGAATCAACTTCTTGTCAACCTTATAGTTTGTGCAGTTTATATTATACAACCTACATATCAGTTCGTGATTCGTGAGTGTAGGTTCTCTACTTTTTGGTATACTTCTTGTATACGGGGGGTTTTCCCTATCGTAAATAAAACTATTTACCTTAGTAACCACACTGAGTTCATATTTTATCAACATTTTTTAAAGTAAACATATCACATAAGCCATAGATTGTGAACAATTGACCCTTTTTTTGTTGGCATTTTCACACTAATAATGTAATTTTAACTTGAAATGGCATATGTTAATAAACACATATTATGCATTTATTGATCATATGGTATAAACATTATGTACGGATAGATTTGCTTTTTCTTTTGCGAGTGTATTTCAACTTGAGTCAAGGGTCCATTGGAAACAATTTTTCTATCTTCACATGGTAGGAGTAAGGATGCGTACACATTATTTTTTTCAGACCTCACTTATAAGACTACACCGGATACGATGTTGCTGTATATAATGATAGTTTTCTTTTGACAGATTTAAATTATATGCAATGATAATATAAAGAAAATTTGTATCTATATTGATAGTTTTAAATTTACTAGTAGTTGAAAAAAGACTTATTTCTTTCATAAACTCCGTATTGAGTTAATCAAATTATTTTGCTTTGGAGAATATTGAATTCATTTAGTACTATTGCATCATTGGTTGTTCGATCAAGTAAAGGAAATTGAATGGAATTCATAACTGTCTCAATCTTATTTTTTCCGTTTTTCTTTTTATGGTCTGAATATTCAGGAGCTAAGACTATTCCAATGCCTCATTTTGCCATGCATAAACTAAACCAATGAGTTGAAAGTTAACAAAGACGAATAGTATATATATCGAGAGAGAAGTAAACAAGTGTGTAGTACAAAGTTACTAGCAAGTGAAGGTTACAAACACGAAGAAAAATTTTGCACGAGATGATTTTTCATGCATGAAAAATTCAAACATTTTTTCTTCAGTATTTTCAACATATCAAAAAAATATGAACACATTATCAGTTCATGGTCGTAAAAAACCGGCTTGGGACACCGTGCATGGCGGTGGTGGTGGAAGTGGCGGTGGTGTTAGGTGGAGGGATCTCATCCACCGCCAATGGATAGGGGGGTAAGCCCTAGGAGGTGGTGGGGACTTAAGACCCACTCTCTTGTCATGATTTGGTGGCTCAATACTTTCTATAGGTATTAAAATGAACATAATAAGCAAAGAAAAAACTATGATCTTCATTACTTTAAATAAAAAGAAGAAGAAGAAGAAGAAGAAAATCTTGGCCTTCAAGGTAGCTTGAAGAAGTCGGATTCGACAGAACTCAGTAGATTTGGGTCGAATTTTATATGTGTATGAAATTTTTTGCTCCACTAAATCGAAAGAATGACTCTCACATTTCAAATAGATAACTGAAGAGAAAGTTTTTTAATTTGATTTTTTAATAAGTGAAACAACATATATATAGAACAATGAGGGACTCAATTTCCACAAAAGGAGAAATTTCTAGGAAATTCAAAATGACATTAAGTATTGTTGACATATTGATGCATAAAGTTTGAAATTTTTTGAATTTTGTGTAGAAAAAAGTGTTCCAATGTGTGCTTGAAAATTGAAAAAGGGACAAGAATTGCATTGCTCTCATGAGTAGGTGTAAAAATATTTATACAATTAAATTATTACAAAATAATTATATCAAAATTTTAATTATAAATATTATTTGATAATTTGATAAATTAAAAATAATAAT
>JACEIK010000032.1:85080-110333 GCA_018107945.1 Datura stramonium | reverse complement strand
TAATTTTAGTTTCGTTTCTTAAATTTATTGAGTTAGGGGTAAATTGATGAATATTTTAGAGTGGAACAAGGGAGTCCAATTGAATATCCAACATTGAAAAATTATACAAAAAATCTTAAAGAATCAAAATAATTCACAAAATTTTATTAAATTATTTTTTTAATAATCTATAACTTACACGAAAGAGTGTATTTCACAATTCTTAAAGTTGAGAGTTTACCAGAAACAGCCTCTCTACCTCTGAGGTAGTGATAAGGTCTGCACATATTTCTACCCTCCCCAATTCCCCTTGGTGAGATTATACTGGATTGTTGTTGTTGTTGTTGTATACTCGTAAGACTATTTCAACGAACCAATAGAAAAAAATATGAATTTCTTAATTCAAAACAAAATAGCTCAATTCGATCAAGCGGTAGGATTGCATCAGGTAGTCGATTTTAAGGGCATCATTTAACTTCAAACCACATATTTGCATCAAGTAATCGATTTTTAGGGCATCATATAACTTCAAATTGCACGATGTCGCCTCCTCCATTTCCTACTTTTGTGAGCGAACTGAAGAACTTCAGACTACGAATCGAAAATACCATTTAAATTTCGGGCCCGATAATTAAAATTGAATATAAACTATGCTTGCTCATTTCGATTCATACTCAGGATTGAAAATTGATTTTGAAATGACTAAAATATAAATATTTCTTTTAAACTTTGATTATGTTTTAAATGATGGCCCTTCAAGCGACTATTTGTGCGCTTCGTGGGCTCTTAGGATCCATAATTGGTTATGTATAGTTTCAGCCCAATAAAGTTACATATATGGTTTGGGCTACATTTGCTTTATGTATAGGCCCATTAGAATCTACTTATCCATTTTATAGGCCCATTAGACTGAAGTACTCTTTCAGTCTCAAATTATTTATCGTTTTTTTTAATCTTACATGTCTTTTAAGAAATATTATTTAGAAGATGTTTTTGACTACTTTAACCTTATTTATATCTAAGCTATAATCTCTCTCCATGAAATATTTATTCAATTTACATGTATCTCCGTTAATGAGTATGCAATTATCAAAATTACGTTGCGTATATCAACAAAAATGAGTAGAAAATCTAAATGACACCCAGGAATAAATTAATTATCAATTTTATAAGTAATAACATCTTGAAATTATCAATTTTTTTATAAGTAATAACATCTAATAATCAAGGACTTTGTAATCTTCAAGAAAAACTATACTAAGGATAAAATGGGAAAAAGTTAATTAATTTTGCCTTGAGCTTTTAAAACGACAAATAATTTAAGACAACTATAATATTTTTTTCTTTTAAAAAAAAGTAACAAGTAATTTGAGACAAAGAAAATAGAATATATCTAAGTGGTTTCGATAGGGCCAGTAACCTTAGCGGGCCCCACTTAGTATTTGTATCGAATTAACTAATTTAACCTTTAATTAATAAATAAATAATAATTTTATTTAAATACATATATTATGCATTTTTTTCTATGTTCTTTATCAAAAAAATTCTATTTTTATCCCTCAAACTCGATCTCTTTGATTAATAATAAACGAATCTCAGAATTAATGCCTTTGATGGTCCCATCCCTCTTCTTGTGGCTCAAACAATCACATATTTGTTAATTTGGCGTATTTATTTAAATTTTTGTCATTAACGAAATTCATCTTGCTGGTTTCATTATTTGAACTCACCGCTTAAAAAGTGAAATTGGGAGTGTATCTTCTTACTAAAGGATTCTCCATTTTCATACTTAGAACTTGAAACATTATTTAACAAGAAAAAGATTGAAACTCTGGACGGAATAATAATCAAATTCATTTCACTCGCTCAATCCTTCGCTCATGGTTGTATGATTAAGCCATCCAATTTAGGGTGTGAGCAGATTCATAGGTTCGATTCTTGCAAAATGTTTTACAAAATTGGAAAATTATTTACATACGATTCAGTATGACAAGAAAGAACTTTCTCTCTTTGGTTAAACGTAACGAAAACTATGACATATTACTATAATTCATATTTTTTTACTCTCATTGAAAAATTTTAAATTCAAACCTTAAAACTGAAGATGAATCTCAACGCAAAAAGCTTTACTTCTTTCTAAACTTGTTTAATATAAAACTAAATCAGCAAGATGAACGAGTTTCGAACGACAAATGATAAAACTAATTTAAACTCAATAAAAGAATCTCATCACATCCTTCTTGGTCCCACTCCTCTTCTTATGACCTAACAATTTCTGTATATAACAAAGCAAATTGCCTCCTCCATTGAAAAAGAATTTAGAATGTTTCAGATTCTCACCAAAACGACACACTATAAAGCATGAAACGGCAACCCCTTGACCACTCTCCAAATAGCAACCACCCATATATATAGGGGGGAAAATAGCGAATCAATCAATCTTCTTATACCAAGTCCATCTGCACCCTCAAAACTAAAACCCCATTTGTTCATCAGTATCAGTAGGTAAAAATTGTTGGTGAAAAATTGAAAAATTGAAAAAAATGGACCAAAATTTGTTAGATGATATTATAACTAGGCTTCTTGAAGTAAAGGGTAAACCAGGGAAGCAAGTGGTGCTGACGGAGGCTGAGATCAAGCAGTTGTGTTTGGTTTCTAAAGAGATTTTCTTGAGACAGCCTAATTTGTTGGAACTTGAAGCACCAATCAAGATTTGTGGTAAAGTCTTAATTTTTTTGGCTTGATTCTTGATTAATCGCTATCTAGTTCGTTTTTTCTTTTTCGAGCTGTTTTTGGGGTTTCGTTTTCTTTCTCTCTTGTAAAGTTGACTTTTTTTTTGATGATGGGGTTTTTGTATTAGTTTCTAAGATTGATTGTTCTCTTTTGGTCTATGTTACATGGTGTGTATATGGATATCTGACAACTGACGTTTTTATCTGGTACATGTAGTGTTTTCACGAAAAATCTAGTGTATTTTGAAAAATTTACCAATGATATGAATTGAGCTTAAATGAAGTAGTGTGGATTCATACAGCCGAGCTCAACTAGTTTGGGACCGAGGCGGTGTTGTTGTTGAAACACGAAGCAAACCTATGTTACAGCGGTTTAATGCGAGTAGGTCAAGTCTAATGAATATTCAGTAATATAACTTTACCTGTAGTCTATAATCATGTTAAAATTTGCTTATATATGTTTGTTGATCAATTTAGCCCTTGCTGTGCATTGAGCTGACAAACCTATCAGTTATTAATTCTTGGTTCATAAGTGGCTTCCTCTGTGAGGTGTTTGAAGAGAGGTGTAAATAATCCATTAGCTGGAGAAGATTGTATTCGTTTCTGATGTTTTGTATCGTCTCAACAATTCACCTGGCTTTTGTTAGGCTGATGAAGTCCGGTGCCACTGGATAGGCGTTTGTCAGATTATCTTGTTTCCTTGCGTTGTCATACTTACATTAAGTCTAGTGTTTGACTGGAGTCCTTGTATGCACGTGTTGAACAGGTGCAAGATATGGAGAGTCCCTACTTTGCCTTAAAGAGAGACTATTTAACATTGGAATGAAATGGGCTTGAATACAGCATATTTTATTTTTGAGAAAGAGAAGGCATAATGAATGATTCTGATAACCGGCCCTAATTTATTTGGATGTGAAGTATTTTGTAGTCGATATCTTGTATCATTTTGAATTATATATTGGGCACTGATTGCTTTTATAAGTGCATGATGTAAGAATGGAAGAATCCTTGTTATATTTTATTCAATGTGTTCATATCTTCAAGTTCATTTTGGATAACCTTGGGCATTTGTTGGCTTTTACTGCCTCAATTTATCTATTCTTCATATTTTATTTGCGTATGTTTAACTGTCAAGTTGTTGAGAAATCTAGTTTTCTTCTCACTCTCTTCAGCTTGCCTCTTAAGCCTGTAGATTTCCCTACTCTGATGAGCTTGTGTGATGGTTATCTACATGAATATCCTTTGGCTGCTAGCATTTCTTTGTTTTGTTATACCTAGCTGCAGTCAATCAACTCAATCCCTTAGATTGATAATTCAACTAACTTCTTGGTATTTGATGTGTCATGAAGTCAGCTTCCATAATTAATGTAGTGTTTTCTGCACCTCTTTCTTTTTAGTTTGCTGCTTTATAGCTGTAAGTTATGCCATTAACTAAGCAGGTAGTGTTGTCATTTCTCTTGCAATAATTTGAGACTCATGATCTTCAATTGCGTCTTTACTCGTTGTGCCTACCACTCAACCTTGTATGATTCTTTATTAGGTCATGAGGGATGTAAGTAATTGAGTTTAGTTGGGACCAAATGCAAGTGGACTTATCGTCACTAGAATTCAATGATGCTTGCAATATCATTCTTTTATATTCTTATGAATTTTTCATAATTTTACATTTAATACAATGTAAATAATTCTGTCGTCAACTTTATATTTTTACAAGTTTATTTTAGATATACTAACCGTATATGTGTTTTTGTACTAATTAACACCATTAATAAACTTATTTTTTAATAATATTTAATTATATTTATTATGTCAGAAAAGATACAGCTTTTCATCTCAATCTGTGTGGTATCTTTTGAATTTTGAAAGTTAAATAAATTTTCTTTTAATCGTGATATTTTTATATGCCTTTTAAATATTTAAATTGTGTCTTATATATCTTTACTTAATTTTTAAATACATAAATTTTATTGTATAATATAGTGATGAGTGTGTGTGTTGGAAARGCAAAGAGTTGAGCAATTRGTTTCAAGATTTTGAAGATTTTATTGAAAGGCGGACTTTTTATGTCACGTAGAAKTGAAAATGTAAATTTGTACAAATCTTAAGAGTTGTAAAAAAGTTAAAAAAAAGAGAAGCTKYAAAATAAAGAATCCAAATTTTCTTGTTGTTTTCAAGTGGATGACCATATTTAAGAAAATAATTTGGTGGATCCAATTGCATGTCTCCCACGTGTGAGGAATTCACTTTCACCCAGATAAATGAAAAAATAATAATAATTAAAAATGTGATGATATTTTTATTCTCTTCTCATTTTATGTGATAGTTCAATACTCTCAAAAATAAAATATATCATATTTTCATATTATTTTAACATCTGTGTATTATTTTGATGATAACAACTTCTTAGGACCCATTTAAATATAAAAGTTTACATTGTATTTCGTGGGTTAAGAAATCACAAGTTAAAACAATGAAAGTGACGAAAATAAAAATATTGAAATAAATCTTTGAATGTATTGAAAGAGATAGAATTAGGAAAAAAGATATTTAGATCAGGTAAAAGTGATTTCATTGACTAACAAGATGAGGGAGGCAAGATTAAAATAGTTCGAGCATGTGAAGAAAATATGCGCATATGTCCTAGTGAGAAATTGACTATGATGAATATGAGAAAAAACAGAAGTATGCCGAAAAAGTATTAAGGAAAGGTCATGATTAGACAAGACATGAATACATGCAGCTTACTAAGGATATGAAGGTATGAAGGTCAAGGATTAGAGTAAAAAGTTAGTAGGTAGTCGAGCTAGTTTTCTTAACAGTATTATTATTAATTTCTTGCTATCTTATTTTTCGATTTTATTATTATATGTTATTTGCTTAGCTTCAACTTTCATATTATTTATTATTTTTACTGTGCTCTTCTAATTTATTTAGCATGAACTTTTTCATTATTATATTTTTTTTCATACTTGATTTTGATATGTTTTACTTGAGTCGAAAGTGAAACGGAAATAATTTTTCTACCTTCACAAGATAGGAATACAAGCTAGAAATACATAATTTCTCAGACTCAGATAGATTATTTGCTCCTTAGGAAGGATGGTAAAAGTCTTTGTAAAGACTGTAAGGTTATCCCGAACGAGAATCTTATGATCTAACATAAGCTTTTGGAGATCAAGAGGAAGAAGAGAAAGAGGGTTGTGGACGACCAACCAGGATCAAATTGGCTAGCCTGAATATGGTTGGTGTCATGGAGATGAGGGAGAAGTTGTTGGCTATAGGAGCTTGAGAGAGTAGTGGGGATGCTGACATAATGTGGGATGGGACTTCTAGTGGCATTAGGAAAGCGGCTAGAGAGGTGTTGCGAGTCTCGAGAGGTCATTTTGTAGGGCATCGAGGGGACTGGTGGTAGAATGGACAAGTCCAGAAGAAGGTGGAGGCAAAGAAAGTGGCGTACATAAAGTTGAAGGAGCGTGTATAAGACCGAGGAGGAAAAAAGAATGAATCAGGAAAAGTATAAAATGGCAAGGAAGGAGGCCAAATCAGCAGTTATTGCGGTAAATTGGCAAATTTTAAGTATATGTATGTAGATTTAGAGGACAAAGGCTAGGTTAGCCAAGGTGAGAGAGAGGAGGGTTCGTGACTAGACCAAGTGAAGTGCAACAAGGATAAGGACGGTAAACTATTGGCGGAGGGGGCACTCATTAGAAGGAGATGACAAACATACTTTCATAAAACCTTGAATGAAGAGGGAGGCGGTGTCATTAGATTGGAGGATTTGGAGCATTCAGAGAGACATCGCGATTGTGGGAATCATACATGTGTGGGGTTTGAGGAGGTCCAGGTAGTTGTTCGTAGGATGCATATAGGTTGAGCGACCGGGCCAAATGAGATTCCAATAAAATTTTAGAAGAGCGCCAGCAGGATGGATTTGGTGTGGTTGATTAAGTTGTTTAGTGTCATTTTCAAGAAGACGGGATGCCTGAAGTATGGAGATGGAGTACGATAATTTCACTGTAAAAGAACAAATGTGACATTCAAAATTGCAATAACTATAAGAGGTATCAAACTGCTAAGCCACACTATGAAAGTTTGGAAAAGGGTAGTGGAGTTGAGGATAAGAAGGGACATGGCTATTTTTGGAATGAATTTGGATTTTTGCTGGGGAGAGGAGCAAGAACTTACACATGGTGTTCAACGACCTAGAAAAAAATCTTAAAACAAAGTCCTAAGAGAAATTTTGTAGTCTTGAACTCTTGGAGGCTAGAGGTGTACCGATGACGTACACTAGGGAAAATCAAGGACATGTACTAGGGAGTTAAGACTTGGATAAGAATATTGAGAGGGGGCTCTAAGCACTATCCAGTTGTAATGGGGTTGCACCAAAGATCAACCTTTAGCCCGTTTCTATTTGCTTTGGTTTTAGATACATTAATATAATAAATTCAGTGGAAGATACTGCGACATATATTATTTGCGGATGACATAGTTCTGATTGACAAAACTCGTGAAGGAGTTAATGCTAAGCTGGAGATTTGGAGATATCGGAGTCTAAAGGATTCAAGTTGAGTCTAACCAAGATCGAGTACTTAGCGTAAGTTTAGTGATGTGATGCATGAGGCTGACATGGAAGTAAGATTTGATACAAAGGTTATTCAAAAGAGAAGAAGTTTTAAGTATCTTGAGTTTATTATTCAAGGTCATGAAAAAATTGACAGGGATATCATTCGCAGTATTGACGCAGGATGGATGAAACGGAAGCTCGCATCGGGAGTCTTGTGTGTTAAAAAGGTGTTACTAAAACTTAAAGGAAAGTTTTGCAAAGTGGTGGTCAAACCAAATTTGTTGTATGAGGTGAAGTGTTGGTTGATTAAGAACTCTCGTGTTTAAAAGATGAAAGTTGCAGAAATGAAGATCTTGTGATGGATGTGTGGGCATACTAGGAGAGATAGGATTTTCAGGAAAAGGTGGGAGTAGCGTCGGTGGAGGACAAGATGTGGGAAGCGAGACTAAGGTAGTTCAGACATGTGAAGAGGAGAGATGCCTGAATGCCCCAGTGCGAAAATGTGAGAGGTTGTCTAGTGTTGGTTTAGGAGAGGTAGAGGTACGCATAAAAATCATTGGAGAGAGGTGATTAAACATGACTTGAGACAATTTCAACTTATCGAAAATATAACCTTAGATAAGAGGTTACGGAGAATACAAAGCAGAGAGTAGAGTATTATCTAGTAAATGGTCGTCAAAAATCTATTTATGCATATAAGTTCTGTGTAGGGTAAAATATTGCCAATTTTACTAAAAGAGTACGTATTATAATTCAGAAAATTGCAATAACTCAAATGTCTATTCTAATTGGACATTGTTTAGTAATTAATCCAAGCTCCGGGGGCATAATTTTAACATCTCACATATACCGTTCCTTTGAAAAAAAGGACAAAAAGTAGGTCAGCGGCAAGAAAAAGGTTGACCGCTCTGACAACCTTTTGGTCCCCTACTTCACTTTTTCAGCTTTAATTTGTACAAAATTTAATCCAATTTTTAAAAAGAAACTTTATCTTTTTCCCCAATATTACCTATATTTGATCACCATTTTACCAAAATGCCCTTGTCAATAATCATACGAGGGAGTTTTTAATTCTTTTACTCGGACTTGAAATTCATCTTAATCATATTTCATTTTTCTTTTTTTTGGTTTTAGTGCAATTAATAGTTTATTATTACTACTAAAATGGAAAAAAGAACTTGTCTTGTTTCTTTCTTGTGATTTTGCATTGCATTCAGAAAATTGCTTTCCACTTTCTTGTTTTTTTGGTTTACATGTTGTCTTTGTCTTGAAGGTCCAAAAGGAACTGATTTTTGCCCACCTGAAAACTGGTTCTCTTGCCGGGAAACAGCCATTGTTTTCATCCTAAAAACCATCAAAAGAGATTTTTTACATCTTTTGCCCACCTGAAAACTGGTTCTTTTACTGTATTTTTGTTTGGTAAAATTTTGATCTGTGAAATAAGGAGCTTTAGATATAGAACAGTGTAAGTCAAACTCCACTCTCACTCCTTTTTTTCTTTTTTTGTTGTCTTTTTAAATCTGTTGTCTGAGACCAATAACTTCAAAATTTTCTTGTTTGTTTTTACAAGTTTCAATCTTTGAGTTTTAAAAATCTTTTGGCCTTTTGGTTTAGACATTAGTTTTTACTTTTTGTTTTTGTCATAATCAGCCGTGGTCTGATCTTTAAAACAGCAAGAACATTCTCTCTGGTCTGTACTTTGGTTGTTTCAGGTTCAAGTCTTAGTTTTTGTCAATAGAAAAGTAAAGGCTTAGGAAATTAATGTTGGTTTTCAGAAGTCCTATTATACTATTTTATATTATACTCTTCATGTTGTTCTTTCCTTTTTCTCTCTGTACTTCTCTTTTTTGGGTTTTCCACAAAGTAAAATTGTTGAACTGCCATCTTGAGTTTTTCAGTAAAGAAAGGAAAAGAAGTTGTCTCTTTTTTTTTCCCCTTTCTTGAAATGTGCAATGATGTTGGTTGAGTAGTACCAGGATATAATCTTGGGTTGATTGTTCAATGTACTTGTTAATGCTGATTTCAAACTGAGTTTCCATTGCAGCAAATGTAAGTAAGCTCACTTCTTTTAATTTTTTTTCTTTATAGTATCAAAGCATCAATATCTGCTGAAAAAATGGAGTCAAGGGAAGCCATGAATTCTGGAGTTACAGTGATAGCTCCAGAAGCTCCATCAAACTATCATATGGCGTCAAGAACGGAATCTACTCCGGTGCCGGCAGGAACAACGACGATGATTACACCTCCCATAGCTACTGGCATACCAATCAGCTCAGAGAAGAAGAAAAGGGGACGTCCTAGGAAGTATGGGCCTGATGGGGCAGTCGCACGGACACTTTCACCTATGCCCATTTCAGCGTCGGCACCACCAACCTCCGGCAGCTTCTTATCGGAGAAAGTGAGTGTCGCCCGTCCGGCGTCGGAGAAAAAGCCTCGCAACAAAGTGGGGGCAGAAAATTTAGGTAATGTAGGAGTTTGTCTTTGACTATAGTGTGTAGTACACCCCGAGTTCCCATTTAAGTCTCTTATTTTCTTTTTTGGTCGGTTTCAAAACTAGTGTCTCTCCATATTTAATAAGTTTTCCAATTTCCGACTGGAAATCTCGAATTCTCTAAGACACTTTAAATAAGACAGAGGGAGTATGCGTTTTTAGTAGGGACCTGGAATCTTGGAATCTTCAGTTGATATAAGCAGGTTGAAATAATTAGAATATGGAGTATTTCTGGGGTTTTTACATAAATGAAGTTAATACAATTGCCTGTGGAGACCTGGGGCTTGGATTTGTCCATTTGTCAAGTTAGTGGTAATTATTATAGTTCCTGGGGGACCATATACGCTTGATTTCATGATGCTAGCTGATATCACTGTAGTTTCTATCTTCTTCTTTTTTCTTTCATCCTCATATTTTCCTAGCGTGATCTAGATTTTGCCAAATTAAGATACGAGACTTGCTTTTATAACACACTAGTGATTGATTTAGCATTAGTTCATCCGGAGGACATGATTTGTATGGCCCCTCTGCGACAAACTAACCTTTGGTAGGTATGTGCATGGATTCCTTCTGAACGGGGAGCATGATCTAGATGCTTAAATTTCTCCTTGTTCTTTGTGCAAAGGAAAAAAATAATTTAAATCCTTGTTTTTTGATTTGCTCGACCACCTTTTCTGAGGTAGTCTATGATTCTAATGTTAGTAGGAAAATATCAAAAAGTTGATTTTCCTGCATTTTGTTTTGGTTGCATGTAATAAGTGTGAATCTTGGCAAGAGAACTTAAGTAGCCTTGTCGAATCAACATTATTTTGGACACTAATTATCTTTTTCCTTATTGGTTACCTTCCCTTTTAAGTGCATATGCTGCGGGTAGAAATGCAAGTCTTGCAACTAATCACCTAGATGTCATCTTGTAGGAGAATGGATTTCATGTTCCACAGGTGGCAACTTTTTGCCGCATATGATCACAGTTGAAGCTGGTGAGGTATGCTTGGTTGTACAAGGAATTGCTTTAACATATAGAAAAGCATTGTTTTGTCTTTCCTTGTGGATATTTGCTGCCATTTCCTACTCTTTCATGTGGATGTTTACTGGTGTATTCTACTCTAGGAGGTTTCACATTATTAAGTAGTGGACTGATTGTCCTGGTGGTACAATGCAATTAGCAGTTCTGCTCGTGTAGCTACCATCTGTTTTCAGCTGTGTGATGGGAGGGTGTTTTTCTCTTTTTGGGTGGGGGTGATAAATATAACTAGCATAATAAAGGGATTACTGTTCAACTTTATTACCTGCGAATGATGTGAATTTTCAAACTGGATATCATTGTTCATGCAATTATTCTATTCTATGAGTCTATGGGCTAAGGAAATTGATTCCTACATGTTACTGTTCCCTTCACAGTCAACTTATGCCTTTAATAATCAAGAAATCTCGGAGGGCCAGTAGGTCACAGTTCAGAACTCAGTGGATAATGGATTCGACCCTCTATCCTTCTCCACTTAAATACAAGACTTCTGTCCTTGGCAAGTTTGAACCATGATGTGCGCCTAACTCACACATTAGGCATTGGATTCTTACCACTAGACCAAAGCTTGGGACTAACATTCAACTTATGCCTTGATTCATCTGATTCAAAAGATACATGGCTACCTTCCTACCTTAACTTCACAGCTACACATATTTCTACTTATATCAAACTAAACATTAAGGTTTTAGTAATAATATCATTATTTTCTAGCTTACTTGGAATCAAAGTTCTAGAAGTTCTTTCTCCTAGTCTCAAGGCTGAGACATAGATGCAGGATTAGATCTCAAATGATCAAGTTGTTGCAAATACCATTTAAGAATAAGGTCATATGCACATAGGGTTGTATTTGTTGGTGTGAGGGGAGAATGGCTGAATGGGCTGTATAGAAGTTGTAAATTTCCACATGCTCTAAATAACTCCACAAAAGTTTCTTAAAAAGATCACATGTTCCTGCCATCCTCTTATAAACTTAATTAGTTGTTCAATGCTCTAGCTACTTTAGCTTCACTGCCAAAAAAAATTCATAAATTTTCAGAACTTTATTATAAAGGAGTGATCTTTTTCATATTCTCATTAATGATTTCTTACATGGTTATAGTCGGTTAGATGTTCTTCAAGAACTTCTACAATTGGAGTAACCGTTTTCCCTATTTTAATAGTCCAGTTTCTGCACTTGTACGGGGATATTATGTTCTATACATATACACTATGCTTTATGCTTTAACCTTTTACATGCAACTAGAGTTGTCTTTTGTTATTAGAATTTTAACCAGGAGTTGTCAACACCACATCTTCTCTTCTTTGTGATTTATTTACTTTGCTACTTCTCCAGTTCAGAAAAATATTTATTCTTTCGCTGGTTGTTTAGGATGTTACCATGAAGATAATCTCATTTTCTCAGCAAGGACCTCGAGCTATTTGTATTATTTCTGCTGTTGGTTTGATATCAAATGTTACTCTACGGCAGCCAAATTCATCAGGGGGAACTTTGACTTATGAGGTTGGTCATTTGAGTGCTCATCATTCAATGACACTTTGTTTTGCATCATATCATGGTGGTTATTAATTTTCTTTATCAACAGCACACCCTTTCTTTGAACCTTGTCAATGATCGAACTGAAAGGTATGACTGAGGGTAATTTGTTACACAGTTTATTCACACTGTTTCAGTAGAATCTGTCGTAGTAAAGATGGATGCACATTTGACAAGGCAGGGTCCATCTTTTCTTCTTTTTTACCTAACAAACGTCCTGTGTGTCTCATTAGATATGATGAGCCGGTCTTTCCAGAAAATCTTAGCTTATGTAGATATATCATGCTTTACTTCAATGGTTTATACTCCAAATAATATTAGTTTATGCATATATCATATGCTTTACTTCAATACTTTACTCCAGCTAATTGTTTCAGTTTCTTCATGTTTCATAAAAGATATCTTTGATTTGGAAGAGTCAATGAATTGGGTGGAAAAGAAAGGGAACTGACAGAATTTGTTAGGCGAAAAAATGATTAAAAAACAGAAGTTAAATTTTCCGAGAATATCTCATTGTCTCCAAACTGTCCTATGAGACAAATATTTAGTTGAATAATATGTGCGTAGAAGGAGCTCAACAGATATTGAGCATTCTTATATCCAAATCCCTACTAGCTGGGAATTGAGGCGTAGTTGTTGCATTAAGAAAACAAAGGAGAAGTCTCATATCTGCTTGGTGCCCTCCATTTTCATTTGATTAGTAATCAAAATCCCTTTTGCAATATTGTTGTGTAGGGTCGATTTGAAATCCTTTCTTTGTCTGGATCCTTTACTCCAACAGAGTTTGGGGGTTCCCGCACTAGCAGAACCGGAGGAATGAGCATTTCTTTGGCAAGTCCTGATGGTCGAGTTGTTGGAGGTACACTTGCAGGACTGTTGATAGCTGCTAGTCCCGTCCAGGTAAACTATTTTCTATCGCAAGCATTTCCTATTTATGTTCTACTGTTAGTCAGCGATACTAGAGATTGAGAGTGATCATCTATCTTGTGCTTAAGTTATTTGCTCTTTCAATATATACTAGGTTGTAGTGGGCAGTTTTCTACCCAGCAACTACCAAGAGGCCAAGCCAAAGAAACAGAAAGCAGAACCCAAAGCAATAGCATATGCAACGGTCTCTCCTGCTGCACCCCATAGCTCTAATATGGAGCCCAGAAGTTCCAACGCGCACAATGTTAATGTTCCCGGAGCTGGAACTCAAAATGTTATTTCTTCTTCCATTCAACCGAATCACTGGACCGCTATGCCATCTGTTCAAGACTCACGAAAGTCTGCTACAGATATTAACATATCATTGCAGGGAGAGTAACCCAATTCCTCAACGTGAATTCATTTCCAGATTCTGAAGCTCTTCACACGCGGTTACCTGAATAGTATAACTTGTCTGATCGGCAATAACTTGTTAGGATATAGAATCTGTTGTTTCAGCTGAAGAGGCATCATGTTTATGGTGTAGTTGCAGATTCTTTTGTTGTAGTTAACTTTGAGTGCTTTACATTTAACACGTTTGGTTAAAAGTTGAAGGTTCGTAGTTACACCCAAATTGTGACTCTCTTTTTGGGTAGTTTCAGAAAAATATTGTATCACAAATTCTGTAGCTATTATTATTAAAGGCTCTAAGCCTCTAATATTATGCTAAAACGGAAATGTGTATGAACAGCATCAATGATGGAGTAGTATCTTAATAAACTACATCAATATGTTTTCTAGTTGAGGACAACCAATCCTTAAATTAAACTGGATTGAATTCTCTAGGCCATCAAATCAGCAGTATTCTCAGCAGAAATGGCATCATTTACTGAGAGAACACCCACACAAAGTCAGCTCCAACATACAAGTGCCCAAAGTATTTCACTTTCATCAAGTCATAGAACCTGAAACAAAGTAGAAAAAAGATTTAGAAAATAATTCCACAGGTTAATGCCACTGATGAATGGGTCATTTACAATTGTAGTTCCCAGAACTGCCAAAAGGTCCTTTACAAGTGTAGCTCTCAGAAATGGGAAAAGATAATATATCTTCACCACGTGTTTCTTCTGGCTGGTTCTAACTTCTAAGTAATCCACCAGTAAGCCATTAAATGTAGTCAAAGGCCTAATGGCTGAGGCAGAGGCCAAATAGCTTTCCTAAGAATGATTATTTATACTAATGCAAGTGAAAGAATTAGAGCTCTATTAATTTTGTGCATTCCCTTGTGCATCAAACAGAGGGCAAGGAAACCATTTTGGTCCAAAACTGGCCGTTGTATGTGACCTAATATGGCCAAATGAAAAACCAAACTGTCCAGGAACTTTAACTCCAAATACATATTCTCACAGAAACTTTGCACAATTTGAAAAGGTAGTTCAAGGGATCAAGTAAACGTTACTTATTAGAATCAATCATTTGATTTAGACAAATTTAAAGTATACTTGCTTTCGCATGTAAAAAAGTTATTTATTTGGAAAAGTGTTCCACGAGGACCACAACTTGTTGCATAATGATACACATGAAAGCTTGAAACTTGCAGAATACAGGTATAGAAATCAGGACCATAACTTAAAGCTCACCTATCATGAGGTTCCCAAAAATAAGGCATCTGCAATAGTACCTATATTTCACATAAAACATCATTATATGATCTAATAACATCCCTTATGTGGACTATAACATGGTTAATAATAGTTGGAAACTTTACACCACGAAAAAGGAAAATAGGTAGTTGAAGGGACGAGTGGAGCCACCATTACATTTTGATACTAGGGAACGTAAATGAGAGTCTGAAGAAGTGAAAGTGTGTCTGGTTTGAAGAGGTAACTATACACCATCTTTTGCACAGTAAAAAGTCAAATCTAAAATGGCCTCATGTAGAAACCAAAATACTACTTATTGAAGTTATGAGGATATATTACATCTACAAACAAAAAATTTAAAATAAATTAAGAAAACTTGAAGAGCAATAGCTCTTGTGAGAGCCAATACTGAATATGAAGAGAAAGATAGACATGTTGGACAGGTTTTAGGAAACGCACCAAGTTAATGCCTCCATCTTTTTTCTAATGCAAATGTCATACAACTGAGAGAGGAACCAGGGAACCTCGGTGAGATCAGCAATTCCTCATTCTTCAATCCGCCACAATGCTCCAGACCATACTATAATCACATACAACATTAGACAAACAGACAAGGAAAAATAGGTTTACAAGTACCTAAAAAGTTGGACAGTTTGTACAAAAAGAGAAGGGAAAAAAACAGGAACAGCTCATCATTGACACCGTACCAGATAATAGAAAAGCCAAGAAGTATCACAAGGTATCCAAGCTTATACAATCTAATCCTCTTTTCCCATGGTAGCTGGTTGAAAATCTCAGTTACATCTAGCAAGTGGCGATGATCAGTGTAGCTAATCAAAAGGTTAACATCCATTATCAGATCATTTTGTGATGTCAATGAAGAAACAGCATGAAGAAGTTAGCGGTGCTACATACTTTATTAAAAGACTTACACTTTGACATCATAATATAAGTATGGGAGACAGACCAGACACATTAACCAATGCCCCATTACAAGATGTAGAAAGCATAGTGCTCCTTGAAGAACAAATTCCGGAACCACAAGTATGTTAATTTCGGATGCTGAATCATAAGGGTTGACATAATCATTTTCAAGGTCCACCAAGCACATCACCTGCAGTAAATAAATCCAAATGCAATATTTACTGACCCTAAAATATAAATAGAAAAGAGCAATAGAAGCGAGAGCATTGAGTAGAAAAATGTGAGCAGCTAAAGATTCAAGGTTAACAAAATCGTGCCCAGGAACTTTGACCAGTAGACCAACACTAGACATATTTGTCACATATGGATTTCCAGGTCAATTCATACAAGACGATAAAACCAGAAGAGCTAACAATGCTAACTTAAACTATCATCATCCATGAAGAGAAAGAAAAGACTCAGGATAACAAACAAGCAAGTAAAAAAAAAAAGCAAGTCAAACTATTTCTTGATTGACATGCTTTGTTAAGCTTGTCATGTTAACCTCTTTTCAACAAACTACGGTCCGACAATTTTTCTATTTATTTATTTGATAAAGTATTAATGTGAATTACAGTAAGGGGAGTTTTACGCTGTAGTGAAATTAGGCAAAATCAGTATGATACTTGCGTTTTCTGATATATACGTTTCCAGTCCGAGTACTATTGACACTTCTAGAAGAAACTCAGAAATGGCTGGTTGTTCGTTGATATTCAGACTACTATATAGTTTTTTCTTGTAAAGCAGACCGATATATAGTTTAGGAAGTTCAGAATTCTTTTCCTGGTCAAGTCAATGATTGTAGAAAGAGAATCAAACATGAAGTATTCAGAAAACAGTCAAAGAATATGGTTGGCGTTTATGGCAATTTTCTGATACTAGAAATGCAACAAAACCAATCTCCTTTCGTGGTGCCAATTTAAACTACTATGCAATAATGAGTCAAGTCTTTTTTTCTTTTTTGATAACCGTGGTGTGCGAACCAACTAGTTTTCCATCTCGACTAATTCCAAGAGGTACCTGCTACCTCCCAACAACACATATATCAGGTAACTCTGACCACTAAAGCTTGGACAGATGGGAAAAAATCACCTAGTGTTTTTTTTGCCTCCGCCTGAGAATTGAACCTCAGACCCCATGGTTCTCAACCCACTTCATTACTAGGCCGCACCATTTGGTGCATAAAGGTTCAAGTCTTGTTCCAGAAGAAAAATGAAATTCAATAGATGCTCCCATGAAGAGGAAGCTCATTGAACTCTTTTGATGACAATGAATGCTATGACCATAGCCCAGAGATTATTCAATGGCAAATCTAATTTGGAAAGCCTTTGTCTGGACGGGCTTGGACAGATGGGAAAAATCACTTACTGTTTTCTTTGCCTCCATTGAGAATTGAACCTCAGACCCCATGGTTCTCGACCCACTTCATTGCTAGGTCGTACCATTTGGTGCATAAAGGTTCAAGTCTTATTCCAGAAAAAAAATGAAATTCAATAGATGCTCCCATGAAGAGGAAGCTCATTGAACTCTTTTGACGACAATGAATGCTATTATTCAATGGCAAATTTAATTTGGAAAGCCTTTGTTTGGACAGTTGATTATAAAAGCAATTTTAGTAGTCAAGTTTCTCAGCCTTGTCCCAGTAAAGGAAACATTAACAAGCAAAGACAAGCCTGCTACCCTGTCTCTAATATAAATCAAATACTGAATCATAGTAACAACAGTTTAATTGGTTAAACACATAAACGAGTTAGAATTTCATCATTAATGCTTGGAGACATAAACACTATAATAAGATAAAGTGGGAACAACCAAAAGTAAAATACAATAAGTAATGGTCAATGGCATTATACAACACTACTCTACACCAGAATAAAATTTTCCGAGGCACACTGTATGTATTTGTTGCATCGTAATTATTCAAAGCCATCCAATATTTGCCGAATATGCTTAACACAGCAAAGATATTCTCTCAACTTCATCAAGTTATCAGTAGAATCATGATTTGATTTTTTGAAATATTCCATAGCCATTAATTCAGATTAATTACACCCTCTGTCGCATTAACAATTGGGGAGTTAAAACATTTATTTTACTATAATTTTTTTCAGATTTCCTTAAAAGATTCACTTGTAGAATATCAGGATATATACTACTTTAAATATAGTTTCCAAATACATAATAAAAGCTTCAGGAATTGACATCCTAAATCACACTGAAAAGTGGATCCTTTGACATTAAGGCTCGGGACCTGTCATTCTTTTTCGAGAAGAAGGGAATACTAATTTGCAAGTCCCATTGAGTTAAATCTGGAATTTCACGTTTGCATATCCTTTCATCACCTCATATTGTAACCACAATTCAGTGAAAATTAGAATTTTCGTTCAAGTTCTCCCCTTTCTAGAAGCTTCAAAGGGCAAAGCTATCATCTTTTTTCAATTTCAAAAACTTGAACAGCCAAAAGATTTACAAAGGCGTATCAAATAGGGAATAGTACTAATTAATATGGGGAAAAAAAGGGAAAATGCAAAGATTTAATTGAATAAACCTGGTATAGAACTGCGGCGAGAATGGCAATGAGAAGGAGGAAGGAAAGAAGCCATGAGAGTAGATCGCCCATGGCCCTTGCCAAATTTTCCTTCTCTGTTTTCTTGCTTTCCAGTTGATTGGAAAAGCAGTAATGTTGGTGTTAACCTTCACATTAATAGTAATATACTGCTTGATTGCTTTTTAAAAAGTAAAAATATCATGTGTCACAATATTAATAATTTTTCTGATTAGTTATAGTGCCTTTGGAAGTGTAGAATAACAATATCATGTAGTATATATTAGCATTATATGTACCCTCAGTGACCCTTTTAAATTTAAATTGTATGTTTAATAAACTGTCTGTTAATTATTTTCTATGATTTTTTTTCTGATAATGTTCTTTTAAGAAAAATTATGGAGCTGATAGTATTAACTTTAATTGTAATATAACTGTTAAAATTAAGAAATATGTATATGCTTAAAAGACTGTACAATATTTAATTATTAAGTATTGAAATGAAGGGAGTAGAATATATATACTTGTTTAGGGAAAAGTAGTATTTGCTAGTACATTCTGCATGACATATCTTGTTCTTTAGATGTAAATCTATCAGCATCAACACAACGAGCCAATGGTTGCCTTGCCCTAGCTCGTTGCATCATCAAGAGGTTTCAAAGTTCGAATCTTGAGAATGAAAAAACTTTTTTGATAGAGGGTGCTTCACTCCCTTATGAGTCTGGCCAGCACGAACTCAAATTAGCAAGGATATCAATTCTATAATTTTAAGAGTCATAAACTATACCTTGGTGAAGAATTGTTTTGCATAAAGCAAATGAAAAGAGGCATTTCTACTGTAAGCCAATTTTCCTTCATCAGATTCTCAGTTTACATTTTAAGAGTCGACTTCTATCACGATTTTAAGCATCCATATCTTTTGTGCAATCTCTTCAACTTCATGTTTGAATGTGTTGGGTTTGCATGTCAAAGCCAATAAAACTTAACCATAAACGGTTCCTGATGAAACTAACCTTGTGATTGCATCTTCTAATGGTTGTTATATACTAGTGGCAAAATATTTAACCCAATAACTTTCAATTCATCCATCAATCTTAATCTCGTGTTTGCGTGCTGAGTTCCATGTGCTGGGAAGTTATGTAATGGGATGATGCATCCTATTTTGATGAAATGAAAATAGTAAGACATACAACCCAGAAAATCACTACCAGTTCCAACCATTTGATTGAGTATGTGCGTCCATGAAGATTTGCAGCTTGTTCTTTTGGTACAGTGCAGTCTCAACAACATACATTCAACGCCTTGTTGAAGCTGCAAAGGGTGAGCATCAAAATTTCAAATGCTAACATGTTGCCCAGAATATTGTTGCTATTTCATCTATTCTATTAAGCCTTTCAAATTAAAGAGGCTCAATATATGAGTCAATCTGTATTCAGTAAATAATCTCATTCATCACGCTAAGAAGTAAAGAATAAATGCTCCTTTGTGAAGATCACACCGTTCAGACTTCAGACTGTGTCTTCCGATGCCCATCCCTTCTTCTCTAATTGCAATCTCAGCGCCTGTTTTATATAACCGGATTAGCCAATGACTTAAACGGGGATGCCATTGGTTGAAAGAACAAGAACAGCAAAACGTTTTTGGTACTATGTATAGTCATACCTTGATTCTCTTTCTATTAGCATCAAAGTCATAATTCCCCAAGCGAGATGCTGCTCTGTACTGTACAATTGATTTCTTTCCTGGTGGGAACCAGAACTCAACATCATCTACTAACTGTAATAACATGTATTTATTCATTAGTGGCTGAGGTGAATGATGTGTGTAGCTGAGCAATTCGAACTTTGAAACACTTTGAGGACTTACCCCCAAGATAGGACTTTCATATTCCACACGCACATAATCGTCTTTCTTCTCCACTATTTTTGGAGAGGACTTGTCTGGTTTTGTTGATTTTAGCTGCGGAAAGAAGCAGATTGATAATTTGGTATGTGACATATACTGTTCAGCTATTTGATATGACGACACACACATTATGAAACTCTTACCACTTGAAGGAGCTCCTCCATTGCCTTTTCTCTGCTGACATTACCGCGTTTCCCTTCAGGGTTATAGTTCCTGATCAGAGTCAAAGCACCAAACTTTTAACATCTCTGTTCAATACCTATTTATAATGGCTGATCTTGTACCCTTCAATTTTACCATTTTCCTTTTATCTTATATTCTTTCCCTTTGTGTCATTAACAAAAAAACGCTACGTCCTTGTAGGTTGCATATGGATGAACGTTTCTGAAAGAACAGGCAGTCCTCCAAGATGCTCATAGGGTAGAGCATATAGATTCTTGATAGAATGAATAGAAACATCCATTTCATCTTGAACATTATCTGTTACATCTTGTAATTTTTGATGATCTAGATGGATTATAATGTTCTCTTTTCCAGGACGGACCCGGCCGGGACCACAATTGAGTTTACACCCAAGATAAGCTGTTGTGATTTTAGTTGAAGAAAATGGTCAAAAAGGGAGGCTCTTGTGATTCATGTGTCAACTAGTATCTATCATATTAATGTGCACAATTTCCATGTGCTGCTTTAGACTAAACGTGAAGCATCATCACCACATAGAAAGTTGACCACTTTCGTTTTATATGAACTTTTTATGAATGATAGAGATAGAGAACGACAACATATGCCTCAGTACCAAACAAGTTGAGATTAGCTATATGAATCCTCGCTTCTTTATTTTTTGATAAAGGTAACAGAAATCCTCACTTCTTTATTTGAGCTCATTTTATATCATCATCCTACTAATAAAATGAAAGTGAAAAATGACAGAGACAGAGAGCAAACATTAGGGCCTGTGTGCATGGGCTTATAGCTAAATTAGAAATTCTAAGGACTTTTGAGTTATTATTGTTATTTTAACGTTAAAGGAACTAGTTAAAGGCACTTTCTTTATTTTAATCACACTATAAAAAAATATTTAAAAGTTATTTTAACTTAAAAACACCTAAAATAAGTTAATCTAAACAGGCTCTTAGACATAAGAGAGGGAAGATAAGAAAAGTTACCAAGGAGGTGCATAGTGGGTAGCATCACTAATGTTCTCAGAAGTAGAAACACAGTTGTTGGTGGCCGGACAAAGAGCTAGACCAAGTGGATTCTTTTGAACCCCTAAGTAATTTGGCTTTTTACCACTGCATCACAAAAAAACAAGATTCAATCTTTTATACTCAAATCACCTTTTTCTAAGTTAAACTAATGCCACACAGATAAGAAATCCTTATCTGTACAAATTACTCAAGCAACAAAAGAAATTTCAAAACTTTAATCAGTAGCTTGACTGTAGAGATTATGTTAAATCTTGGCAAAAAGATTACTAGATTGGTTGCTAAAAGATTTCAAAAAGACTTCCCAAGTCGGAACCAAACATGTTTGAAGGTGAAAAATGCAGCAAGGAGAATACATGAAGGTCAGTGACACATGCCTGAAGTTGAAGAGGGCTCCAAGAACTGCAACTTCACTGCTCCTTAGTATTATTTCCCTACATATACCAATGAGCTAGATTGAGTACTATTCCCATCAAAAGGAAAGATTTTGATGGTGCAGATTCAAAGTTTTCACAAATTATACAAAAGGGTTCATGGGGTTTGTCTTTCCTGGGAGAGGGTTGGGGGTTTGGGGGGCGTTTGTACACCGACCACTTGTTTCAGTGTTTTCATCCTGCTGTGTTTGCTCCTTACATGAAACAATGGAAGGGAAGAAAGAAGATTTACTAGTATATACTCTACTTCTGGACTTGTTAGGGTAAAAATGATGGGTGCTTGGTGATGCCATTGAAGCCATTAGTGCTGCTTTCTTTCTTCTTGGTTTTTGCTTTTCCCTTTTCCCTTGAAGTCTTGAATCCTGAGATAAAATAGAAAATGGTAACCTATTGCGCTAGAAAAAGACCTTTTAGAGCATTTGTCAATGTTTATAGCATTTTGTAAGGAAGAAAGAATTGGAGAAAATTTTGAGGATATTCCCACAATGACAAGGAAGCATCCTTTTTTAATTATCCGTGGATAAAAACGCTCTTTTTATTACGAATAGCCGGAACAATCAATCAAGAGTCATGTGGAATGCCTACAAGGTTTTCCTTCTTTTTTTTAATAATATAATTTATAAAATCACAATCATAAATTTGTTAAAAATTCAAAATTTCAAAAAAGAAAAAATTAAAAAAACAAAAAAAACATGTAATTTAATTAAAATACAAAAATAAACACATAATTAAAAAGTTTAAAAGAGAATAATTTTTAAATTATTTTTAATATATACATCTATATATATATGCATATAAATAATAAAGTTGGGCATTAAAGTGATGTAGCACCTCTCTTTGGACAAAAATTCTATTTATATATTTTTCTTATTTTTAATAATTTTTTTCTTGCATTTTCATTTTACTTATTATTATACAAAGAAATGTGTCAATTAGTACTCAACTCTATTTATTTTTATTTTATTGTAAAAATCTAAATGTCTCAAAATTTACTCATTAAACTATTTTTATTTTTTATTATAATATTTAAAAATCTAAATATTTACTACTGCAACATTTCATTTCCTATATAAAGAATAAAAATATGTTAAACATGAAATTATTATTATTATGAAATATCATATTACTATAAGTGAAGCCTCTTAGTTGAAAAGTTGAATTACCAAAATGTTCATTAAATAATAAAAAGCGATCATTATAACCTTACTTACACTACTCCTATTAATAATTTTATACAAAAAAATAGATTTAACTTTTAATAAAATATGAAATATATATAAAGATCAAAATGTCAGAATTAGACCAAAATAACCATCATAAGTTAAATAGCGTTTTTGCCCTCAATCAAACACCAATTCTATAACATTTTATATAGAGATTATAAATAAATATCAAATTAATTATCTTTTCTATTTTTCCCTTGATCCCTCATTTATTATTTGAATTTTGTATTCTTTTAGTGTGAAACGGTGGAATTTGAGAAGACAATGTCTATTACAAAATCTAGAATATTTATAATTATGATATGATGTTTGAGTTTCTTGCAAAATTTTAAATACAAATATGAAACTCTAATGATTTCGTTCTTATATAAACTTAATTATAATTATTGTTGAAATTTAATGCATAATGCCACGTGGTACTAATTGAAAATTTTGAAGAAAATTTTGAATGTTTCATCTATATATTATATAATTATGGTCTTAAGACCAGTGAGGTGACATACTTATAAGATCAGGAAACTATGTTTTTCTCAACTTTTTAATGATTTCTTATTTCCTTAACTTTTAGTTTTCTTGGTCATTGATTATGAATATAAATACTATTTTTTTTTTAAATAATAGTAAATAAGTTTGCATTAAAATCCAATTAGAGGTTAGATCATTTGTGATTATAATAGTTTTAATGTGTATTAATCTCTACATAATTATATGTTAATTAATTCTTGAGTCTCTTCATATTATATTTTTTGTGTTAATTCTTGTACCTCTTCATATTACATTTGGATTCATCTTTTCAATTCTTTTTCTTCACTTTCTACTTTTTAAATTTTTAATCTTGTGAAATTTTTTTGACCATTTATTTTGCGTAAAAAACTCAAAAGTCCCTCTTTTAACTCACTTAATTATGATGAAAAATTCTTTTTAGAGTCTTTTCCCCTCCCCTGAAAATAATTGTTAAGTCCAATTAATTCTTCACCTATAACTTAAATATAATTGCAACATTGAAAACACTAGAAATAATAGGCCTATAAATATTATTCAAGTAGCTATTAGTTTTTCACTTTGTGTATTCCTCATTGCACTCACCGCCTTCTCCAGATCACTTTCTATTTGTTTTCATCAAAATTTGTTTGAGCATGTAGAATTTTACACACACACACACACACACACATATGTGATAAATAATTTTGTAAGTGAGGATATTTTTATTTTCTTTATTTTGTATATAAGAAGGTACGTGTGTGATGATGTTATAAGGTTTGGTGATGCTGAAAATTTAATGGATTGTTTTTTGTTCAAGTGAGTGTTATTCTCAACTACTCTNCAAGTGAGTGTTATTCTCAACTACTCTTCTTTTATACCAATTAGTCTTTTGAATTACCTTAAATATAAAGTTTAATTTCATATCCCTCAACTATTAATTAGAGATTTTAGATTAAATTTTGAGAATAAAATCGTCTTTAAAAATAAAATAATTTATTCAAAGTAGAATTACCTTGCATGAACTCGCAAATTCTATTAATCCTCCAAATATAAGTTCCAATAAAAAAAAAATAATCACTATTTAATATCAATTTTTGGGATAATGCTGAAAAAATAATGAGCAGATGAATTGAAGAAAAATATGAAGGTATAAATTATGAGAATGTGATGAGTAATTTGAAAGAGATAGAAGAAACTAAAAATGATTTAAAATAAAAAGAAGAAAGAAGTGAAACACAGAAAATAATTAGAAAAAATTGATAAAATTTTAAAAAAGAAGAAGATAATTAAGTTTTACGAAAAATTTCCTTTAATGAAGTATACATTTCTAACGATGTAAAGTAGAGAAAAAATATTCTTAAATTTTTTTAAAGAAGAATATTGAAGTAGAACAAAAATATTAGCGTGGTGATTGTGCTATCACGACTTTTTCTTTTTATTTTTCTTTAAGATTATGTTTGGCTTTAAAATTTTAGTTTCAATTTTAATATTGGAAGCATAGTTCGATGGACAAAATAATTAGAGTTTAAATATAAATTTGCGAGATACTTTTGAGTTGGATTATATATTTTTAACTTTAGAATCTCTTATTATAAGATAAATTTTAGATGTTTTTAAAG
>JACEIK010000032.1:0-17488 GCA_018107945.1 Datura stramonium | reverse complement strand
ATATTGTCCATTTCATTTAAAAAATTATATTAAGTTGTTGAATTATTGTTGTCTTTTTATATTATAATAGGTTATTTTTTTTGTTTTGTGATGCGTCCGTGATTGATGGACTATAATTTTATGGTTACTTTATTAGTAATATTATTCCTTATTTGAAGAAGTGTATGTGTTCTTATTGGGAAGTTTCGAAAGTTTTTATTATTTATATTGTGGCACTTTGGTTTTGATGGCTGTTTTGAATGTTTTATTAGGAACATGAAAGGACAAAAGGAGAGAATTAGTCCCACAAAAATTAGTAAATTGTCATAAAGTTTTTATATGGCAATGACCTTTTTATATCCACTTTTTAGTATCATAACAATATATATCACTCTGTTCTTTTGCTTTTTGTCTGTTATTCTTGTGATTTTTCAGTTCTTATTTATCACCAATAACTTTAACCATGATCATTGATCTCATCCATTGCTTTTCCTCTTTGTCTTTTTCAAAATATTCTTAGCGTTTATATGCTTGAAAATATTTGATGTAGATACCTGATAGTAATATTTTATAATCAACTTAGGGTTATCTACTCACTACAGGAAGGAGTACAAAAAAAAAAGGAACAAGAATGACTCTTGTATAGCTGGTGTGGGTCTTTAAAGTGTCATGTGCCTCAGATTAGATAATGATTAAAATATTTCTACTTATGTCATTTCTAAAAATTGATTTCTAAAGAAAAAAATAGTTTCTTTCCTCAACTTGGATAGACATAATAAAACCAAGAATCATTTTTTAAGTCCAAGTTGGAAGAACTGGGATACCAAAAAAGACCATCACAACTTTTTATTTTTCTATTTTGTGCAAAAGTATTAAATATACGAGTTGTATCTTCCTTGTTTAACCTAAAAATGTTAGGATAAATTATTTTACCTCAATCAATAAAGTCTCATTACAACAACTATAAGCCCTTATCCCAAACAAACTTAAGATACCTATATGAATCACCACTGCGTCCATCGCTTTTTATTTATGATTACGACCTATATTGCTTGGACTCTCTATAAAATGCCGTCACATTTGTGCTGGATTTTTTTTTAAATATAGCTTTTGAAGGAGAATATTGTCAAGATAAAAGACTATTGTTAGATTTGTTGGTTCAATAATTGTATATTACAAATCTATGCGAGTCCTAATAAAATATTTATCCAGTAGTTGGGTTTTTTTGTATAATAGTTAATAGTCATCCGGCAAAGCATGCTCTTTTTCTTGTAATTAATAGAGAAGAAAATTTGTTATGACTTTATGTGCATACTTTTTCATTACGTCATACGACAACTTTACTTTTTTGCTAACACAAAATTTAATAGTTAAGTATAATCTCTTCATTAATTGATTAGTCTGAAGTTGTATCTATAATTTGTTATGGATTATGAGAATTATCTTAGCGTCCTAGTGAATATCGAGTGGTTTCACATGACTACTTTACACTAAACAGATCTTTTTGTAGTTTTAAACTTTGATTATATTTCATCCTCGACAATCGAGCTGATAGTAGTGTGAAGTTGAATTCTTTATCCTTCTGCAGTGTCGGTGGTCAAGTCTATCATGTGATCAATGATGCACTTTCAAAGTTCAGCTTTGAAAATAATAAATGTGATCTATCTAATTAAGGTGTCTACTTTTATTGGTAACTCCACACACTTATTTAATTATATTTGATGGTGCCATTTTCTATGTCTAAATGGGTAAAAGATACTCGCAAGAACATCTCACTCATCAAAATGGATCTAAGGATTCATATGTAAGGTTATGTAATCCATTCAAATTATGAGATCTAATCATATACGGCTGAATAAATCTGCAAAGTAAAAATATAACATGTATTTTATTTTATGATACGTGAAGCATTTTTAACTTGTGCTAAAAGAATTTCATTTGATCAACATACTATAGTTAGCTTCTTATCCATTAAAATAAATCTGAGCTTGCAATTAAACTTGAAAATTAACTGGAAACCGCATAGAGCATCAACCAAGGCCAAAATGTGTTCTACAAAGAGATGTATCTCCCCTGCGCTTAAACTTTAAAAACTATGTTTCTAGTGATAGTTTCAGGAAAATATTAATGATTCAAAAGAATTTGTTATAAATCAAGCCCTTCATTTATCTCCTTCATAAACCTTTTGTTTGGCAAGATAAATGAAATCTCATTCAATACCACATTTTCCATTCACTTGGGAGAAAAGAGATTCAACATACAATTATAACAATACTTACTACTGAACTTTACAATAACATGAAGGATTCATAAAGCTCAAATCTCTTTTCCTTTAAGCTTCAACAGATCACCAAACTAAACACTTTTTTTGCTTCGATCATATATGTACTTTAAACTCCAATAGCACCACACCATATATAAACAAAACTCATCATAAATTCATGGGTTTAACAAATGCCAAAATCAAAGAGCAAATGCCGAAAAAAGCAATAATGGAGCAAAACGACTTAAAATCAAACTCAAATTTCAACATCGTGTCAATTGACTTGTTCGCCCCCTTTTTCTTCTCACTGTCGATGGTGTTCTTGGGCTTTATTATATCGCGAGAGATTGAAGATAATTGCAAGCAGGAAAGTAAAAAGTTTTATGTTAAATCTGCAAAGCTTTCGATTTTTTATTTTATATGGAGAGTTTAGAGAATATTTTCAAAAGAGTTTATTATATTATTTATTTTTCCTAAAGGTAAAACCAGATTTATCATTCAAATTCAAAATCATTAAAACAAAGCAAAATCCTTAATACACAAAATAGAAACTGACCAATAAACAACAAACCACTCAAAGTCTAAGGATGGTGAAGAATCAGCGATTTTCAGATTTGAATCACTCTTCAATCTTAGTATTAGACTCCCGATACAGAGGCCTTGGAAAACCACTGTCATTTAAGAACAATATGGCTTTGCTTGGCTTCAGCAAGTTTACCATATTTGTTGTTTGATAGTTGTGACTATTGAAGAAGGATAAACAATATAAACAAAGAGCCTATTGAATGTGTTTAGGGGAAGCGCCTTTTGTGTTTTTTCTTAACTGAAAACTAAAATGACTTTTTCAGAGTTTTATTTAATTAAATTTTAATATTTTAAACATCAAATTAATTAGAAAAAAGATAGATAGTCATTGTAGTCATTTCCAAATCTATTGCCAACTTTTTATGGTAAGGAGGCACTTTATTCACTAGCATCAGCTGTTGGAGAGCCGGTTCAATTGGATATGGCTACCAGGAATAAAACGAGACCTAGTGATATTTAAGTTTGTTCACCTGAGAAGGTATCAATTGACTCCAATTTTGGACCAAATTAAAAGGCATTGAAGATAGTCTATTAAAACAGAAAATTCCCTTTAACAGATACAAACAATCTTTCTTCTTTCAATACATGCCTTTTAGGACAGACTTGGCCAACTAAATTTAATACAATTACAAAAATTCAAGAGTAAGTTGTACTCAAACTCCTTCACTGCACTCAGGAAGTTTCTGTAACATCTTCTTTTAAAGATAGTCTTCTACCTAAGCTGCAGATTAGTATAAAAGCAAACCTCCAACTGCCATATGTAATTTCAGTACCAGTATCATGAAGCCTTTCTTTAAAACTGATATATGCCTTTCCAATGAATCAAATTCTTCCCCCGAAAACAATAAAATAGAAGCATCAGAAACTAAACAATCTGCTCCTTGAATGTAAATTGCATCCTGCACTTTAAAATTTAAAGAAAGTTGGTTTTAGGTACCAGGATCGAGTAGCTTCTTCAAATGGAAGAAAAAGGAGAGAAAAGCATAAAAGCGATGATTGATTTAGCTTTCTTACTGATCTTCTGGGTGTCGAATAAAAACGTACTCTACAAATCCCCCCATTAAATTCCGAGGCCATGGTTATCTACCGAAGGCTCTTTCTCTGATAGCAATTTCAGTTTCTGTGAAACAAGATGAGAAGAATGAGTTCATACTGAGGATATATTTCACTTGATAATTAGTGTTACGAAAGCAATGCACTAGTTCTTTTCTCTGATTTCAGCCATTACCACAGTTTCTAACTTTTGGCAAATCCTATAACTATCATAGCCTGAAAAGCTGATTCTCTAGCAAGATTGCACTTCAAACAATCTGGATGTTGAAATTATGAGACGGCCTATCAGATATTAATAGGTAACTTTGCTTGCATGCCTTCGCAAAAGACCTTAATACATCCAATATTCACATTAGACGAAAAGTGAAGTGGTTAACCTGACATGGATTGCTCAACTCATCTATGTAAAACTTAAATTATAGTTCATGAATCATGGAATGATATCTAGAGAAACCTAAAGTTTCCGAGTGATTGATACCAAGATTGATCATTTTAAGATGAATGTTTTGCAAGCATGTAAAATATTATTCACATAATTTGTTTTAAGAGAGGAAAGTTGTCTGAATTCTTAGAAAATCGAAATCCAAGACGCCTCACCAAAACTCTTGGATGAAGTAATATTACCGTGATGTATTGAGGTGGATCATCTAGACTAGTTGTGCCAAGGACCACTTCCCTCCTTAACTTTGCGGTAAGTTTGTGACAAACCCTAAGCTGCATAGAAGAAAATCAACAATATATCATTTCAAATGTTAACCCTTCACTTAGTGGAAAGCCAGTGGATGGAAATCAAAAGTTACCGAATTACCTCAGATCGAGTTGCACCACCAATAATGAAAACAAAAATTCGTTGTCCCATGTTCTTAAAATCAGTTGAGAAACTTCTGAGACTAGAGTCACTAGAAAAATTCCAACAAAAGCACAAGACAAGATGAGGAATGTTAAGTTGCAACGAACAATTTTTAAAACATATTTAGAATTTACATTAATGCTGCATGATATGCAAATCCTACTCCATGGAAAATAGTAATGAACAATTAAATGAATAAATATGATAATCTTGTTTCTGAAAAGTGACAGCTTATTTATATGGAAATCAAGGAGGTTTGGATCTTCTAGGTTAAAAAATAAAAAAGAAATTCTATCAAAGATAATTTTTTCACGGGAGAACCTTGAATATCCATCATCAGAAGTACGAGAACGTGCCCAATTTGGAGTCCTCCTTGATCTCACTGAGCGTGGATTAGTAGATTCCGTGGGCTTTGGTGGGGCATTCTTTGCAGAAGATCCATTATCACGAGTAGCTGATTGAGGATTGTTCAAGCACTGATAATCGTCTTTCGACAAGTCACCTTTACACATTTTCTCAACCAACTCCTGAGAGAAGCAGGATGGATGTATGATTTAGGAAGTATTAAGTACGAGCTAAGCCATTCAAAGAGCTATTTGATTAAATGCCGAATCATTCGGAAATTCTGGAAAATAATCTAAGCTTAATGTATTCTGTGTTCACACAATGGAAATTTGAAGAAGCATCTCTTGTAAAAGCATTACATCTTTCTTTCCAAGCATTGTAGCCCCCAAACTCAAAAATACAGTTTCAGTAAGAGAGGAAAAGGCAATGGGACCCGCTATTCCAAGTATGGAAGTTTTCCGGAATATAAAAGAAGGAAAATTGGTCCTTAAGCAATTTCCACTTAAAAAAAATTACTGGGAAGGTATCCTCTATGAAGAGCATGCAGTAAGATCTTCCAGTCGAATGATCCTCCAGATATTCTCATTGCTAGGTCATTCAGTGGATTCAATCAGTCAACTTGGACCTAAATCCTACAGTTCATGTAGAATTTTGAAGTTAAACCCTATCCGGTCACAAAGTTGACAGTTAATTTGCTATTCCAATACTAAAAGTCAACTTAATCTAAAATGAAGAAGATATAATCATATGGCTGGTAACAAAAACTGCAACCCTCTTACACTAACAATCTTATAAGCACTAAACTAAAGATGAAAATATCTTGCCAGTTTACTTCTGCAAAATTACACTCAAAGGAGGATTAGGAAGTCTTATAGCAAACCTCTATCACGGGATAAAACCGGAATAGCTGCCATGTTTCTTCCTCTCCAGTTCGATCCTTTCTAGCTGCATTATTCGCTTTCTAATATGCAAACAAAGAATCTAGCAACTGTCAGTTCTCATTTCTGGCACTAAGAAAGCTGAAGACTGCAGAAATTTTTTAAAAGAAGTTCTAATGTTTACCTTTTGTGAATCAAACTTCAGGGAGAAGCTTCCACTTGGCTTCCGTTTTTCTGAACCCTCTAGCATTCTCATATTTTGCACAGCCTTCATATCCTCAGGTGACAGTTTTGCTAACTAAGAGAAAAAAGAATCTATATCAAAATTTTTGACGTTTCCTTAGCTTCAAGTAGCGGTACAAATATATAAAAACATAGCCATGCATTTGAGACAAAAAATAACAATTCCACAAGTTGATTCTAGGACTAGAATATGGATAAAAATTAGGGATGACCATATTTTTCTTATGGCATAAAAACATTTGGTTGAGAACTTTTTTCTCAAAAACTGGTTCATTCTCAAAATAGCATCCAAGGCGGCCAAGGAATCCAGAGAGCATTGATGTAGAGGAGATAACTTTTGTTGGTCGACATGGTGATATTGTTACATAAATTAGAACATTTCCTCTTGATCTATTGTTCTCACTCCAAAATTTTCTTCTCATTTACGTCACATTTTCTAAACTACATCCAGTGACACATTATAATTGTACTTGAAAAAAAAATGCTTGAAAGGTCAAAACAGAAAACCGCCTCAATTAAACCAACTGCATTATTGTTTACAGAAACCATTTTTTTCTTTTTAACTTTTTTTATTTTTCTTGTATTATTTGGAAGAATTCACAGAAACCCAACATTTTAACTTGGAAAATTATATTGTTTGCAACATCCTATTCATATTCTTCTGCTACTAAGCATTCTACGGATTCTTTAGTAATTTTCAGGCATCATCTTTGTTGATGCATTACCAAAATCATTTCCAGTTGCTCTTCAGAAGATTCTTTCTTCTCCTTAAAGCAACAGCCAAAACTACTACTCTCAAGTTGTTTTTTAATGTGTCCATATAGGTATGCCTCTCCACAATAAGATCATTTAAAATAAACCTCAATGATAAGCTAGATGAATTCAAACTGTTTCAAGATATTAGCATGTAGGAAATACCTGCATCAGTTTCGCTGCTTTGTCGCCCTCAAATTTTTCTGGATTAACAGATGCATAAATCAGCATCAAGCGTAACTTATTTTCAACTGCAGTATCCTGCATGCAGCAAGGTTGTTACTTAGTCCATGCTTGGCACTGGAAATTACAATGAGTTTGAATACATATTCTGAGCCAGCACAAAAATTATACCTGCTTCGACCTTAGAAAATGGATAACCTCCTTTGTTCCTGCATCGCCAAAGACAAGATCTTGTTCTAGCTGTCCAAGTTCCCGAAGACCCGTTTCTCGGATAATTTTATTAATCTCACCTGCAAGCTGATCAATCAAGCAATGAAATAAACTTCAGCATTTTATTGCAGGCTAGGTTCATCACATTGTCAAATTCAATTGGTCCTAAATAACCAAAGAATAACTATATGGACATTAAAACATAGGTAAGACCAATGCCCTTTGAGGTTGTTATGTCTTTTAAGCACCTGCAACAGCTTTTGTGTTTTGAATAGGATATGAGCATCCGCATGAGCTCTAGTTTACCACAGAAGGAATCAGGAAGAAGCTGGCTGTTATTGGGGATTATATAAATTTAAAATACATACCTAAACTAATGAAACTAGCTCCTAAGAGTTGTACATCCAAAAGTACCTGGTCTAATTTCTTATAGTCCACCTCTATTCAAGAACGACTTTAGCATTTGGAATTGTTAAAGTATTTGCTTTTTCAAAGAGAGGACTAAGTTTGCGCATGGATCCAGTTGACCAAGGAACAAACCTCGACATGGGTAGATAGTCTCTCCTTTTGTTCATTATACTGTGGTAAAGCTTGGACCATCTTCTGCAAGTCCCGTGTGGATAATTCACCATCTCTATGTAAAAATAGATTTGAATTGAGAAATCATCAGAAAAATGGAAGTTTCATGAATAAAATTTTGTACATCTACTCATCTGTAGTTAATAATTCACATCTATGATCAATTAGTAACAACTAAAACAATTAATAAGTCACTGAATGCTGCATCATCCACAGACAGGGAGCACAGTACATGCTAAACTCATTAAGATGCAGTTTCCCACAAATTTAGCAAATAAAATTATCATTCACAGCTTTAGAAACACCAACCTCTGCTCCATCTGTGCTGCCTTGTTCTTAGAAACAAAGTTTGTAAACCTATCATGAAGTCGTTCGCTAGCCTGATAAAGTCTTCAAGTTAGGAGTTGAAGTACATATGACATGCACAAGCATCAAAGGAATAAGGAAATTCATGAGACTTACATCAGCTATATGAGTATGCCGTAGCTCCAACCAGACAGGATCCTGATCTTCCAAAAGAATTTCCTTCTTCTCAGGTGGACCACCTGTTTTGCTAGGAACCTGATGTGAATACATTTTGGTCAAAGTTCAGGAAAATATTGATATAAGATATCCAGAACATCAAGAAATGTGTACCTCATATACATATTTATTTCCATCCATATCAAGCAGGTCATGGCACATGGCATCATATGTCCATTCATGAATCACAGGAGCAATCTGAACAAGAAGATTCGTCATTTCATCACCTCAATAATGAAACAAATACAATGCTGATTATTATTTGATTAACAAAATCAATTCAAAACCTGGTCAACAGATCTGTCCAGAATCAGTAAGTCACATGTCTCCTTCTGTGGATAGTTAGGAATACTAGACCTATATGTAGTGATATTGTTCCATATGGCTGTAGCAAGCTTCCCAGGAACTAACTCACGGAAATTTGATCCATCTTGTCCCTTGGAAGCTCGGTAATGCACAAAAGGAAATTCCTGGATGTAGAGACAGTTTTAGCCAAACTAAGTTGGTCACAGGGAACAGTAACTGGAAGAGACACAAATAAAAATCAAACACATTCGTGAAAATGCAACGTCTTTTATACCACCAAATTCTTTACTTTTACCTAACGAGCAATCACAATTGCACCAACCTTATCAACAATATTTTTTGACAGAGTAATTGTAACCTAAACTAATACAAGGCTTTTATCAGTAGTTTTTTGTTTTGTTTATAAAACTTCACATGAAAGAGCAAATCACCACATTGGTGAATTTTAAGTTACCTTCAGTGAAGCAAAGACAGTGGAAATTCTTGTGGCCATTACATTCAAGGACGCTTCAGCACGCCGGGAGTTTTGAGCACTTTCACCAAACAACTCTCCAAGTGCTCTTTCATGGTCAGTGACAAATCCCTGCGATAAGAACTGACACATTAAAAAGTCGCAATCTGCATAATTCTTAAATCAATCAACAGATAAGTACTCAATTACGAATTAGTTGGGGCCGGCCATGTGAATCTTCTATATCTATTCCTATCAATTAGGTACATTTCATGTCTTCATAATATTTCGTTCGTCAAAACTATAAAATTTGTTTGGCTCCCAGTTTATAAACAGATATTGAACTGAATTCTCCAAGTAAACCAAAAAGACTGTTTGTCGAGATATTTGCCAAATTACCTGGCTGTCCATTGGAAAGTACTCAAAATTCATCTGCATTGTGCACAACAACAACCAAAAAAAAAAAAAATAAATAAATAAATGAAAAAGAAGATCCAGTCAAACTTGTGAAGAGATCATTTTCATGATGCATGCAGTATTGTAGAGAGAGACGCGTAACCGTTACCTCTCCTAGTGCACCTATACGGGGTATGACACTTGTGTCATTCTTGATGCGCCCAACCAGGTCCTTAGGTATTGGGGAACTGAAGTATACATATGCTCTGAAAAGAAATAGGGAAATAACAGAAGTAAGATGACAAGAACCAGAGGATTCAATTAGATTGAACAAGTTCGGTACACTAGATTTTATTGAGAACGAGATCGTGTCTATACTTCCTGTATAAAGGTTCTCTTCCTGACATATCGGACAAGAACATGACAACACTGCAAATTCAAATTTTAACTGTTAGTTCTCATTTTTAAGTGCTGCAGATGGGAAAAGGACCTGATGTTTCAGACGAATCAATGAATATACTGACTTTAGAGATCAAACATAACAGAGGAGAAAGTACATGTAAAAGTTCACATCATATACCAAATGTGTAAAACTTTATGCAACCCATGGATGAGGTCCTCTTCCTTCAAATTGCATATGGAGAATAACATTTTTAATTTGCTTCTTTAAGTAATTAAACCAATTTAGTCAAAAAACAAACTATTTGTTTTCTTGTTTATTTAAATGGACAATTTGTATGTAATTCAGCTACTTTCCTTGTTATTTAGTAGTTCCAAGGACATGCACATTCTTCTGTTTGCTTATGTAATTTCACCCGATACGGTATATCTTTTACCCCTATTGTTTCAAGTTTGTTAATTTATATAATCAAATCAATAAATTTCTTATATATGATGTAGAGGGTTCCTTATCTTTTAATTATCTTCTAAGTACATATATTTTCTCATTCTAAAATGAAATTTTTGTCCTTATAGTTTTGTTTCACTCCTACATTTTAAGTATTATTTCCTGAAAAGAGAAGATAACACAACAGAAAAAGTTATCCATGTAAACAGACATAGAAGACAGGTTGTATCCTATGCAAAGCATGGCCATAGACTATGTTAAAGACAGGTTGTATCCTATGTAAAGCATGGCATTAGACTATGTTAAAATTAAACTGGAAAAATGGACAGCAAAGGGTATTTAGAATAAGAAGTGCCTGGATCAGAAGGTCCCAGAATTTTACTTAATATTCTCAAAATTTGAATAAAGAACAGGTTATGGTTCTATGGAGAGGGCTATACAATTATACTATTCTTAATCTATAAATACCAAACAAAGCATCAATCTTGCCCTGCTTTCCTTGTATCCAAATGAAAGTCCTCCAAAACAAAAGTCTTGTTTCATTTCCAGCCTGCCTCTTACCCAATAAAGGTTAATCAAAATATATTAAAAACTTATGACTGCCATAGATGATGAACAGAAATTTTGGACATAGATACAACTCATATGGAAATTTGGAGTTAAGTGAGAGGGGCAAGGGGGGCGGGGAATAGAACATTCAAGATCATGTATAAAGTCAATACGCAGTTCCCATGCTTTGTTTACAAAATCAAGCACTAGATGATTATGAAGCGAATGGATTTTGAGAAAAAGATCATACTTCTCCTTTGACGGTTGGATGAAGTATATAGCATCCATTGTTGGCAAAGGTTGCCTTCTTCTGAAAAGGTCTTCCACCACTGTCATAATACATACACATCAATCATTAGGAAATGCTAGAACTAACAACCAATGAAACTACCCTACATGGGACTTTGTGACTCATTTGCACCAGGTTAGGTGACATAGTCAATAAACCTTATATTTCTGACTGAGTAGAACTAGAGATTACAGAGTAACTTCTGTGGTGCCGTAAATCATTTTGTTTTCTCTATTGAAATAGGAGTAGAAACACGACCTCATTAAACTAGTCTTCACTCACTTCTTATTGAAGAATGCTCTTTGTTCTTGGTTTACTGAAGGGGTTTGATAATTTTGTGAGGTTAGATTGTCAATTAGTTCTACAAATAAAATAAAAGGGTTCATTGCATGCGGAGCTCACATGAAACTCCTTGATCAGTGATATCAGCCATTTTGCATGTGGAAGACATCACTTTTACCGTTACTTTATCCATGATAAGAACCTGCAAAGAAGTGGTTAAGCAAAGCATAAATTTTAAAAATTGGCAAGTATCCCGTGCTGTCAAGACATAAGGGCAGCAGATAACTGAAAGGAAAAATAGAGACAGAGCCAGCAACAGCAATGACTCCTAAATTTATTCTTATGCTTTTTCATATTCTTTCAAAATAAGCACCTTCCTCTTTCTCTCAGAAACAAACTTTCTATCAGCCACTTTTGGCAACAAGCAAACAAACTCCAAAACAATTATAAATAACTCATTATCTTTTTGCATATTGTCCTCATGTCATATTCAGTTAACATTTCAAAAGCTGTATCTTTAGTCTCAAAATAATGACATTAGTTTAAACCAGTAGAACACTCTTTTACAGGACATATATCAAATAGCTACACTTTAATGTTCAGAATCATGATATTAAAAGATAAATGTGGAGCAGATACGTCAAAACAGATACAATCTGGTATCGTCATATATTTAGATGTAAAAGGAACCATCAACCTGAGAAGGCATTCAGTCAAGCTAACAAAAAGGAAGTGAATGTTTTGTCTGGTGTAGAAAAGCTGAAGGCATAATAGTAAAAGGCATAGTTTTGAATGCAGCCTGTAACTCAAAACTTTACTGTTTCCAATTCAAATTCTTGTCACTAGACAGAAGACAGGGGCAAAGGAGTTAACAGATTTCAAACCAATTAGTTTCATAGGGATTTTCTACAAGCTGATTTCAAAGGTTTTGACAGAAAGCCTGAAGAGGGTGGTGGATACTTTGGTGGATTTCCAACATATGATCTTCATTAGAGGAAGACAAATAATGGATGCTGTGTTGATAGCTAATGAAGTTGTAAGCTCAAGAATCTCATAAAAGAGGCCAAGTATCTTATGCAAAATTGACACTGAGAAAGCTTATGATCATGTCAATTGAGAGTTTCTGCTGAGAATTTTAAGGCCGATGGCTTTTGTGGAGAAGTGGATCAACTGGGTAAAGTTTTGCATCTCCACGGTAAAAAATTTCATTAATGAGGGACCTGAAGGATTTTGTTAATGCTCATTGAGCATTGAGGGATGGACAAGGGGATCCATTGTCCCCTTTTTCTTTTCTCTTAGCTATGAAAAGTCTCAACAATATGTCAAGATTGACAAAGCTAATGGTTGGATCCAAGGTTTTGAGGTAGCTAGAAACAGTGACTCTAGTTTGGAGATCACTCATCTTCAGTATGTTGATGATACTTTAATATTTTGTGATGCAGGGGAAGAGCAGCTGAATATTTGAGAGTTATTTTAGTACGTTTTGAAGGCATCTCAGGCCTTCATATCAATTGGAGAAAGGGTCACATATACCCCATTGACTTGGTGCCTAACATGGAGCAGTTGGCTGTAATCCTCTATGGTGAAGTGGAAAACCTTCCGACAGTCTATCTTGGTATGCCTCTTGGAACAAATCAAAGGTCCAAGAAAATATGGAACTCTGGAGAAATTTGAGAAGAAATTTTCCAGATGGAGATCACAGTATATATCATTGGGAGGAAGACTCACTCTGATCAATGTTATTCTGGATGCTCTACCAACTTACATCATGTAGATTTTTATTATCCCTACAGGAGTTATACAAAGTTGATAAAATCAGGAGATCCTTCTTTTGGCAAGAAAACAAGAAAAAAACAATTTTCCATTTAGTCAAATGGAAAACCCTTATCAGAAATAAAAGCCAAGGTGATCTTGAGATTAGAAATTTGAAGCATCAAAGCAAAGCTTTAAAGTTAAAATGGATATAGAAATACTCTCAGGAATCACAAGCCCTTTGGGGAAGTGTTATCAAGTATAAGCATGGGTAGCAGGACAATTGGATTGCCAAGGAGGTCAATACTCCTCATGGGGAGAGTTTGTGGAGATCAATCAGAGCATTCTGGACTTTCCTAAGGAGACACTCTTCTGTCAAATTACGTAATGGTAACAAGACTATTTTTTGGAAGGACAAGTGAATGGGTCCAAGTTGTTTACAAGATTTATTTCCTGACCTGTTTACACTGTTTCAGCATCATAAAAAATAGTAGCTAAGATGTGGACTCCCCAAGGTTGGGACCTGAGTTTTAGAAGAATGATGAATGATTAGGAGATACCAAGAGTAACTGAACTGTACAAGCTTCTGGAAAACTTTAAAGGGATGCAAGGAGGAGTAGATTATTTGTGTGGAATGAACATTGCAAAGGGATATACAAGGTTAGCTCAGGACAAATTGTTGAATCAGATAAAGCCACAGATTACTAATTGGTCATGGAAATACATCTGGAAGGTCAAGATATCTTACACGTTGCCTGCTTCACATGGCTATTAGTAAAACAAGTTGTTCTGACACATAAAAACTTGGAAAAGAAAGGAATCTCTCTATGTTCAAGCTGCTAGTTATGTGGGAATGAAACTTAGACAATGAGCCACGTATTTCTACACTGCAGAGTCACAAACCAACTATGGAAGATTTTTATCAATCTCAGAGGCATCTCCTGGTCAATGCTTAGTGAGATTGTTGATATTCTTTTTAGCTGGGAGGAAGCTGGAGCTGGGGTAAGAGACAGATATAGATGGAGGATCATCCCTCCAGGTATATGGTGGACCATCTAGAGATAAAGAAATGCTAGATGTTTTGAGGATAGAAGTAACACAATATACAAATTATACTTAACTGAATTCTGTTATTTTGTTTTTGGTGAACAAAGTTTTATTCTGAAGATACAGAAACAATCCTAGATGTTTTTGACTCCTGTTAGGATCCTGGAAGCTTCTATATCTCTTTAGCTTCTATTGATGGTTGTTACAAAGATACAGTTGATATCAATTCATCATTTTGGCACAGATAGCTCATGTTGCTCTTTGAGTGCGACATAATAGATCCCTTATACTCCTTCCCCCGCCCTTTCCCTAGTTTTTTGTTCCTAAAAGATTGGAGAGGGTTAATTGGGGTAAATATCAGGAAGGCAAGGTTCTTAGCTTACTGTGCAAGTGCCAAGCTTCCAAATGAGCTTCCGATAAGCAGTCTCCTTTCCTTAAGAGACATGCCTATGTTATTAGACAGTCAATCATGACTCAACATGCTATTTTTACTTCACTTCAGGTTCATGCATTTAATATTATATCTAGAAATGGCAAGATGAGTTTGATGCCGATATGAAACATGTCTATGTTACTTGATGTTTAATCTTAACAAGAGATACTACTGTAATAGTGTTTAGATGAACATTCTTTTATTATCAGATCTTGTCATGAAGATATTTAGCTACATTGATTGCAATAGTTTGCTGTGGCAGTGATAAAACATATGTAGCAAAATAGGCTTTGTTTGTTGTGAACGGAATAATCACAAGGCAAAGAGTGGAAAAAGAACACAACTGTAACGTATAGTATAAATTCGAAAAGTCATTCATCTCCTCTCCTTCTCTTTCCTTCAAAACTAAAGGTATGGTTAAGGTTTAAAGCGTTCATGATCCACCTTGACTATTGACATACTCAACAAGAAACTTCCTGCTGATACATGATCAAGCATTGTGTAATGACACAGATAACAAGTTAGACTATTCATGTTAAATTAATCAAGTCATATTGGTAAGTATTTACTATAAACAATGTATGTAGAAACTTGATAAGATGGGTAAACAATAGATATTTTAGAAAGTTTGGCATTGACAGGACAGAGAACTAGTTTTCGCGCAATGATAAAGTTGCCCCCTTGATTCACAGTTCAAGGAGTGGAATCAACCTCAGAAATGCAAGGATAAGGCTGCACCGCTCTTCCCTTAACCCCCACTAGTTGGGAAGCACTTCGTGCACAAGGTAAGCCATTTTGAAGCTGGCTGAAAAAACAACATAACAAAATACTAGCTTTCCCCAAACATCTGAATGAGAGTCGTTCTTTAAGAGATAAGATTTTTGAAAAAAAGTATTTAAGGCTATGAAATATAAAGGTAATACAATTGTTTCAAGGAGAAAAGACGAAATTTAACAAACTGATTTCGTGTAATAACCTCCTGTTAACATACCTTCCATGAAGATCTTGAATCACCTGAACCCGAAGTTCGAAGCATTTCATGTAATAGTCCTGGAACAAAAATACATAAAGACAGTCAGCGCATTAGTAGAAACTCGTCTTTAATTCAGTGTGAAGTGCCATATACACACCCACAGAGATTAAGGGACAAATTCAGTGCATCAGGAAGAAACAGTAATCTCGTGGTAATAACACAATTCAATGCTGCAATAGAATTAAAATATTCAATGCATCGGGAGGAAACAGTAATCTCAGGGAACATACTTCTTGTTGCTAGATTGAAAAGATGCAAACAAAAGGTCAGATGATTTTACTGGTTAATAATGTGTCCCGTTTTGCACCTCTGTTCTTCGGATTTTCAATAGTTCAACTGCTAGGTGAATCCACACTGCAATTATTAAAAGAGATGTACACCACATGGGTAAAAAGGCTTCAATTATATGACCTTACTGGCTTGAGATTATTTCTCTATCAGCTACTCATTATTGTGCATCAACGTTAATGATTCAGCTTATTATACAATAGATTAGGAAGGCAACCAATCACGATGTTTCAAAGAAAGGGAAACAAGTTGTGTAAGCCTCCACATGTAAGCAACAAATACAACTCTCCCCACCCCAATCCCCCTTTTCTGGAGGCACTAAATTTAGAATCCTATCGGCTCCTACTTGAAATCCAAGAAAGTTCTTGTCAAATTAGTTCTTTTTTCTTTTAATACAAATTATAAGGTCTGAGATGCAATGATTCAGAAAGCACTTGATCATATTAACCTCTCAGAAATTGAACCACCTAAAACGAAAACAAAACCATCACCCTTAAGCAACTGATTTTATAAGTGTAGCTAGCAAGCAGAACGCATCTCATCGCATCCTCATATATACATGTCACCAGCATTCATTTCCAAACTAGAAGGAATGCTACGAATGCACATTTATTACAGAAATCTGAAATAAATGCAATTATAAGAAAAGATGTGCGAAGTAAGAGCTTACGATCACGGCTGATTTGCTTGAAATTCTTATACTCTCCGCCATGAGAGGACGTCTCGGAATCGGAAAAAGACATTTTCAATAAAATGGAAAATTCTATTTGATGAACAATTTTACCTGCGAATTTTCGAACATGAATGAAGAATGAAAGGAATTGAAGTTTGGTGAGAGAGAAGAGACAGAGTGGAGGGAGAAAATTGTGGGAATGCGTTTTTGAAGAGGGGAGAATCGAGAGAGTCTGAAAAGGTCGTTAAAACTTCGTGGGGACGCACAAAGAGCTCTAACGTAACGGTGGCTTCTTTCTAAATATCTCATTCTCCTCCTTCAATTCTTTCTTATTTCTACTTTATTCCCTTTTCCCCTTTTTTTGGAAACAATATTAATATAATCAAGGTATAATAATAACAAAAAGCTTTAAAATATTGCTCACGTTATCATTATTAGATTTGCACGAGAGCTAGCTCTATACCAATAAGCAACATTTCAAAATTTTGAGTGAGGTGGAACATCAATTAAGGTTCTCTATAAATCTACTTTAATGTTATGTTGAATAGTGTAAATCACATCATCTAAAAATTTATGCTATTAAAAGTAAGTTTTATTTATTAATTTTCAGTTTACAGTTACAAGTTGAATAATATACTTGTGGTCATTTTAGATGAAGGGTATTTTATCAAAAAATTATGTAGTGTAAGAAACTTAAAT
>JACEIK010000031.1:800547-819363 GCA_018107945.1 Datura stramonium | reverse complement strand
GTTGGTTAGTATAAATTCACACTTTCCTACAATTTACATGAGAATATACAAACATTGTTGGATAAACAAGGCAAAAACGATGCAATTGAGTATCACTTGGTCATATAAATATGCCCCAGATCAGATAGCAAGTGGGTAAGTCCGATACAATGTGTGCCAAAGAAAGGTGGGATAACATTGGTACCCAATTAGAAAAATAAGTTGATCCCGACAAGACCAGTCACAGGTTGGCGTGTGTGCACAAATTACTGAAAACTCAACCACTGGACCCAGAAGGACCATTTTTCAATGCCATTCAAGGAGTAGATGCTCAATAGTTTGGGACGTAGAGGCTGGTACTATTTTATTGATGGTTATTCGGGGTATCTCTATATCCCTAGAAGACTAAGAGAAGACCACCTTTACTTTCCTGTATAGAACATGTGCTTTTAGGAGAATGCCCTTTGGGTTGTGTAATGCACCAACCACATTCCATCACTGTATGATATCGTTATTCTCAGATATGGTAGAGGACACCATCGAGGTATTAATGGACAACTTCTCAGTTGTGGGTGAGTCATTTGAATCCTGCCTCAAGCATTTGAGCAAAGTGTTAATCAGATGTGAAGAAACTAATTTGGTCTTAAATTGGGAGAAATGTCACTTCATGGTCAAAGAAGGGATAATGTTGGGTCACAAAATCTAAGGAAAAGGGATAGAGATGAACAAGGCAAAAATTGAAGTAATAGTTGGGTTTCAACCACCTATTTTCATGAAGAGGGTCAAAAGCTTTTTGGGGCTTGCAAGATTCTATAGGAGGTTCATCAAGGACTTTTCAAAGATTGCACAACCATTGTGCAAACTACTCGAGAAGGAAGTGAAGTTCATATTTGATGAGGCATGTCTGAAGGCCTTTGAATGTTAGAAAGAGAAACTCACCACTAATCCTATTATTATAGCTCCAGATTGGTCTCTCCCATTCGAGGTAACGTGTGATGATAGTGGGGTGGCCCTTGGTACTGTCTTAGGCCAACGGAGAGCGAATATTTTTCACCCCATCTATTATGCCAGTAAAACACTTAATATAGCTCAAAAGGACTATATAGTCACTGAATAGGAGCTACTAGCAATGGTCTTTGCATTATGGTTTTGGGCATACTTTCTTGGAACTAAGGTAATTTTCTATAAAAACCATGTTGCACTGAGGTATTTGATGTCGAAAAAGGATGTTAAACCCAGGCTGATCAGATGGGTGTTGTTGCTCCAAGAATTTGAATTTAAGGTAAAAGACTAAAACGGAACAGAAAATCAGGTGGTCGATCACTTGTCCAAACTAGAAGCTGAGGCTAGAGCAATGGATGAGATTGATATTGATGGTGCCTTCCCAGATGAACAGGTATTGGCTGCATCTCAAGATTTGATCCCTTGGTTCGCTGACTATGCAAATTATTTGGTGAGCGATATGATTCCAGTACATATGATGCCCCAGCAAAGGAAGAAGTTCTTGTTTGATGCTTGGAGATACTATTGGGATGAACCATATCGATTCTACATTTGTGAAGATGGGTTGATTCGAAGGTGTGTACCAAAGGTAGATATGTTGAGCATTTTGGAGGCTTGCCACTCATCCTTAGTTGGGGGTCATCATAGTGGTATCTAAACTGCGCATAAAATTTTATAGTGCAGGTATTATTGTCCCTTTATCCACCAAAATACTTAAAATTATGCCAAGTCATATGATCAGTGCCAAAGGCAAGGTGGCATAACCTATAAGCATGAGCTACCATTGACCCCTATCTTGGAAGTAGAGTTATTTGATGTATAGGGTATTGACTTCATGGGCCCATTTGTTAGCTCATATAGGATGAAATACATTTTGGTGGTTGTGGACTATGTCTCCAAATGGGTGGAAGCTATTGCACTTTCTAACAACAAAGGAAAAAGTGTCACAACATTTCTGCAGAAGCACATATTCGCTAGGTTTGGTACTCCCAGAGCAATCATCAGTGATGGCAGATTACTTTTTTGTAACCACCTCTATAGAAATCTGCTGGAGAAATACGGTGTGAAGCATAAGGTGGCAACACCTTACCATCCTCAATCAAGTGGGCAGGTAGAAGTGTCTAACAGGGAGATAAAGACTATTCTGGCCAAAACGATGAATGCCAACCAGAAAGATCGGTCTAGGAAACTCGATGATGCGTTATGGGCATATTGAACAACTTATAAAACACCCATTAGCTCATCTCTATATCAGCTAGTTTATGGAAAGTCATGTCATCTGCCAGTGGAGTTAGAGCATAAGGTATTATGGGCACTGAAAAAGCTAAACTTAAATTGAAATGAAGCAGCCAAGTTGGGACTAGATAAACTCAATGAGTTAGATGAATTCCGGCTTCGATATTATGAGTGTGCGGCCATTTATAAATAAAGAATGAAGATCTACCATGACAAGAATATTTCAAAGAAGGAGTTCAACACTGGTGATTTGGTCTTACTGTTTAATTCAAGGCTCCATCCGCATCCCGATAAATTGAAATCTAGGTGGATAGGACCGTATAGAGTGGTGAATGTGTCCCCATATGGGGCAGTGGAGCTTGAGAATAAAGATAGTAATCGGTTCAGGGTAATGGGCAAAGGATAAAGTTGCATCTGGGAGACACTGAAGAGATAAAAGGGATTGAGTCGGTGTGCCTTGATGATTCCTGAATGATCAAGGAAGTTACGTCGTGCTGTGATGTTAAATCAGACGTTGCATGGGAGGAAACCCATGGAAGGTGAAGTTTGAGTTGCCAAAGATATGTCCCTTTCCCTTGTTCTTACATATTTATGCTTCGTGGGCGAAGCATGTTTTCAAAAAAAAGGGGTGTACTTGAATTTTTTGGAATTTTTTATTCATTCAAGGGTTTTACTTGTCGTGTTTCTTTTTATCAGGCATGCTATCTAGTAGAACCGGCATGTTTAGGTTGTTTTCATTTGATTATAAGAGCTTAGAATTACTTTGTAGCCAATAAATGCACTAGTTTGGTATTTTTGAAAAAATTGACCCTGTTGAAAAATTTTTATGTTAGCTATTAGTTGATCACAATTGCATGACTTCTGTGGATCTTTGTATGACATGTTAATTATGAGCATGAGTAGTTGTAGTTTAGCCATGCATGAACTGGATAGGTAGATTCAAAGAAAATCAGTACCATGAGTAAGGATGTATACTTAATTCAATACTGCATGGAGGATCTAGAACTTGCCTGGTTGGTCTTTGCATAGGCTTTAGTTTACTGCGGGCAACGCCAAAACCAGGGCTGGATAATTTATTCATATACTTAATTCAATACTCCTGATGTTTTGGCGCTGACCGCATTAAGTATATTAAGTATATTCATTTAGTGGTTGGACGGTGACAGGACAATTTCTATACACCTGTCTAGCTATAACTGAATCATCAACTGGAGTAGAGACTGAGAAGGATTCTAATAAAATGTCGGGACTGATTTCGAAACTACTAACAATATAGGGTGTCACAAAGGATGAGGTAGCTGCTGGATCTAATAATGCATATACATCAAGATGAAATATTCATAACATACTAGTGACTACATATCGGGAGACCTCCTGATCCTAACATGATGCTAGGGCATAGAATCTGTTTTGGCGCTGCCCGCCACCTGTGCTAGTTGATACCCCCAGCTGAGCTGGGCGTGCTGGTGGAGCTGCTGAACTAGAAGCTGGGCCTCGGCCCCTATCATGACCCTGTCTGGCTGTTGGACAATCCCTAAGCATGTGTCAGGGCTTCCCACACTCGAAGCAAGAACCTGTACCCGCCAAACACAGGCCTATGTGTCTCCGGCCGCATATGCTACACTCTGGAGGGCTGGTCTTTGCGGGTATGCTACTTTGATCTCTCGAGCCTGATGCTCGTCCCATCTGATCACGCCTGGACCTGGATGGAACACTCATAGTCAAAGGCACTGGGGCTGAAGATCTCTGGTCGGACTGCTGACAGTGCCCACTAGGCCTCTACTGGGAGAATCCAATGCTATTAGTCCTGGCCCTCTTGGCCTCCCTCTCCAACTCACACATCTGTACCGCCTCAATCTGCTGGGCGTACAGGACTATCTGAGCAAAGCCAATATCCTGAAGAAGCATCGCGGTCCGGCAATCCCTAACCAAATAGTCTTCTATCCTGTGTACAAACCTGCTCACACGGGATCTCTTATCCGACACCATCTCAGGTGCATACTTGGATAGACGAGTAAACTTCAATGCATACTCCTGAACCGTCATATTTCCTTGCTTAAGATTCACAAACTCGGTAACTTTGATCTCCCTCATCTCCCAAGGGAAGAACTGATCTAGAAAAGCGGCATGAAACTCATCCCAACTGATAAGGCCTGCTCCGACTGCCCTACTATCCTTCCACTACCTTCAACTAATATGAGGCCAAATAAGCACACTCCTCCACAGTCACCACCAAAATCTGAGTGATCTTTAAAATCTCCTCAATGAAATCATGTGGATCATTGTCCACCTTCGATCTAAAGAACTGGAGAGGGTTCATCCTCAGAAAGTCTCTAACTCTCGCCACTGTCGCATTCCCATTTTGAGGGACATATGCTACCGCCTATTGTTTGACCTGGGTGGTCAGGGCGTGGGCTAACATCTGAATGGCTACCCTGCACTCTGCGTGGGCAACCAGCTCGGGTATATGCTCCGCATGGACTGGTGGGGCCTACTGGTGCCCGTCTCCGTTGCCATCCTCGTGGCCATTTCCATTTCTATTTCTCCTTCCATTAACTCTGCGGGAAGGCGTGATTCTGGAAAACATATATAGCACAAGTTAGAAGGTTAGACAGACATTTCACCGCACGACATCGATCATGAAAGAAGGGAACATTTCCTAAACGTCTTATAGTCTCTTCGTCTAAGTGTGGCGCGCTTCACACCTATGAAAAGTACTCTACTTAATGTGTCTTTCATACACCCTAGGACACTTCAAAAACTAATACTCTGATACCAAGTTTTTCACTACCCGAACATAGGCTCGATCGAGACACGGGACAAGAAACCCCCAGACTCCAAGTCGACCCATGACATGAACATACATCTAACTCAATCATAGACAAGCGGAAGATCGTCATAAATAACATAGCGGAAGTCTAAACAAAAGATAACATCTGAGCACAAACATAAGTCATAAAGCTGAAATACAACTATGTCCGAGAAAGCCTCTAATACTGACGAGTTAATGGGACAAGACTCCAACTAACTCACTGTAGTCTGAAAACTAAAAAGACAAAATATAAATGATAAAAAGGGCCCTCGCAAGTTGAGGACTCACCAACTCTGATGCGGGAAGTACTAAAGCTGATAATATGGCTATCGGCGAGACTGAGTCTGGATATCGAAGCCTGTATCATAAAATGATACACCATAGAGTATGCAGTCAGTATGTGGAATGTACTGAGTATACAAGGTAAGTAAAACCGCTTAAGTAAGTAAAATCATTAAATCATGCATAATATAAAACATAATCAAGATAAGATTCTAAGAGTAGGGCTTGCATGCTATTTTCTGAAACCATGACCTGAACATAACTAAACATCATAACTAAATCGATTGACCCAAAGTTGAAAACTGATAATCATAAGTAAAACTAAACATTGGGTCAAACCTTCTGAAAACATATATCATTAATGATATACATGCATAAATGAAATCATGAGGAACAATGGGAGACTCTTCATATAATCGACATTACCACGATAGAGCTTACGTGGTCCTGACTATCACACTCAAGTGGGTAGAGCCGTCCAAAGCCTTGTCAGGGATAAGGGCACTGTCGTGATATCAATATCAAGCTCAAGGGCCCTTGAGGGTAGGGGAAGCTCCAAGGGATGTCCCAAAGTATATAAATAAACCTATGTTGGTGCGTAGTTGTGAGGCACAGGGTTGACTGACCCTTAGCCAACTCGGTGCTATACACTACTCTCAAAAACATGAATATGCTCTCCATCATTTTTCAACGAAGCTGACCATCGTCTAATGACGAAGCTAAATAATAACATACATGCATAATCTGAAATCATAACATGAAGAGCCTTGGCTCAAACCATACCATAAGCTGAAAATAATGGGAATCTTGACTCCAAAACCATGTGGTAAGCTAATTCATGAAATCATAAAATATACTTGATCATATGGGCTTGCCCAATACTTTAACATTCTTGAAATCAACTTGATTCACTTTGAAAACATGAGCATAACATGGGTATTTCAAAATCATACTTTCTTCATAAACATCTCATCATGCTAGAACATATAACTCATAGATCTCAATTTTCATGAACATTCATAGATGGGCTTCATAGTTTAGAAAACTCAAAAATACAATTTATAATTTAAAACACTGTAAAATCTACCCACTAATCAAAATTCATCATTTAGATCATACCCATGATTAAAACTTAGGAATTCATGCATTGGGTGAAACCCCATGGAATCATCACTTAGAACATCATGAATATACAGGGAATTGGGTATGGTGTGGACAATTACACCCATTCATAGCCTTACATACCTGAGAGGATCTGACTTTTTTACTAATTCTTTGATTTTCCAAGGAAGAATTAAGGAAGAACCTTGATGAACTATACTTAATCACCCTCTAAACACTCAAACTTGCATGCATGAACTTTGAATAGGCTAGAATGACTTAACCCATCATAATTCACTCCATTCCGGGCTTAAAACAACGTAGTTTAGGCTTAGAAACATAGAAATTACAAAAAAGCCCTTACTAAATTCGCAGAAAAAAATAGAATGTCAGTCCCAATGAGGGACTGGACGAGTCGTCATTAATGGCCATGACTCGTGTTCTGCAGTCATTGGCTCCACTGGAAGTTGCATACTGATAGTCACCACGAGGTACTCAGTGACCCATTATCGGTGACTACAGCTCGTGGTTACCTCCCATCATCCTCACTACCGAAAATTACCTGGGGGTCACCACGGGCAACACCACGACTCGTGCTATACCCAACGAGTCGTGGTGATGACCCGTTAGGTGCACTTCCCAAATTTTCCAAATTTATTCCAACTCTTGACCATGGCTCATTTGACGACCCGTGGTGTTGACCTCGACTCATGGTCACACCCGTGGGCACTTCAAAATTCCAAATTTTGATCCAAGTCCTAGTCTCTCCCCATAAGTCACTTAACGACTCGTGGGGTTCCTAACGGGTCACTGGACAACTCATCTTGTGACCTGGTGCAGATATTCCTGATTTATCCATTTCAACTTTTGGGTCTGATCTTAGGACTTTCGGGGTATAACATTTACAGTCAGATTTTTTTTCCAGATGTATTGACTCTTCTCAAATCAGTTTTCTTAAATGGTTTTTATTTATTTAAACCTTCCGCTTATGTTTTCTCAATTTACTAGTGTAATGATAGACCATGGGTTGGCTTGAGGTCACTTGTGGCACAAAGTACCATATCCCTCCCAAGGTGTAGACTCGGGTCGTGACAGCAGTGATTGAACTTATTGGGATGTTACATAAGTGAAGTAATTGCTGAATTTAGTATTATTGATTGTATATTGATTTTATGTTGTTGTTTTAACTAACCCTAGTCGGTCGATGATGCCTACCAGTATATGTGGTGTACTGATACTACCTTGATACGTCTTTTTCTTTTGGGTGTAGGATGTGCCAGTTGAAATTCCTTGATTGACATGGAGTACTCAGCACCAGCTTCAGTGTTCCTCTTTCCGAATGAAGCTGGGTCATCTTTTTTTTCAAGTATTCAAAAAGAGCTCTTGTACCTGTCTAGAGAAGACTTGGGAGAGTCATGGTTAGAGAATCGTGTGAATTTATTTTGTTGAGATTTTTATCAATTAATGAGAAGTAATGGACATGTTTGAGACTAATTCTTGTATGTTAATAGTAACATTTTTAAGGGTTCTCCTATTGAGTAAAGTCGATGTAGGCGCCCGCACGGCCTATCCATTTGGGCCGTGACAAGTTGATATCATAGCGTCTAGGTTACCGGTCTACAAGTACAAGAGAAATATCGAGTAGACTCCTGTGGATTGGTGTGTAGATGTCCACACCTAATCTTCGGGAAGCTATAAGGCATTTAGGAAGTCACACTTATTTCTTTCCCATCGTGTTGTCCAGTTGTGTTGATCACTGGAGTTGGGTCAAATTTGGATTTAGAAGATTCCAATTGGTATCTCAACAGGCCTAATTTGTATTTGCCTAGGTGTAATTAGTGAAAATCCGTGATAAGACTAGTGCTTAACCCTTAACTTGAGTTAACTAGAGAGACAAAAGAAACCTTATTATATTTGTTCTGCTTAGCAAGTCTGGCTGCAGCGAAAGCTGTCTCACTGCAGCGGACTCGCTACAGCGAAAGGTGTACCACTGCAACGGTTCCGTTGTTGCAGAAAGGACACCGATGCAGTAGACATAACTAGGTAGAATGCCAGACACAGAGCTCCTAATGTTCCATATTTTGAACAATAGTCTAGAAACGTTAGTATTTAATACAAGGCCACGTAAGAAAGGACTATGATATTATAAAAAGGGGCCAAAACAAGGTCAATGTCTACGGATGCCAAACGAAAATCCGTACATCTAGTAAAACCAGTACCAACATCCAAACAAGTAAGGAAAAAGAAAATAGGAAGTAGAATTGTCTTACAAGCCCCAAAAGGGGGCTGCCTAAAAAAATAACAAAGCATAGTATGTAGGGGAGAAGGGGGGAGAACATAATCAGCTATGGCCTCATCGCTGTCACTGCTAGCATCGTCATCCGCTCCCTCCTCGAACATGCTAAGAAAGGAGAACTCTGGGAGGTCCCGTCTGGTCGCCTAAGGGGTGCTAGCGTCGGGGGTAAGATGTTGAGGACGACTTGACCCCCTTCCATATCCATACCAGGAGTTTTTCCCGGGAGCGCCTCTTCTTCTTCTCCTTCTCAAGTTCCTCCCTGAGCTCGACATGGGACTAAGCTAAAGCGGCAATCACCCCCTGCATCTCCCCAGTATCTACAGCTGCTACACTAGTAGAGGGCCTACTATTGGAAGGTTGGTTGGGGGGGAGGATGTCTGGGTGACCCTCCTAAGAGCTCCCGCATAGCATCCATCTCAGTATCGATCCGCTCCAATGGTCCCAAGGGCCAAGAGGTGCTACATCCACCATCCCCTTCTCCTCAACTAAGGTAGACTTCCTCTTCTTTCTACCCCTCCCTGGAGCCCCCTTCACCCTCAAGGAATCGAAGGGCCTGTCACAGTCCACAATGATGTCCTGGGACTCCTGGTGCACTCTATCCTGCTTGCATAGCCGGAAATGAGGGAAGAAAACGGCAGGCCAGTGATAGTCTTTGTATGGAAATACCTCCACTCCTCAATAATTTGGGCCCCTACATTGACCCTCACCCTGCTCAGAACTGCGGCCACCACCAACACCTGATGATAAGTCACATCTTTGGCATTAGAAGACGGGAGGATCCTTCGGGACACTAAATGGAGCCACCTCCTGGCCTCCACGGTGAAGTGAGTACTCTGAATCCCCACCCGAGTGATCCCCCAGTTCGTCATATCCCTATGCTCCTCCACCACTAGGGTGTTCACCAACCATTGGTCATTCCCAGGTACATCCCTAGCCTTTAGCTCAGACTCTAGAGGGTTGGGAAAACCTAAAGCATTATTAATAGTAGCAACGGTCAAGATGATCTTCCTGCCTCGGACGTAGGCCACCGGCTCAGGTCGTCTCGGCTCCAAGCTATGGTAGGGAGATTGGCATAAAACTCCCTCACCCAAGCCTCATTCGCCTTGCCCAGTTCCTCTACCAACGAGCCCTACCCCAACTCCTGAAGGAGGGAATAGAACTTTGAAACCTTCTCCTCCATCTCCTGCATCATGAAGCCCCTCTCTTGCAGCAAGTCCTTCATAGACTGTTCATTATTTCTAAATTGACACTGATCATTGACTAATGGGATGTACTCGCTGGTGTGGAGACTGCTGCTAGATGAGGCGATGATAACAAACCTGAAATAAATGAAGAAGATAGAAGGGAATAATGAGGGATGGGAAGAAAAGAAAAGCAAGGACTGAAATTGAAAGGAGGTACTGCCAAGCTAGACCGCTGCAGCGGTCGTACGTCCATTATAGTGGGCCCTCTTCAGTGGAAGAGAGACCGCTGGGATGTTACCACTGCAGTGATAAAGGGTCTGCTGTAGCAGACATCGTCTTCTCTAGACCTGTGTAACCCATTAATAGAGGTTGAAGGTTCAACCTCCATAATCTACCAAACTAACTAAAGATCGGGAAAGGGGTCGACTTAACCTTGCCCTACCAATAATTTTCTATTTCAATAGGGCTCGGATTTAAGCCCAGGGAGTAGAAAGCAACCCAACCCATCACCCTTCTCAAACTCCCCATCTTCGAGCCGACAACCACATGAAACCAGCCAAAAACACACATCTTCTCTCCATAAGTACTACATCGACACATCACAAGCGGTTTTGCCTAACTGTACTCAAAAGGCCGCACCACAGGCAGCAGATATTTGAATACTTGAGAACGTAAAAATTATAAGCATGCTTCAAAAATATAGCCTAACAAGAAGAAAGGAAAACCTACCCTCCCCACTTCAAAAACTACTCGGACATGATGGTAATAAACATAATATTGCAAGAAAAAGGAAGCAGATGAAGCCTAGAATCATAAGAGTAGAACATTACCTAAGAAAATATCAAATTCTTGCGGGGGAAAGTTGAGAGGATTTTGTGAAAATAGAATTGGAAGAGTTGGAAAATGAACTTGAAAATCCTCATTTCTACCTTTAATTGACTCTCCATCCACTACAGTGGACCATATTTCTGCTGCAGCGAGACTGCTGTAACTGGAAATCCACTCGCTGCAGCGGACGGTCAAAAATAGTGACTGTTGAAATTCTGCGGCCGAACCTTGTCTTTTCAAAAAAAATCGGTCCAAGTCATTCAATTAATCCGTAATACCTATGATGTTCGAGTAGAGAGGAAAACATTTGTAACACCAAAGAAAGGGTAACGACGTGAATTGACGTTTGGGTCTAGGTTAAAACCTAGGTGAATAATTATGACCCTGCTAGAAATATTGGAGATATATGAGAAAACCAGGAATAAGGAGTAGTACAGGGTTTCAAAAATAATCAGTTTGGAGTTCGAGACACAGAAGCCGACAAGTTCCGACACTGGCCAGAAGTAAGAGGAAATTGGTGGTAGTCGATTTAACCCCGCCTAGATATCATAGCGTCGGTCGAAAATGAACAGATTTTTAATTGGTATCTGATGTAACGACCCACCCGGCCATTATAGCATTTCGACCCCATAAAAATGAGAATTAGAATTGCGCGATAAATTCCTGAGAAATAAAGGACGCACGGAGAATAAATCCGAATAGGCTTAGTCGACATCAGGTGGACCCGAGCGAGTGTCGCCCGTGGTGTGAAGATTTCCATCATAACCGCTGTAGCGGAAAAAGTGTCCACTGCAGCGGGCGACGCGGACCAGAAATCCGCAAATCCCATATTGATTTGGATATTAAAAACCTAGTCCTTCAAGAGGACTTATTAAAAAATGTCTAAAAACATGAAATAGACGTTTTGAAGAAAACAAGAGGATCTAATGGGTGTAATTCAATCTCCATAGCTAGGATCTCCCATGAGGAAATCAAAAGAATGGAATAGCCGCAGTCGGGGATGATCAGGACGATAGCTTAGTGCCCGGGTAGGCTATGGTTTACTCGCTTCTGCATTAGACCTTGGTTATCTAAACATATATGTGCATATGATTTATACGCTTTCGATGAGTAGGAATGTATTTTTAACCATGTTATAGTTTATTAATCGGAATCATTGAAAATCTAAGAACAAGTGTATTAGAAGAGTAGTGACGAAAACTCATAATGAGGTAAACCTTAGGGGAGATATTTCAACTAATAAATGGGTACTTGTTCTAGGATATACTTTGAGTAAAACATTGTTGAGGAGGTTAACTTTTGGGTGTCGTTGACAGAACATTCTCGGATATAAATATGGACTTCTTCCTTCTTTGAATCAAAATCTTAGACAAGTAAAATCATGTAGACTCTGTGTAAGAGATGCGATTAACGGACTTATTAATAAGTTATAACCATGTTTGAGTGTGGGATGAAGCGAGTGACGTAGGATAGTAATCCCTTACATAATGACTTGAATGTGTTGTTGTCAGTATTGTATTTTCTGAATTGATGATTGTTGGCCATATTAATAGTGACACTGAGGTAAGTTAATTATTTATGTAAGCTCGTTATGACATTGTTTCATTATAGTTGGTGTAAAGAAAACAAAACTTGGGAGAAACTGGAATAAAGACTAGCCAAAGTACTGCCAGCAGTACCACTGTAGAGGGTAGCATATCGATGTAGCGATACTGCTATAATAGTGATGTCGCTGCAGCGGAGCCCAAGCCAGTGAGCAGGTCAAGTCAAAAATCTTATAACCTACTGAATTGAATTCTATTACTATGGTTCGGACACGAGGTTGATTTAAATTCATGTTATTGTATGATGGTATGAATGTGTAATTCTTTTAGTATGGTGATTTGTTATGTGTTGTGTTGCATTATGTGTCTCGAGATTTAGGGACGAATTGGCATTGAATGAATGTGTGACTGAGATGACGGATAATACGGAAGAGAAGTTATTGATATTATGGTAATGAGAGGCCCATGGCCGAAGTTGAGGAACTCAGATGAACAGGTTAATACTAGAAGATTAATAAGGATTGGATACACGAGTGGCTCGTTCCTGAGGTGAGCATCTGGGCGAACGGTATGAGAGAGTACACAGATAGGTATGGCTAAAGGACCATACGGCTAGGTGTACGAGTGAGTACACAGACAGGTATGATGAATTTTCATACAGTTAGGTGTATGGTACATGGATCTCTAGAGTCCCCTGCAGGTCATGACTGGAAGGGCAAGAATAAGACCCTCTGGCATGTGTGTACAGTTGTCACGACCCAAGCGTAGACCCAAATCATAGACACGGGACATGTCTTAAGCATTCAACTAACTCGTTTAATAAACATGAAGAAAGCATAATTATAAACTCAACGGAAGTCTCATACAACGACACATTAGAATAATATCTGAAGCTACACATACATAAGTCTGAAAGCCTCTAATCTGGACGATTTGATGGGACAAGTCCCCAACTAACTCAACAATACCGAATCTGGAAATACATAAAGGAAAATGATAGTCTAGTCCTTGAAGGATGAGGACTCACCAATCCGAGCAGATACTAACTTTGGAATGTACCGAGTATGAAAGGTAAGTAAAACTGCTTTAGTAAAGTAAATCATTTAAAACATTTCATGCATATCATACGTTTTCAACATGAGAGGAAAGGCATACATGCACTCATTATGAAATGGCAATCCTATCATGACATGACCATGCTTAGCTTTACAACATCATGACTGACTCGAATGACTCAAAGATGAACATAACATTTATATCAAAAAGCTGAGCAATGAGTCAAACCTTACTTTTTGAACATGCATGCATGAGGTAATTACCATGAGTAATGAATATGCAATCTGAATGATATAGACAGTGGGAGACTCGTCACTTAACCGACATACCACGATAGAGCTTACGTGGTCCCCACTATTACACTCAAGTGGGCAGAGCCGTCCAAAACCTTGCCAGAGCTAAGGACGCTACCATGATATCGATATCAAGCTGAAGGCCCATTCGGGCAGGGAAAGCTCACTAGGGAGGACCCAAGTCATATAGTAGTACCAACCTACGTTTGCGCGTAGTTCTGAGGCATAGGGTGATCTACCCTTAACCCGCTCGGTGCTAAACTCTTCTCCCAAAAACATGCAATGCTCTACATCGTATATAATGAAGCTCAACATCGTCTAATGACGAAGCTCAACATTGTCTAGTGAAGAAGCTCAATATGAAATCATGCATAACTCAACATCGTATGAAATGAAGCTCAACAATGTCTATTGATAATGCTCATAATGAAATCATGCATAGACTAGACATCACATGGATATGAAGCTCAACATTGTCTATTGACAAAGCTCCATAATGATCTACATCTCAATTATGAATTCATGCATATGAGAAGCTTTATTTAAAACATACTACAAGCTCAATCATAGGTGGGAGAATCTACTCCAAATCATGTGGTAAGCTACATGTAGAAATATTTACTCAAAATACCACAAGCTAGAATTTATAAGAAAAATTGGGAAATTTTAATTCGAACATTGGGGTAAGCTTATGTCGGGAAAATCATCACTTTAAATCAACATGTGGGCATCACCCAAAGCTTTATCATACTTGGATCTAATCAATTCATTTTGAAAACAACATAGTCATGGGTAGTTTTGGAAACATACTTTTCATCATCAACCTCATCATCATCACACATTTGTCATAAATCACTTCATTTATGAACTCATCATCCATGGGCGTTTTAGATTCAAAATTTGGAAAATAATTTTTATAAAGAAAAACAACTTATAATCCGCCCAAGCTTCATAATCCATCAATATAAATACAATCTAATCATACCCGTGTATAGAGATTGAAGAATCATGCAATTGGGTAAAACCTCATACTTGATCATAGACAATTTATCACATTTTGATAGGAATTGGGCATGAGTGTGGAAGAATACACCCACTCATAGCCTTACATACCTGGAAATGATGGATTCTAACATCCTCTAGTTGTCCAAGTTGAGATTCCAATGGAAACCTTGAGATTTTTCCTTGAATCCTCTCTTCAAACCTTCAAATTTGCATGCATGGGAAGAATGACTTAGAATAGGTTTTCCCCTGCTTAAAACCCATTAAAACGAGCCTTAAACAACATAGTATAGGTCTTAGGAGCTTAGGAAATTACGAGAAGGCCCTTACTAATTCGCAGAAAATAACTGTCAGGGGGTCCTAAAGGACGAACTGATGACTGGTCACTTGTGGCCACGATTCATCAAGTGACCCATCAAGTACACTGGATAACAGGTGTGCTGTGGCTCGTAATGAGGGACTTAACGACTCGTTCCTCGAAACCATGACTTGTGGTCACCTCTCGTCAGGTACACTGCCTTAATTTCCACTAAAATTCAACCTGCTTGCTCACGACTCACATCATGAGTTGTTGGGACTGGCCACGACTCGTGGGCTCCCTTCCATCGAGTACAATGGACAATCCTCCTATAAATATTCCAACTCCACCCCACGATTGACATGATGACTTGTGGTGGCTTACCACGATTCGTTCCCTCACTTGTGGGTACCTAAATCCTTTATTTTCCCCAGGCCTCCCCATAAGCCATCTAACAACTCGTGGGGTCTCCTTACGAGTCGTCCAACGACTCATTCTACAACTGAAGCCTCATTCCCCAGATTTTCCCCATTTGACTCCCGGGTTTGATCCTTGGGTTCCCAGGGTATTATAATATCTCCCCCTTGGGAACATTCGTCCTCAAATGTTATAAACAAGCAGAAAATAGAAACATGAAATTTTCATATGCAAATACTAATCATTTTAACCAAAAACTAATGGAATGGCTACCTCCAAAAAGAACTACATAGCTGAACTGAATTCAGACATCACATACATTTATCATAACATGATTCAAACTTGTGCACATGAACTGAACATGGAAACTGATTAGAGAATTAGGGCAAAAATTGATACCTCAAACTGAAACTGAGCCGGTAGGGAACAAGTGGGGGTATTTAGCCATCATCGCTGCTTCGGTTTCCCACATAGCTCCCTCAACATTCTAGTTTCTCCATAACACCTTCTCCGAAGCTACTTCTCTGTTCCTCAGCCTCCGAACCTGGAGATCCAAAATTGCAATTGGAATTTCATCATAACTGAGGCTATCTCCCACACCAACGCTTTCCACCGAGACAACTAAAGATGGATCACCCAAGAAGTTTTTCAAGAGCGACACATGAAATAAGGGGTGAACTGAAGACAACTCCGATGGAAAGTTCAACTCATACGCTACCTTACCAACTCTTCTCATAACCCGGTAGGGACCAATATAGCGGGGACTGAGTTTTTCTTTCTTTCCGAACCGCATGACTCCCCTCATGGGAGATACCTTTAGAAATACTCAATCATCAACTTCAAACTCCAAATCTCTCCTTCTCACATCCGCATATGACTTTTGATGACTTTGAGTAGTTTTCAACATGTCCCTTATCAACTGAACCGTCACCATAGCCTTGTGAACCGAGTCTGACCCTATCATAGCTGCCTCACCAACCTCAAACCATCCAATGGGCAACCTATATCTCCACCTGTAAAGAGCCTGGAACGGTGCCATTTGGATACTGGAGTGATAGTTGTTATTGTAAGCAAACTCGATCAAGGGAAAGTGATCATCCCAACTACCTTTAAAGTCCATCACACAGGCTCTCAACATGTCCTCGAGAGTCTGGATTGTCCACTCCGCCTGACCATCCATTTGCGGATGGAATGATGTGCTAAGCTTAACCTGAGTCCCAAGCCCTTTTTGGAAAGAACGCCAGAATTGCGAAGTAAACTGAGTACCTCAGTCTGAAATAATAGATAAGGGCACTCCATGAAGTCGAACCAGCTCTCGAATATATAATTTGGAATAATCATCCGCCAAATCGGTGGTTTTGACCAGTAGAAAGTGTGCAGCCTTGATCAATCGTCTACCACCACCCAAATAGAATCATAGTATCGGCGAGTATGAGGAGGCCTGTAATGAAATCCATGTTAATCTCTTCCCACTTCAAAGTAGGAATGCTGATATCCTGAAGTACGCCTCTCGGCCTTTGATGTTCGACCTTCACTTATTGACAGATCGGGCACTTGGCTACAAATTCTGCAATATCCTTCTTCATGTCGTTCCACCAATATATTTCCCGCAAGTCATGATACATTTTGGTGGCACCTGGATGGATGGAATACCTGGACCCATGTGCCTTATGCAATATTCGATCCCTCAAATTATCAACATCTGGAACACATAGACGACCCTGGTACCGCAGCACCCCATCTCCCCCTTGGGAGAAAACCTCCACCTTTTGACTCCTAACGGCCTCCTTCAGCTTTGCCAACATTGGATCCTAATCTTTCCTAGCTTTCACATCCACTACCAAGGATGATTCTGATCCATTTTGTACAACAACGCCGCCATCGATAGACTAAACCAATCTAACTCCCAACCTCACATGTCGATGGATATCTCTTACCAACTCCTTCTTTCCTTCATCCATGTGGGACACACTCTCCATAGAGAGCCTACTAAGTGCATCTACTACTACATTAGCCTTGCCCGGGTGGTGAAGGACACTCATATCATAGTCCTTTAGTAACTCCAACCACCTCCTTTGCCCAAGATTTAGATCTTTCTGCGTGAACACATATTACAAGCTCTTGTGATCCGTGAATACATCCACGTGGACCCTATACAAGTAATGCCGCCATATCTTTAATGCAAATACCACCGCGGCCAACTCTAGATCATGGGTCGGGTAATTCTTTTCGTGAACCTTTAACTGTCGAGAGGCATATGCTATCACTTTCCCATGCTGCATCAAATCACATCCCCATTTCGACTCTCGAAGCATCACAATATACAACAAGGCCATCATTACCCTCAAGTAAAGTCAACACTGGTGCTGACGTGAGTCAGGCCTTCAACTCCTGGAAGCTTTTCTCACAAGCATCCGACCATTGGAACTTCACCTTTTTCTGAGTCAATCTAGTCAATGGGGCTGCAATGGAGGAAAAACGCTCAACGAATCTCCAATAATAACCCGCCAAGCCTAAAAAGCTTTTGATATCTAATGGGTTCACTAGTCTAGGCAAATTCTTTACTGCCTCGATCTTTTGAGAATCTACTTTTATACCCTCACTTGACACCACATGGCCTATAAATGCCATAGAATCCAACCAGAATTTGCATTTGCTGAACTTTGCATACAGCCGCTAGTCCTTGAGGGTCTGAAGTACTACTCTCAAGTGAGCGGCATGCTCCTCCTCGCTCCAAGAGTATATTAGGATATCATCAATAAACACAATCACAAAAAGGTATAGATAAGCCTTGAATCACCTTTTCATCAGATCCATAAAAGTTGCAGGGGCATTGGTTAGTCCAAAAGACATAACAACAAATTCATAGTGACCATACCGAGTCCTGAAGGTGGTCTTCGGGATGTCACTCTCTCGAACGCTAAGTTGGTGATGTCCAAACTTGAGATCAATCTTGGAGAAACACCTGGCACCCTGAAGCTGGTCAAACAAATCATCAATCCTAGGTAAGGGTACATATTCTAGACGGTAACCTTATTCAACTGTCGATAGTCAATACATATGCGAAGGGAACCGTCCTTCTTTCGAACAAATAATACTGGTGCACCCCATAGAGACTTACTCGGCCTAATAAAGCCCTTATCTATTAGGTCCTTCAACTGATCCTTCAACTCTTTTAGCTCGGCTGGAGCCATTCTGTAAGGCGGAATAGATATAGGTTGCATGCCGGGAATAAGATCTATACCAAAATCAATATCCCGCTCGAGAGGAACACCTGGAAAATCATCAGGAAAGACCTCTGGATACTCACGTACTACTGCTACGGACTGGATAGTCGGGGTCTCAGACTCCATGTCCTTACCCCTAACTAGATGGTACAAGCAACCTGTTACACCCCGTAAGATTCCCAGCATCTAGATGGCCTATTCGCACGTTGGTTAAGCATATTTGGAAGCCATACGTGCTAGGAAAAGGCCCGGGAAAAGA
>JACEIK010000031.1:715479-741448 GCA_018107945.1 Datura stramonium | reverse complement strand
GTCATACCTACACCTCATGACTCGTGGTGTGACTCGAGGTCTGGACACCAACTTCAGAATTCCACCACGACCGAGACCACGACCCATCACTTTCTATCACGACTCGTACCATGAGCCGTTCTAGAGAAAAATTTCAGGTTTTTTTTTGTAGAAATCATTTCTAATTCTCCTATCTATTTCTTAGGAATTTTTGAGGTATTACACCTCTATCCAGGATTGATGACTTGTTTGATTGACTTTAGGGAGCTAGTTGTATTTCCCAAGTAGATCTCAGATCAGGATACCATAAGCTTAGGGTAAGAGAATGTGATATTCCAAACATAGCCTTCAGAACTCAATATGGTCACTATGAATTCGTAGTTATGTATTTTGGACTAACCAATGCTCCTACAACTTTTATGGATCTGATGAACACGATATTCAAGCTGTACCTGGGCATTTTTGTTACTTTCTTTATAAATGATATTCTGATTTACTCTAGAATAGAGGAGGAGCATGCAGACCATCTAAGAATAGTTTTACAAACTCTCATGGACCACAAGTTGTTCTCTAAATTTAGCAAGTGTGAGTTCTGGCTGAAGTTAGTTGCATTTATGAATCATGTAGTCTCCAGTGAGGGTATAGGTGGATACTCAAAAGAATGCGCTAGTCAAGGACTGGCCATGACCTAGTTCTCCATCAGATATCAGGAGTTTATTAGGCCTAGCCAGTTATTACCGAAGGGTTCTCCTTCATTTCCTCTGTTTTTAACAGACTAACTCAAAAGAACGTGAAGTTTTAGTGGTCTGATTCATGTAAGAAGAACTTTCAGGAGTTGAAGACTAAACTCACCACAACCCCAGTTCTAACTCTGCCAGAAGGTTCAGATGGGTTTGTGATATATTGTGATGCCTCCAGAGTTGTCCTTAGTTGTGTTCTGATACAACATGGTAAGGTAATAGTTTATGCCTCCATAAAACTCAGGGTTCATGAGAAGAACTATCCGACTCATGATCTCGAGCTGACAGCGATTGTATTTTACTTGAAGATTTGGAGGCACTACCTTTATAGGGTTCATTTGAATGTTTTTACGGACCATAAGAGCCGACAATATGTGTACAGTCAGAAGGACCTGAATCTGCATCAGATAAGGTGGTTAGAGTCGTTGAAAGACTACGACATGAGTGTGTTGTATCACCCGACAAGACTAATATAGTGGCTGATACACTCAATAGGAAGTCTATAGGGAGTGTTAATCATGTAGAGGAGGATAAAAAGGAACTGACAAAGGATATTCACCGACTGGCTCAATTAGGGGTCCAGTTGTTTGACTCAGCAGAAGGTGGAGTTTCTAGTCCATAATGGTTTAGAATCTTCTCTAGTGGTAGATGTTAAGTCAAAGTAGGATAAGGACCCAAATCTACTCATATTGAAGGAAGTGGTCCTAAAGAAAGAGGTGGAAGCATTCTCCAAGGGGGGAGATGGTGTGCTCCATTGCCAGGATAGGTTGTGTGTTCCAAATGTAGATGATTTGAGGAAGCGGATACTAAAGGAAGCTCACAATACCAGGTACTCTATCCACCCAGGTGCCACCAAGATGTACCATGATCTACGGGAAGTCTACTGGTGGAATTGCATGAAGAAGGACATTGCAGAATTCGTGGCTAAGTGTCCAAATTGCCAATAGGTCAAGGTTGAATATCAGAGGCTGGGAGGTACGACTCAGGATATTAGCATTCCTACTTGGAAGTGGGAAGAAGTGAACATGGACTTCATTACAGTTCTAACTCATATGCGCCAACATCATGACTCAATTTGGGTGGTTATAGACTGGATGACTAAGTCAGCATATTTCCTACTAGTTAAGACCATAGACTCAGTAGAGGATTATGCTAGACTATACATTGGGACTTAGTTAGACTGTATGGAGTTCCCTTTTCCATCATTTCAGGTAGGGGTACTCAGTTCATGTTTCACTTTTGGAAGTTATTTCAGAAAGGATTTGGTATCAGGTCAAGCTCAGTACAACTTTTCACCCATAGACAAATGGCCAGGTTGAGCGGACTATTTAGACTTTGAAGGATATGTTGAGAGCTTGCGTGATTGATTTCAAGGGCTTTTGGGATGATCACCTACCCCTCATCGAGTTTGCATACAATAATAGCTACCATTCTAGTATTTAGATGGCCTTGTTCGAGGCATTATATGATAGGAGGTGTAGATCTCCAATAGGATGGTTTGAGGTTGGTGAAGCTTCCTTGATAGGACTTGATTCAGTACGTGAGGCCATGTAGAAGGTTCAACTTATTAGGGAACGACTAAAAATAGCTCAAAGCCGACAGAAACCGTATATAGATGTGAGAAGAAGGGAGTTATAATTTGTTGTGGATGACTGGGTATATCACAAAATTTCACCTATGAAAGGGTTGATGAGGTTCGGGAAGAAAGAAAAGCTCTATCCCAGATATATTGGCCCATACAAAATCTTAAGATGCATTGGCAATGTGGATTATGAGCTGGAGTTGCCTATGGAGTTAGCATCGGACTAGTTCATGTGTCCTTGTTGAAGAAATTTATCGGTGACCCTACCTCAGTAGTGCCTCTAGAGAGTGTCGGTGTGAAAGAAGCCTCTCTTACGAAGAATTTCCAGTTAAGATCCTAGACAGTCGAATTTGTAAGATGAGGAACAAAGAGATTGCTTTAGTAAAGGTCTTATGGAGGAACTAGCTAGTTGACGGAGCTACATGGGAAGTAGAAGCAGACATGACGGCTAAATACCCTCACACCTTTTCCCTTCTATCTTAGATTCAACATCAGGTATTAAATTCCTCCTCAGTACTCTATTCAGTTCCATAATCATGAACTCTAGTCATGCTTTAGTATGCACTCTAGTTGCATAACTTAGTATGTTTATCTCAGTTCGGAGTCAGTTACTCCTTTAGTAATTAGTTTATAGTCTTCTTTTAGGGATTATAACTCTATCCCTAGTCTTTTAGCTTAGTTAGCCTCCATTCTAGGATGAATATTCCCAAGGGGGAGATATTGTAACTCCTCAAAAGTTCTTAGACCATACCCAGACTTGAAATGAAAAAAAATTAGAAAAAGGAACTAGAAAATTTGGTCTCAGAACAACTCAACCAACGAGTTGTTGTTAGTAATGACGACCTATTGCGTGGGTCATTTTCAGACTCTGTAGATTACTTCCCTATATCTAATAGGTCATCATAGAAATATGACGACCTATTGCGTGGGTCATTGTCAGCCTCTGTAGATTGCTTCAAGTAACGAGTCATTGTTTTGATCCGTTGGTAGCAGTTCTGTCACGACCTGAGTTCACACCCTGGATGCAACATGGTACTTAGAGTCACAAGTTACCCCAAGAAAACCTTGGTAGAGCATTTACTATTGAAACTGATCGTATAAGAGACAACATACATAAGCGTAAGCTAATAATGAAATAGCCAAACTAAATAAAAGGCATAAGCCTGAAAATCTAGCTGAAATTGTAAACATTGTCTGAAAGCCTTTTAGTCATTAACTAATGAGCTGCTGGAACAAACCCCCAACTAACTCTAATATTTGAACTTAAATAAGAAACTATAACAAAATTAGAAATGGTATTCTGGCCCTCAGCAAATAAGGACTCACCACTGAAGTAAGTTGAGCTAAGAACCTGCGCCTAATCATAAAACGATACGACATAAAGAGCACTCAATGTACTGAGTAAGTGAGATATAAACTAAGCATAAAATACTGATAGTCTACAACTGTACTGACAGGACATGCAACGACCATAACTGAAATCATAAATAACGAAGCATCTAAAAATTTGATAATACTGTGAGTACTAACAACTGACTGAAGGTCATAAGCATATTCTGCAATCTGAAGGACTGAACTTAACTGGAGATTGTGATTGTACTGGACTGATCTGTACTGCACTATACTATGGGACAGACTATAACCGACATATAACCACGTGAGCTAGATGTGGAGTCTGATGTATACACCCTATCAAAGAAGGCCCACTATACCTTGCCAAGGTAAATTGGCTGAGTTGGGTGATCACTGTCTGAGGCCCATTCAGGCTAATAACCTATGGTGGAAACGTATTTCTAGGAACTTGGGTGAGCTGAACCCCGGCCCACTTGATGTTAAGTTCTACTCCCACTGGAAATCCTAATTGTGTTTACTAGCTGATAGCTCAAAATATATGTCCTCAGACTTAAGTCAGGGCTACTTATCTAGAAGTGCCATGAGAATTTGAAGGACCAGATAACTGAAAATATAGTTCTCTAAGGCTTGTCAGACATGCCTTATTTGAAAGCATCGTAACTATCTAAAGACCGACTAATAAGCTATTAACTAGAACTACTAAGTTAACAAAGACTGAATATAGTCAAACTGATCAGCTGACATTTCTGTAGCATATTAAGTATACAGAGTATTGACTGAGACTCTGAGACTGAATATACCAAAAGGCTAACTATTGTTCATGTAACTGTTCTAATATTCGTAATTTTATAGAAATTATCCTAACAGAGCAATATTCACATCTAGATTCTAAATCATGCAAGTCTTATTCAAAATCACATTTAAAGATTAGGGCTAAAATACATACTGTATTAAATGATATACCAAGCATGAATTACAACTAGTAATAATCTTGGAAAACATAAGGAATTATAACAATGAGAAAAATCATAATCTATCTGAAGAACAACCCTAGTTTCAACTTTTTATAAGGCTAGAATTAATAGGATTTCTGTAAGAATTTTGGGACACAAAGGTGAAAGAAATTCCCTTTTTGGAATCCCACATACCTATAGTAGAATCCTTGAGAAAATCCTTGAGAAATCTGAGAAGGAAATGAAACCGTTGTTTTTGCTCTGCACTTTATGAATGAGTTTCTTCGTACTGACTTTGAGGGGAAGGTGAAAAATAAGAGGAAATATTTGATGAACTCCCTAAATCCCCTTTGAAATTCAATCTAAATGACGTTGTTTAGGCATTAAAATAATGAAAAGTTATAAAAATGCCCTTGAGAAAACGTTTGGAAAACTGCTCGTCAGGATACAACGAGTCAAACAATGAGTTGTTGCTGGTTAACACGACTCGTTGGGACCAGTTGTTGGTCCTAGGATTTCAAACTTTTGGTTCAGGGATTGACCAGTGGATGGGAAAAATGACTCGTTAGTCGAGGCAACGAGTTGTTCAATCCACCTGTGGTCACTAGAAGAATTTTGGACAAATTTCTGAACTCCACCTAATGACTCACCAGATCGTTACTCCATCTAGCAACTCATTGTTACCACTAGAAATTTCCAATCCGACCACCCTTCCAAGAAAACGACTCACTTGACGAGTCATTAAGTGGCACCCTGACTCATCCCCCAACTCGTTAAGTCCCCGGGAGATCCCCATTTTTTACCAACTGATGCACACACGATGAGTCACTTAACGGCTCATCGCGTCACACAGTGAATCACTTCATGACTCATTCTATGACCTGATGTAGCTTTTCTTGATTTCTTAATTTCAGTTCTTAGGTCTGGTCTTAGAGACTTTCCAGGTGCTACATGTCTAGAAACTTGTCAAATTTGTCTTCCAAACAACAAGCTAGATGACGGGTCGTTGTTTAGTATAACGAATCATCGTAGGGAGCCATTGGAAAAAATATATAAATGGTTAGAAATATCTCTAGTGAAAATAATTGGAAACAACAGCCCATAATTTCTGACGATGGGTCATTCTATCTATCCGTTAGAGGATATCCAGAAGTTGTTCAAAACTCTTCAAGTAGTAATGAAAGAAACCAACGGATCGTTGTTCTGTCTAATAGGTCATGTTCCTGTCCATTGGTTAGTGTTCAGAAATGACTTCCCAGGCCCAGATCCAATGACTGGTTCCGACGAGCTGTGGTTTCAACTAGCGACTCATTGTGAGGCTCGTTGGACCTGAATAGTTAGATTTTGAAACGGTTACCCTAGGGTATTTTTGTTAAATCCTAAGCACCTAACACCTAAACTACGTTGTTTTGGGTCACTTTTATAGGGGGATTAAGGGGATTGATCGACTCTTTCCTCTTATTCTCTTCCAAGCTCATAGATTCAGAACGTAGAAACCTCTGATAGCTAGTTCTAAGCAAGAGCTGGGGCATCCATATTTTCTTAGATCTTCCAAGCTAATTCTCAGGGATTCTCCTTCAGGTATGTGGGACTCCAACAATGAAATTTCTTTCATCCTTGTGTCCCAATTTAATTATAAAAATCTTATCAGCTCCATCCCTGTAGATGACTAAAGGCTAGGGTTTATTCAGTCAGTATATATGAATTCCTCCATATTAATAATTCTCTAAGTTTTCTCAGACTATCATTAGTTATAGTTCATGCTTTGAGTTCATTTATATTGTGTGTTTTCTAGCCTTGATCTTGAGTATAATTTACGAATAGAAATTTCATGACTTAGATTCTACTTAAAATTGTTGTTTTATCATGGTACTCTTTAACTGAATTATGAAGGCTAGCACATATGCTTGAATGGAAAGTTTGTGTTTTAGTATGTTCACTCTTAGTAATATTGTTATTACTCAATATGTTCAGTAGTACTAGTTTATCAGCATGATTGTTGTTCTTTAAGTTTTCACGACACGTTCAGATAAAGAAGCTCTAACAAGTCTTAGAACATTGTTTCTTTCAGGTCCTTAGACTCTCAAAAAAGTTTAGATAAGTAGTTCTGACTTAGTCCTAGGACATCGATTGTGAGCTATCAACCAACTAGATATAATTAATATTTTAGTGGGAGTAGTACTTAGAACTGAGCAGGCTAGGGTTTAGCAGACTCAAGTTCCCATAATTACATGCCACCATAGTTTATTAGGCTAAATGGGCCCCAGACAGTGATCACATAGCTCATCCACTATACCCTGGCAAGGTACAGTGGGCTCTCTTCAATGGGGTGTATACATCGAACTCCATGTCTAGCTCATGTAGTTATATGTCGGTTATAGGCTCTCCTACAATATAGTACGTATAGTACAGTCATAGTCCCCACTCTAAGCCAGTCTTCTAGATTTTCAAGATTTTCTAATGACCTTCAGTCAGCTAATGGTTCTTTCATCTTTGTCAGATCTTCAGGTTTCTGTTCAGTATTTACGTTTTGAGATATGGCCATAGCACGTCATTCAGTACAGATTATGTATTTTTTTTGTATGCTTATGTTAATCTTATATCTCACATACTCAGTACATTTAAAATACTGATTTCGTATTTCTATGTGCTATATCATTTTATGATATAGGCTCAGGTACACAGCCTTAGCACCGCAACTAGTTTCTCATTCTCCAGCAGCTTTCAGTGGTGAGTCTTCATCTGCCGAGGGCCGGAGTTTCCATTTCAGTATATTATTTTCAGTTTAGTTTTCAAACATTAGAGTTAGCTGGGGGTTTGTCCTAGCAATTCATCATTTCTTTTAGAAGTCTTTTAGATAATATTTGTAGATTCAACTTGGGTTCCAGTGTTTGAACAAATTTTTTTATTATCGTTTTAGTATTTGCTTTTTCTTTAATCACCTTCCACTTAATATTGTCTTTCAATATATCAATATTATCAGAATTATGTTTTACCATGGGTTTGCTGGGGTCACTTGTGATCCTAAGTACCGTTTCGCGTCTAGGGATAAAAGTTTGGCACACAGAACTGCCCAGAACTGCAATTTGGCTGCATTTCGCGGGTTGCCACCTGCATTTCGCCACTTGAGTCGCCGGTTCTACAGATGTCTGCTTCTAATATTTCACCTTGTTTTTCATCTAATCCTTTGTTGCTTAGCTTAGTATAGCTATTGCTTTTTCATTTCCATTATTAAAAACACAAAAATAAATGTTGTTTTATTGCGTCACTAACATTGCTTCACATAATTATGACTTCATTTAGGCAGTTAGACAAGTTCAAGACTCCCTCCACTTCAAAAAGCGAGAGCAAAGGGAAGGCAAGTTGAAGCCAGCCCCAACCAACACATGGGAGGCAATCATATTTTATATGCCCGACATGAAGGCATACTATGCCATCTTTGAGGGAAGATCAATCACAATGGAGAAAAGATTTGATTTGGCGGGAATGAGAAATGACTTCCCCAACATCATTGCCAATCAATCACTATCAATGGCACATTTTTGCTGAGCCTCTACTAGAGTATTACACCAACTTGGTGCCTGAGTCTATACTTCCTACTAGGCATGACAAGAGGCTATGAAAATAAAGGGAAGATTGATGAATTTCCCTATATTCCTTTAGTTCGGATCAGGGGTGTAGAGGTTGATATCATCCCAATTTCCATAAATGCATTGCTCTGGGCTAATGAGATTGACCTAGAAACTGAGTACACAGATAGAGTGTCCAAGAAAGAAGATCAATTCAGCTATATAGCTCCAATTATTTCTAGTGGTCAGCCATTATGGGCCTCTATGGTGAGGAGATTTCAAGGCATAACCTCAAGTTTGAAGGAAAATTGTGTCTAGAGTTTGTGTGTGGCCGGATCATGCCATCAAAGTATGATCAAAGAGTGAACTTGGAAGATGCAATCCTCATCGGCTGTATCATGATAGAGGTTCCCATAAACTTCGGGGAGATCTTAGCAAACCAAATGAAGAGAAAATCCAGGTAGCGATGCTTATGTCTCAGTTGTGCCTTAATTTAGGGGTGCCATTATTCCATATGAGTCTCTTAGCTCCGCCATCGGTATGATCAATATGGAGAGAAAGAGGGATGCAAAGGCACCCAATATAAAAATGAAAGGGCTGCAGGTTTTTGAGGCTCCCGAAGGCTCTACCTCCCATGACATAGAAGAGAACCCCATTGCTCCCGACCTTAATATGCCACACCCCGAGACATTGGGTCATGAATCAGGGGAAGCACCATTTCGAGGGTCTTCACCTCCTCACACATCCTCGCGCTCAAGCAACATACAAAATCTTGTCGAAATGACTACTTCTCATGAGAGCCAACTGCAAAAGCTAGCCCAAAATCTCCTAGCCCTTATCGCCAGAACTGTGAAGCGAGAGATGAAGAATGTTAATGATAGACTAACTAAGCTCTGGTCCCGAGTGGATGTAGTGGAGGGTGCAGTAACATCTCTTCGGACTGAAGTGCGGGAATGGCGGGGACAAGCACTACTGGCACCCAGATTTGAGTGCTCTTGACGCAGCCATGGCTGCCCTATCCACAACCCGGGGTCCCACCTATGATATGTTTGAGGGCTTGGATGAAAGGGCTGATGATGAGGATGAGGACTAGCCACTTCAGGGAGTTTCCCCCACCCTTTATGCTTTTTATGCATAGATAAGGGACAATGTATTATTATAGTTGGGGTTGGGTCAGGCTCTCTTTTTCTCTCTTGTGGTTGTTATTAAGTTGTTATGCCCTTGTCGGGCTTGTTGTTGATGTTTGTGTTGCCCTTGTTGGGCTGAATTTCTAATGTTATGGATGATCTGTAGTTTCTAATTATGGTGGAATGCCCTTGTCGAGTGGATTTGATTTTTTCGTGATATTGTGGTTGTTGGTTGCTGCCCTTGTGGGGAATGTGATGAAGGAAAAATGAATGAAAAGAATTGTTCTTAAACTATTAGTGCCATTTATTGGGTCTGCATTCAATTTCCAAATATTTCATAACCCGAGTCTCAATTATGGCCTTTTGTTTACAGTAGTTAGTAAATAAATTCCAAGGGTTTTCTTTATACCATGGTTCTTTTTAAAGGAGCGATTTTCTTTTCTTTTCTTTTAATGTCGAACCAGGTGGCATTTCCCAATGATGGATTGAAAGAAGACTTTCTTAAGAAAAAATAACGAGTTGAAAGTTCTTTTGGAGTCAATGATTGCAATGGCTTCCGAGAGATACCACCAGAATTTTTCTTAAATGGAATAGATGCTAAAGAAAATGAATTTGGAGAAGGAAAGGGGTAGTTGAATTTGATAGTTAAGTACTTTTTTGTCATAACTTACATATTCTTTGTTTTTCTTCTTGATTCACATGATATATTGCTTTATGACTCTTGATGTGGTGATGAAAATGGTGTGAACACTTTAGAGGGTGATGCTTTGTGGGAAAGGTTTTAGTTTAATTCTCTTGCATGAACGATATTCTAGAACTTGCCCCAAGTGTGACTTAAGGAGAAATTCTAGATGTAGTTGCACTTGGAAGATGATTTTAGGCTTTCTTTTTTATAGCTACTCTACCCATATGACCTCCTTGAGCATGAAGCCTTGCTAGTCAATGTTGAGCCTTTAAGCCTTTTCCTTGGAAACCACATTACAAGCTTATTACCCCTTTCATAATCCCTCTTTGGCACCCATCCTCCGAAGTGATAGTTGTGATAAGAAATGCAAAAAAATGATGCTTGAAGTCCCAAAAGTGTAGGAATAGAAAAGGGAAAGATGAGGCAAAAGAATATATTTGGGGGTTACAAAAAGGAAAATAGAAAAAATGATGTGAACTTCAATGTAAGGTAGCACCACATTATGAAAAGAATGAATGAATTGTTTGGGTGAAAAAAACTAAATTGTAAAAAGGTGTTGCCTCTTGGTCAAGTGAGATGACAAGTGGTGACTAAGGAGAGATAAGGAGGGCTCTTGTTTCAAAAGTGAAAATGTTGTTCAAGGAGAGATAAGGTGAGGGTAATCTAAAAATAAAATAGAATATCCAATGAGATTCATAAAAAGGCCATTAGGGAGGCTCTAGTCACTAGAACTTAAAAGTCATCCTACCTTTACCCCTAGTATTCATTATGACCTCCAAGTCCTAATTGATTTTAAGTGTAGCGCCTCTACATTAGTGGAGAGTTACACGAAGGACAAGTTTGTGGGTCAAGTTATGTGCATGAGAATTTCTTTGTGATATTGAGCCTATTTGTTTCATTCGGTAATCCCTGGAGGGTAAATTGCTTGATAATTAAATGGGGTTCTCTCTTATTGTGAGTAGCATCACATCCTTGGGAAATATGCTTGCACATGCCAAAAAATATGATTGAGACAAAATTATAGTGAGCTTGAAGGAAAACTTTGAATGTAAGTTTTTAATGACTTAAGATGCTATATAAGCTTGTTGTGATCAACAATTCCCCTTGTTTGGAATGAAGGAATCAAAGGTGAATCATGCCAATTGAATGTAGTCATCTCTTGAAGCATTTGCATAAAGTGTTGAGTCTCCTCTTTTCTTTTGTGTTGGTGAGTGATCTTTGGGTTTTCTAGGTCGTAGTGGTCTCTTGTGCATAATATCATGTAGAATGACATGCTTATTCTTATAGTCCAGATGTAAAGAATTGCATTACTTGAGTACAAGCAATGGTTCAAGTTTGCGGGGTTTGATTAGTTGGTAATTTACCAACTTATTAAGCTTTTAAACATGATTTTTTGTTTGGTTTTCAAGTCATTTGAGAAGATTTTATGCTCTTTCTCGTTAGTTTTTGAAGGTATTTAATTTAAAGAGATAAAGCAAGAATTTGGACAAAAGCATGAAATTAAAGAAGAGGACCGGCGCTCCACCGGATGGAGCTTTCGGAACACCGACTGAAACAGAGGAGCATACTGGATAAGAGTGGAAGGTGCACTAGTGGAACGTAGGTCAGCACCTACGAACCGCCAGTGCCAACGCTGGCAAGACCCAGAGTCACTTCCCCCCTCCCTACTTGCGGCACAGCGGCGTTCCGCGGATGGGCACCAGCGAAACGCTGGTGACTTGCAAGTGACGCTTCCTTCAGGAGGGCAAAATCATCCAACACAGATTTTGAGGAGTATTTTTAAACTATTTCTGTACACACTCTAAAAAAGTATCAATTATTCCATTCCAGATTTATAAATAGAGTTAGAGAGAGAAATATTGAAATAGCTTTTCTTCTTCTTCTTCCTCAAGTTATAAACCACTATTGAAGACAATTTTTTGAGCTTTCTATTTTACTATTAATGATGAATTTTATGAAGTTGTTTATTAATATAATTCTATATTATTCATCTATGAGNNNNATATTTTTCTAGGGGTGTGTGCATGATTGGGGAGAGATTGGATTGGATATGTCTATTTTTATCTTGTGATTACTCTTTTTGTATAAATATATTGTTTTCTCCCAAATTATAAATGAATTATCCATAGTTGCAAATGTGAGTAATGTCTACTTATTCCCTTTTTTCATGAAAAAGAGAAATTGAATATGGATGAGAAAGAAATGGTAGTCAATTGGGTCTTGAGTGTATGGTGTTGAGCTAGAGATAGCCAAAACCCATAATCATGAACCCCTGAGGCTAGAAATAGCTCAAATATTGCCTAAGTTATAGTGGATTAATTGAATGAGGCCTTGGGGTTTAGGAAAACTCAAGGAATAGATCACCCAATTGATCAAAAAACATCAGGTGTCACTTTATCCACAGTTATTTATGCTTATGAATAATGATTTGATTTTGTAGTTAATCTAAATCCAATCGAACCCCCATCAATAGCATATCCATGGCCCTTTCTCATAATTGTTAATTAAATTTGGTTGCCTTGCTCTCTCGGTAGTTGATTTTAAATTCAAATTATGATCCTGCTTTTCCCCCTAATATTTTATTCTTATTTTCAAATGCATAAATGTAATTTTAGTTCAATCCAATAGACAACTTTTGCATTATTCAATCTCTATTCTGTGTGGATTCGACCCTGACTCTTAGTTGAGTATTTATATTGCGACAATCGTTTACACCTCCTCCTCGTAAGGGGTGGATTTGAATGTCATCACTCCATTAGTTTTCAGCTTCAGTTGTTCAGTTTTGGGATTTTAATTCTTTTCCTAGCCTTTCAGTATGCTTAATCTACATTCAAGGACGAATGTTCTCAAGGGGGAGATAATGTAACACCCCAAAGTTTCCTAAGAATATATTCGGGAAGTTGAATATGTTCAGCAGAGGAATATGCAATTCCCTCTCAGTAGGATTGCTGCTACAACTCGTAGTAAGTTGGTGCGGTCATAAGAAGACCGTGGTAAAGTTCAGAGGCTCATTCCCCAAACCACGAGTCCACAACATGAGTCATGGTTTGGTGATACGACTTGTGGTCATGGAGTAGTAACATGCTGCTGAGTTTCTAGGTTTTGGTCATACGAGTGATTGTACGACTCGTAGTAGAGAACTACGAGTCATAGTAGGAGACATGGAAAAAATCAGAGAGTTGGAGAAATTGGACTGGCTAGTTATGGGAGGAAATCATGAGTTGTAGGTTGATTGTACGACTTGTGGTATGAGTTGTGGTGACCGGCAGTAAGTATTTTTCTAGAAGAATCATTAAGGGAATTTTCATAATTTTTAAGCTCCTAACTTCCTAATGATGTCATTTTAAGCCCTTAAAGGAGTGTTTTAAGAGGTTTTAGCCTATTTTAAGTCATTAGACTCCCATGCATGCAAGTTATTGAGATTCCTCTTCAAGATCAAGATAGAATCCTCCCCAATTCCTTTTCCAATTCTCTTGGGCTTTCGCTAGTTTGAAGATCAGTTTAGCCAGGTATGTGGTGCTATGAATGAGGTTTTCTTTCACCCTCATGCCCAAATTTCTCCTCAAGTTCATGAATTCAAGTTTTAATCAAGTGCATTGATTCCCAGGGTTTCAATCTAATTTTATGGAATTATCTATGATATGTTTATGGGTCCAAAACTCCTCATGTTTTAAAGTATGTTTTAAAGTCTAATGGGAAGATTTTATCAGAAAAATTGATTATAAATTCATGATTTCAAGTTATTAGAAATTATACCCTATTATGCAAGTTTTATGAAAAAGTCAAGCTTATGATTCATGATTTCAAGTATGATGAGATATCTAGCATGAATGAATGATTATGAATTCCCTACGTATGAATCCATGATTTTGACTTATGAAGTCTGTTTCAAGTATGCATGATTTTATAATTTGGGCAAGCCCATATAAATTAAGTATGTTTTTATGATTTAGCCAAGGCTAATAAGATCAGCTTATTATATGGTTTGGAGTCAAGACTCCTAATGCAGCTTATGATATGTTTTGGAGTTAAGACCCCTAACATTCATATTTCAAGCTATGTATAAGTTATTATTTTAGCTCCATTAAGAAACAATGTGAGCACCATGCATATAATTATGATTTCAGCTTCGTTGAAAAATTATATATGCACTACATATGTTTTTGGGTGTAATGTATAGCACTGAGCAGGCTTGGGGTTCGATGTTTCCCCGGTCTCAGAACGACGCGCTATCATAGGTATATGTATATATGTTTGGGACCTCTCAAGGGAGTTTACCCCCTGCACCAAGGGGCCTCATCTTGATATCAATATCATGGTTTAGTATCCTTAACCCTGGTAAGGTTTTGAACGACTCTGCCTATTTGAGGGTGATAGTTGGGGCATTACGTAAACTCTATCGTGATGGTGTTGATTATGAAGAGTCTCCTATTGTTACTCATAATTTTAATTACTCATATTCATGAGTTGTGATATTATGTTTTACAGCAGATTTGGCCTAATAATCAGTTTATGAGCTTTTACTTATTATTTCAGCCATGACAAGTCATATGATTTCTACTTCTAAATCTTGGGCCACTATGTTCAGTTATGTAATCAGTTTATGACTGTATGTCTTAGATACAATTTTTAGCATGTATTCCTTACTTTTATGATCTATTGATTTATGTTAATGTGCATGATTTCAGTTAACATTTTCTAAGCATGTTTTACTTACCTTACATACTCAGTACATTTAAAGTACTGACTGCATACTCTATGATATATCATTTCATGATATAAGTTCAAGTGATCCATGTCATGACCCGAACATAGGCCCGAATCAAGATACGGTACAAGGAACCTTGAGAGGCTCTAAGTCAATCCATGGCATGAACATACATCTAACTCAATCATAGATAAGCAGAAGATCATCATAAATAACATAGCAGAAGTCTAAACAAAAGAAACATCTGAGTACATATATAAGTCTACAGCTGAAATACAACTATGTCTGAAAAAGCCTCTAACACTGACGAGTTGATGGAACAAGAATCTGACTAACTCACTAGAATCTTAAAACTGAAAAGACGTAACACAACTGATAAGAAAGGGCCCTCGAAGGATGATGACTCACCAACTGAGGCTGAGGAAAGCTGGGAACCTGACTATCGACGGGACTGAGTCTGGATGTCAGAGCCTGTATCATAAGATGATATAGTATAAAGTATGTGGTCAGTACTTGGAATGTACCGAATATGCAAGGTAAATAAAACGGACAAATAAAAGAAATACATAAGAGTTCAGAAGAGTAGGACAACATGATCATAATGTAAATAGCATATTGTAAACATAAGGGATCAAGGTTTTTAAAATATTTGTAAATCTATCATATTCATAATCATAAGAGAAAATCTTTATTAAACTTAACTTGAGCCAAAGTACATAATCATAACCATGCATATATCATGAGGAACAACGGGAGATTCTTATAACCGACATACCCCATATGAGCACACATGGAGCCCGACCTATAAACCCCTAGTCAGGAAGGTGTTCGTATCTTGTCAAGGGTAGAACCATGAAAACAGGAATGATATCACTCATGAAAGGCCTATTTGGGCAAAAGGGACAGTCGCAAAAAAGGTCCCATCATGGCTACGTTGGCGCGTAGTTTTGAGACTCGAGGTATCCTTGGACCCCGGGTTTACTCGGTGCTAAATCTACTCCCAAAACATATATAGTGCTCATAGGATAATAGGAAAAGATAAATGAGATTTCATGGGCTATTTCAATCATAATAATCATAAGCATGCTTAAAATACGTGAACTAGCCATGAAATAAGGCCTGTGAGTCGGCCATAAGCATAAATCCATAAATCATGAAATTCTTGCATACTTGTAAAACATGTATATACTTGATATCTCATAAATCCATGATAAGTACTTGACAGAAATCATACCATAAAGAATAGATCATAGTTGGGCTACTTTATATCAATATCATATCGAAATCATAACTTGACTCTTCATAAAAATATACTTAATTGGGCATAATTGGATTTAGAATCAAATATATAAATTTGTATTCAAAAAATTCAAAAAATCTGCACATGGATCATAAAACATAATTTAGTATATGAAGGAGATGGACCCATCGATAGATCAATTCGAATTTCACAAGAATTGGCATAAACCTCGTGGATCATGAAACTTGACTTATGGAATTGAAATCCATAGAGTTTGAGAATAGTTTAGGGCATGAAAATGGAAGGAACTCTTATTCATAGCCCACATACATGGGTAAATTTATTCTAATCTCTTCCATGAACACCCAAACAAAATTGAAGAAAAATTGATGAATTCAACCTTGATCACCCCTAATAGCCCTCTAGATAGGTTTAACCCTCTTAAAACCCTTCTAACTGAGCTTAAAATGACATAGTTTAGCCCTTAGGATTTTAGGAATTACGAATAAGCTCTTACTAAATTCACAGAGAAAAACAAACTTTCAAGCCCGATGGGGGACTGTACGAGTCGTCATCAATGGCCACGATTCATGGTCTGTAGTCGTTGGCTTCACTTGGAGTTGCATACTGATAGTCAACACGAGGTACTCAATGAACCGTTACCAATGACCATAACTCGTGGTCACCTCCCATTTCCCCCACTGCCGAAAGTCACTTGGGGGTCACCATGGGCGACACCACAACTCATGGTGTACCTGACGAGTCGTGGTGATGACTCGTTTGGTGAAATGCCCAAATTTTCCAACTCTTGACCACGGCTCAGATGAAGACCCGTGGTGTTGACCATGACTCGTGGTCATACCCGTGGTCTGTCCAAACTTCCAAATTTCTATCCAAGTTCCAGCCTCTCCCCACGAGTAACTTAACGACTCATGGGTTTCCTGACAGGTTAGTGGATGACTCGTCCTGTGACCTGATGCAGAAATTCCTATTTTCTCCATTTCAACTCCCGGGCCTGTTCTTAGGGCTTGCGAGGTATAACAATATATCCCCCTTGGGAACATTCATCCTCGAATGTTGAAAATCATACAGAGAAGCAGAGAAATGAAATCATCATACTCAAATACTGAACATACATGTGGAAAACTGACAGAGTAACTCGATTTGAATTACATGACTAAACTGAATTACCGAACCACACATACATCTATTTACATGCAAGAAACTGAGGTACATGAGCTTAAAATGAAATTGAATGGAGTATTAAAGAGGAAACTGATTCCTCAAGCTGAAACTGAGCCGGTAGGGAATAGATGCGGGTATCTAGCCATCATATCTGCTTCGTCTTCCCACGTAGCTCCCTCAACATGCCGATTCCTTCATAAAACCTTAACTGGAGCTACTTCTTTGATCCTTAGCTTACGAACCTGCCAATCTAGTATCTCCATCAGAACCTCTTCATAATTATGGTTGTCTTTCAGACCGACACTGTCCACAGAAACAACTAGAGCTGGATCACCCAAACACTTCTTTAAGAGTGATACCTGGAAGATTGGATGGACTGAGGCTAATTTTGAGGGCAACTCCAATTCATAGGCTACCTTGCCAACCCATTTAACAATCCGATAGGGGCCCATATAATAGGGGCTGAGTTTTCCTTTCTTTCCAAACCTCATCACTCCCTTCATGGGAGACACCTTTAAAAACACCCAATCATCGACTTCAAACTTAAGTTCTCTCCTTCTCACATCCATATGGGACTTTTGGCAACTCTGAGCTATTTTCAATCTGTCCCTTATGAGCTAAAATTTCTCCATGGCCTCATGGACTAAATCTGGTCCTATCATCAGAGCTACACGGACTTCAAACCAACCAATAGAGATCTACATCTCCCCCCATAGAGAGCCTCAAATGGAAAAATCTGAATGCTGGAATGGTAGTTGTTGTTATACGCAAACTCAATGATAGGAAAATGATCATCTCAACTATCCTTGAAGTCAATCACACACTCTTTCAACATGTCCTCAAGAGTTTGAATAGTCTAATCTGCCTGACCGTCAATTTGCGGATGAAACATTGTGCTAAGCTTGACGTGAGTACCAAGTCACTTTTGAAACGATCTCCAAAACTAGGAGGTAAACTAAGTACCACTATCTGATATGATGGACAATGGAACTCCATGTAAATGAACTAACTCCTGAATGTATAGTTTACCATAATCCTCCGATGAATCAGTAGTTTTGACCGATCAAAAAGGAGCTGCTTTGGTCAACCTATCCATGACCACCCAAATGGAGTCATACTATCGACAAGTGCGAGGAAACCCTGTGATAAAGTCCATATTGATCTCCTCCTACTTCGAAGTAGAAATGCTGATGTCCTAAAGTACACCTCTCGGTCTCTGATGCTCAACCTTCACTTGTTGACAATTCGGACACTTAGCCAGAAATTTTGCAATGTCCTTCTTCATGCCGTTCCACCAATAGAATTCCCATAGGTCATGGTAAATCTTAATGGAACCTAGATGTATGGAGTATCTGGAACCATGAGCCTTGTGCAACATCCGATCTCTCAAATCATCAGCATTCGAAAAACACAATCGATCCTGATATCGAAGCACACTATCTCCCCCTTTGGAGAAGACGTCTACCTTCTAATTCTGAATGGCTTCCTTCAACTTTACCAAAATAGGGGTCCTCATATTGTCTAGCTTTCACATCAGTCACCAAGGATGATTCTGATTTATACTGAATTATAACACCACCATCAGTCAAGTCAATCAGACAAACTCTGAACCGTGCAAGCCGATGCACATCCTTCACCATCTCCTTCCTCCCCTCTTCTACATGGGATACACTCTCCATAGAAAGCCTACTAAGAGCATCTTCTACTACAATAGCCTTGCTCGGATGGTAAAGGACACTCATATCATAATCCTTGAGTAACTCCAACCACCTCTTTTGGCGTAGATTAAAATCCTTTTGTGTAAACACACACTGTAGGCTCTTGTGGTCCGCAAACACATCCACATGGACCCCGTAAAAATAGTGTCTCCAAATCTCCAAGGTGAATACTACTGCCGCCAATTCGATATCATTAGTCGGGTAATTCTTTTCATGGACCTTCAGCTATCTAGAAGCATATGCTATAACCTTACCTTACTGCATCAATACACAACCAAGGCCGATCCCTAAGAATCACAATATATCACAAACCCATCGGTACCCTCAAGTAGGGTTAACACCGGTGCTGAGGTGAGTCGAGTCTTCAACTCTTGAAAGCTCCTCTCACAAGCCTTCGACCATTGTAAATTCACTTTCTTTTGGGTCAATTTGCTCAATGGCACTGCAATAGATGAAAACCCCTCAACAAATCTCCAGTAATACCCAACTAAACCCATGAAACTCCTTATATCCGAAGGATTCACTGGTCTAGGCCAATTCTTCACCGCTTCTATTTTTTGAGAGTCCACCTGTATGCCCTCACTTGACACCACATGGCCCAAAATGCTACTGAGTTCAATCAGAACTCGCACTTGCTGAATTTAGCATATAATTGGCGATTCTTGAGAGTCTGTAACACCACCCTCAAATGAGCGGCATGCTCCTCCTCGCTCCGAGATTATATCAGGATGTCATATATGAACACAATCAGGAACATATCCAAGTACGGCTTGAAAATCTTGTTCATCAAATCCATAAAAGTTGCAGGAGCATTCGTTAGTCCAAAATACATAACTACAAATTTGTAATGACCATATTGGGTCCTAAAGGTTGTCTTCGGGATGTCACTCTCTCGAACCCTGAGCTGATGGTATCTGGATCTGAGATCTATCTTCGAAAAGCACTTAACACCCTGAAGCTGGTTGAAAAACTCATCAATCCTGGGGAGTTGGATACATGTTCTTTATGGTGATCTTGTTCAGTTGCCGATAATCAATTCACATATGAAGAGAACCATCTTTCTTCTGTACAAAGAGAACTGGTGCACCCCATAGGGATTTGCTCGGTCTGATGAAACCCTTCTCTGAAATGTCCTTTAGCTGCTCCTTCAACTCCTTTAACTCAGCTAGGTCCATTCTGTAAGGAGGAATAGATATAGGTTGCGTATCAGGAATAAGGTCAATACCAAAATCGATCTCCCACTCAGGAGGAATCCCCGGTAGATCATCTGGGAAGACTTCTGGATACTCACATACTACAGGAATTGACTAGATAGTCGGGGTCTCAAAAATAGCATCCATAACCCTAACGAGATGGTACGCAAAACCCTTGGAGATTATCTTTCTGACCTTAAGGTAGGAAATAAAATGACCTACAGGCATAACTGAACTACCCTTCAACCCTGGGACTGGCTCACCCGGAAACGAAACACTACCACATGGGTTCTACAATTTATTAAAGCATAGCACGCATGTAACTAATCCATGCCAAAGATAACATCAAAATTTGTCATGGCTAGCTCTATTAAATCTGCCGAGGTGACTTTATGAAGGATTGTGATAGGGAAATTCCTATATAACGATTAAGCTATAACTGAATCGCCAACTGGAGTAAAGATTTAGAAGGGTTCTGATAAAATCTCGGGATAGACTCCAAAACTACTAGCAACATAGGGCATCACAAAAGACAAAGTAGCCCCTGGATCTAACAAGGCATAAGCATCAAGGTGAAACACTCATAACGTATCGATAACCATATCTGTTGAAGTCCCCTGCTTCTATCGAGGTGTAAAGGCATAGAACCTGTTCTGACACTGGCCACCGACTGAACTGGTAAAAGCACCTTGTTAGAAGGGACGTGCTATCGGAGTTGCTAAACTAGTGGCTGGGGTATGTGTTCCACCATCGCCTAATCTAGATGAAGGGCAATCTCTGAGCCTGTGTCCGGGTTTTCCACACCCGAAACAAGCGTCTGAACCAACTAAATACCTCCTTGGGTGGTTATTTCCGTACTTCGCATAGGATAGAAAAGTGCGATCTCCTGAAATACTCCCCTGGCCCCTCGAGCCTGAGACTCTACCCATTTGATCACGTCTGGGTCAGGACNGTCTGGGTCAGGACGGGACACTAGCTGATGATTGTTCTGGGGATAATGACCTTTGCTGAAATTGAGGGCAGTGACCACCAACGGATCTCTACTGAGTGAACCCAACACTATCCTTCTTGGCCCTCTTGGCCTTTCTCTCCCTCAGAAGCACCACCTCCATCTGCTGGGCGTGCCAAACTATCCGAGGAAAATCAATATCCTGGTGAAGCATGGCGATCCTACAACCCTTGTCTAGGTAGTCCGCCACTCCATGCAAAAACCTGCTCACCCAAGCTCTCTGATCAGCCACTATCTCTGGGGTATACTTAGACAAATGAGTGAACTCCAAAGCATACTCTTGGGCTATTATATTACCTTGCTTCAAGTTCACAAACTCCACTCCCTTAATCTCCCTCATCTCATCAGGGAAGAACTGCTCTAGAAATGCGGTATGAAACTCCTCCCAACAAATGAGGCCTGCTTCCACAGTCCTACTATCTTTCCACTACTTGAACCAGATATGCATAACCCCTTTTAGGTGATAAGAGGCAAATTAGGCGCACTCCTCATTGGTCACCCCCATGATCTGGGTGATCTTCATCATCTCATTGATAAACTCATGTAGATCCTCGTCCACCTTTGATCCATGGAACTCAGGAGGGTTCATCCTCAGAAAGTCAACGCCGCATTCTCATTCTGAGGGGCATGTCCTACTGCCTACTGATTGGCCTGGGTGGTCAAGGACTGGGCTAACATCTAAATGGCTGCCTTGAACTTCGTGGGCAACCGGTTCAGTTATATGCTCCTCATGGACTAGTGGGGCCTGCTGATGCCCTCTCCATTGCCACCCTCATAGCAATTTCCGTTTCCATTTTTCCTTCCGTTAACTCTGTGGGAGGCATGATTCTGCGAAAGAAAATAACACAAGTTAGAAGGATAGGGAGACATTTCACCGCACGACATAGATCATGAAAGAAGGGAACATTTCCTAAACGTCTCATAGCCTTTCATCATAAGTGTGGAGCGCTTCACTCCTATGAAAAAAACTCTACTTAACACGGCTTTAGGACACCCTAGTACACTTCAAAACCTAATGCTCTGCTATCAAGTTTGTCACAACTCGAACATAGGCCCTGTTTAAGACACAGGACAAGGAACCCCAAGAGGCTCCACACCAATCCATGGCATGAACATACATCTAACTCAATCATAGATAAGTGGAAGATCATCATAAATAACATAACAGAAATCTAAACAAAAGATAACATCTGAGTACATACATAAGTATAAAGCTGAAATATAACTATGTCTGAAAAAGCCTCTAACACTGACGAGTTGATGGGACAAGACCCCAACTAACTCGCTAGAGTCTGAAAACTGAAAAGATGTAATACAACTAAGTAAAAAAGGGTCATCGCAAGATGAGGACTCACCAACTGAGGATGGGAAAAGCTAACTTCGGGAACTTGAGTATAAAAGTTAAGTAAAACGGACAAATAAAATATACATAAGAGTTCATAAGAGTAGGACAACATAATCATAACATAAATATCATATTGTAAACATAAAGGCATGAGGTTTTTAAAACATTTGTAAATCGATCATAGTCATAATCATAAGAGAAAATTTTTATTAAACATAACTTGAGCCAAAATACATAATCATAACCATGCATAAATCATGAGGAATAGTGGAGATTCTTAAGACAGACATACCCCATATGAGCATACATGGAGCCGGACCTGTAAACCCCTAGTCGGGAGGGTGTTCGTACCTTGCCAAGGGTAGAACCATGAAAAGAGGCATGATATCACTCATGAAAGGCCAATTTAGGCAAAAGGGACAGTCGCAAAGGAGGTCCCATTATGGCTACTTTGGCGCGTAGTTCTGAGACTCGGGGTATGCTTGGACCCCAGGTCTAATTTGTGTTTAATACTACTCCCAAAATATATATAGTGCTCATCGAATAATAGGGAAACATAGATGAGATTCATGTGCTAGTTAAATCATCATAATCATAAGCATCCATGAAATACATGAACTAGCCATGAAATAAGGCTCATGAGTCGGCATAAACATAAATTCATAAATTATGAAATTCTTGCATACTTGTAAAACATGTACATACTTGATATCTCATAAATCTATGATAAGTACTTGAGAGAAATAATACCATAAAGCAAAGATCATAGTTGGGATACTTTAGATCAAGATCATATCGAAATCATAACTTAACTCTTCATAAAAACATACATAATTGGGCATAATTGAATTTAGACTCAAATCTATAAATTTGTATTCAAAATAGTCATAAAATCTTCCCATGGATCATAAAACATAATTTAGTACATGAAGGAGATTGACCCATCGATAGATCAAATCGAATTTCACAAGAATTGGCATAAACCTTGTGGATCATGAAACTTGACTTATATAATTGAAATTCATAGAGTTTGAGAAGAGTTTAGGGAATGAGGGTGGAAGGAACTCTCATTCATAGCCTCACATACCTGGGTAAATTGATTCTACTCTCTTCCTTGAACACTCAAAGGAAATTGAAGAAGAATTGATGAATTCAAGCCTTGAGAACCCCTAATAGCCCTCTAGTCTTGCATGCATGGAATGGTAAGGCTTAGGATGGTTTAACCCTCTTAAAAACCTTCTAACTGATCTTAAAATGACGTAGTTTAGGCCTTAGGAATTTAGAAATTTCAAAAAATCCCTCATTAAATTCACAGGGAAAAATAGATTGCCAGTCCCAACGAGGGATTGGACGAGTCACCGTCAATGGCCACGACTTGTAGTCTGCAGTCATTGGCTTCACTGGGAGTTGCATGCTAATATTTACCATGAGGTACTCAGTGACCCGTTACCAGTGACCACGACTCATGTCACCTTCCTTCACCCCAACTGCCGAAAGTCACCTGGGGGTCACCACGGGCGACACCACGACTCATGTGTACCCGACGAGTTGTGGTGATGACTCATTAGGTGAAATGCCCAAATTTTCCAACTTTCTTCCAACTCTTGAACACGGCTCAGATGACGACCGGTTGTGTTGAACACGGCTCATGGTCACACTTGTGGTCCCTCCAAACTTTCAAATTTCAATCCAAGTCCCAGCCTCTCCCCACGAGTAACTTATCGACTCGTGGGTTTCCTGATGGGTCACTGGACGACTCGTCATGTGACCTGGTGTAGAAATTTTTGTTTTCTTCATTTCAACTCCCGAGTTTGATCTTAGGGCTTTCGGTGTATAACAATCCAGTTCAATTTCGCTAATAGCTCGCTTTCCTCTCAGTCCAGTTAGCCCTATTAGGTTAGTCCTCATCTCCCGAGGACATTCATTCAATTATGTTGATAGCATCATGCCATGTACCATATATTGAGATGGTATCATCATTGATTGCCTAAATTCTTTTGTGTCAATCCTTTAATGAGACACTCTGCAATCCTCTATGTATCATAAAGGACTATTATTTCTTCAGTGAGACACTCCACAGTCTTTTGTGATACCATAATAATATATTTCATATACAATGATGGTAACATGAAGAACTGCTTAATTCATTCACTTGTGTATAATTATATTGCTCAAGAAATGTTGTCATGTTATAACCCATTATATGCAGGTATTATGTTGCTTTTATAAAAGACTCATGTCATTAGAGTCTTAAATAAGCAAGTACATGAAAATCATAATTGTTTCTAGTGACATATTTCAGTGATGTTCACACCTGCCTAAAGAATGAAAGTTCTTGCCCAGAGAGACATGTCACCATGATCTTTGTTGATGGTATATACAACAAAAGCTTAATGATCTAAAAAATATACACCAACAGATATCTAGCAAAAAGTGAAAAGTTTATATAATATCAACTTGACCTACATAGAAGCATGGAAGGTAAAGGAAATGGTTGAAATGTTAAGAGAACCGCCAAAAGATTCATACACACAATTACCAACATATCTATACATGTTGAAGTATGAAAACCCAAAGACGGTTAAAAGACTAGATACATTGAAGAAGACAGATCTTTCTTGTATCTTTTCATAGCATTAAATGCACCAATTCAAAAGTGATAGTATTGTAAACCTACGGTAATGATAGATTGGAACTTTCTAAAGGCAACATACAAATGGAAAATGCTCACAATTGATACACAAGATGCATAGGGTAAGCATGCTCATACCTAGCCTTCTTTAATGCTTAAAAAAGACCTTTATAATTTATGATACTCACATGATATATAAATATACTAACATGGTATTTTAGAGCATTGCTTCCATTCTTTACTAGTATTATTTCATTAATTTATTTTTATTTTCTTTCTAACATTACCACATCTCTTTGCATAGAATAAATTTTACGCCTTATGTATGGTATTGTTAATTCAGAGAATGTCGTATATTAGAAATAGTTCTCAGATGTTTCAAAGAAGAATATGGAAAAAGGGATGGAATGTGCATAGTCTCATATAGACATAACAGTGTAGCTAAGGCAATTGCAATTGTTTATCCAACAGTTCCTCACTATGTCTGTATGTTTCAGTTGTGGAACAACGTAAGAGTAAGTTCAAAAAGAATGCAAAAGATATTAAAGACATATACTATGCGATGTCAAGAACATACACTGTTCAATAATTCAAGACTCTTATGAAAGAATTAGATACTATTGATCTCAATGTAAAATCTTACTTGGAGGAACTTTGATACCATAACTGGTCCCAGACACATTGCACAACTAATCAAACAACATCAATGACATCAAATATAGTAGAATTAGTAAATGCAGCAAACACGCACACAAGAGATTTCTCAATTGTTGATTTGGCGTGATGTCATGACAAACATGGTGGAAAAATAAAATTACATAAATGGTGTTGCTACCAAATATGAAAATACAACACTGACCAACATGTTCAAGGGACTGTTGAGTGATACAATCAAAGCATCACAAATGATGTTGGTGAAATATTTTTTCAAAGTTGTTTCTACGTTTAAAT
>JACEIK010000031.1:670618-714237 GCA_018107945.1 Datura stramonium | reverse complement strand
CACGTAGAATTCAAAATACAAAACACAAAAACTACTCATCAACTTGACTATTTGCCTCCATTACTACAATTCAAAAAATATTTTAAACAACAAAATTTTTTGCATTACCACAACCCACCAGGGGAACAAAAAAATAATGCTAAATCTTGTGCTTCCTTCCACACTTTTATTTACCGTCCAAGATTCTTAGAGTCACTATCTTCATTAGTCAACTTCTTGTTTCTCCCGTAATTCCACAATAATATATCATATCTAGCTCAAATAGAATCCCATCAAAATTTTCAATAGGAATTTGAAGGTTTTCAATAAAGAACACAGCAAAGCAAGTAGTAAAAATCCACAATCTCTACATGAAAATATATAGTATGAAAAAGATAAACAAAAGTAAAATAAATTTACAAAATTTGAAATGAAAAAAAATCATAAGTATTTGTCTTAGAAAATTCTCAATTATTATAACATGAAGTTCATCGTTTAACTGATGACCCGTGAAGACTATTTTCCAATATGATGTCATTTTTTAATTATAAAAGCCAATTTCAATCAAGAAAAAAGGTAAAAACACATTATATTATACTATCGCCTCCTGATCTACTACATCATATTGAGGAATTTGTAGAAAATTAAATATATAGAAATACCTATCCTATAACGATAAACATCCCAATTTCCAATGACACTTCCTTTTCAGGTGAATAGAAAAGAGCACATGGTCAACCTTAGTCCATGGAGTGTTGCAAACATCTAAATCCATAGATATACTCCATAATGTCGATTGACTTGCTAATCAAATAATTTATTCTCCCCATGACACAAACTTTACATACGACTTGACAATACTATTATTAAAGAAGTTGTCCATTATTGTCTCCATAATTGATATTTTTTCATTATTTTGCATTCTTCCTCAAGTAATAAAAAATAACATTTAACTTCTATAAAAAACAAAAACAAAAAAAAAGATCTAAGTAACCATCAATTAGATCTGATAGCAAAACAAAAAAAGTAGATATTCAATATACATATATCATAGGATATTGGTGTGTCATCATAGTTTAATGTGTGGAACTACGTCTTCGGTGAAACTAAAGAAACTTCAAACCCATAAGTCGAATATAGAAATTCATCCTCATTAGGATGCACAAAAACACTTCCTCAACAACAACATTCAAAATCACCCATTAAAAAATCAAACTATAAGAAAAACGTAAAAGCAAAACAGATATAAAAATTAAATGCATACATATTTGTGATCATCCCTTCATCAACAAAGGTGAGAACTTCTATATAAGTTCATAGTCCATAAGGAACATCAAAGGGGTCCTGCCTTTCATAAGTTTGATCGATGAACCACCTATCTCACTAAGACCAAATCTGCCAAATAATGGTGATTATTTTGCCTTATCAGGACGTTTATTTTTGTTCCTCCATAAACTGCAGGTATTTTATCATCACATATCTCCACTATTAGTGTACCTGTAGGAATGAAAGACCTGGGAAGATCATCTTCAGACTCGGTAACCTTGTTCCTTTTATAGACAGATCAACTTTAGAATCATTAACAACATTTGTTGCCCGAGAAAGAGCCTCATCTGCCACTTGACCAGCCTGAAGTTCACAATGGTCATCTTCTGATAGCAGAGCAACTACAAACTCTATAAAATCAATACCTTTAGAAAATACACCACCAGTAGGCTTATTACAAGTATCTTCACCCTCTCCGATAGAAGAAGTATCTTCTACCTTAACAATAACATCTTTTTCTTGATGTGGGGCATCTTGTCTTGGTGAATATTTGTAGCTGGATTAAGATTATCAATTGTCTGCAGAATGACATATTTTATAGCTTGATCGTTTTAGGTGCATTAATGTTAAATGTCGTCAGTCCAATAACAACTTGTGTGATTTCTGTTATTTCAGACTCGCTCATATCCATAAAAATCATCATCTACCAGCTTCCCAGAATTTGGTTTCAAATTAGATGGTTGGTATTTTCCACCTTCTTTCTTGGTATAATACTAGTGTGTGATAACAAAAATAATAGAATCACTCATAGAAACAAATTCAAAGTCAGGCAGAACTATATTCTTTGACATTAACATCCTTGCTACCCTTTCACGATCCAAGTGACCGTGATTGACACCCGCACTAATCCATTTCGATGAACGAACCAATGATCCCAACTAATTACCCAAAACCATCAACAATTATTAGCAAATCACACTATGGAAAAGGATAACTGAAGCATTACTAAAATAAAAGAGAAATAAAAACAACTAGTTGATTAAACATCCTTAGAACCTGATGGTCATTATACATGAGGACATCTACCTAACATTGTCTAAAGAGTAATTTAGAAAAGAAAAGAACTAGAAAAATCAATGTATGGACAAGAGGCATCTTCAGTGGAGGAGTTGAATAAAACATCTTGAGCCGCTCACATTTCTATGAATTTGCTGCTACTCTAGAGATGAGTTCGAGATGAGCTTACAGGATTGGGGTCTGCACTTAGAAAAGAAATGTAGAAGTAGCGTCAGTACGAAATTCAGTACTAATATGCATCATCAGCCGACCTTAATAATAACATATATAAGCGAAAAAACAATATGTAATCACCTCAGGACACAAATTCGAACCAATCCCAAGGAAAAGACAGAATAAATTGGATTGAGAAGTAATACCATTCCTAGACCCCCTAATATAAGACTCGGTCCTTGAAAGACTAAAAGAAAATCATGTATTAGTTCAGATAAATCCATTTTTTAATAAAAAATCAAAAACGAAGAATTTCATGACTTTATTGACCTAACCAGGAAAAAACAAGTTTGTCTAATTTTTATGATACTTCAGTAATTAATAATCAATCAGACGTTCAGTATGTATGGGGTGTTACCCGGCCTGCTCATTGGATTAGGCCTCACTACAGCGTTCACTTAACCGTTACCATGGTCTCGGCGCGACGAGATATTTGCCGCTGCAGCGGTACTATCTTAGCAGTAGCTCAACTTAGCTACACACCTATAGTTCTTTGAACTCCTTCCAATATTATACTAATCATGTACATCAAAGCTACTCATAGGAATACACAAACAATCAACACATCATAACCACAAGGGATATACCATGCATCATTCCTGATAACTTTCACAACTCATCATGATTCCTCAATCAACTTCACATAAACAGTCAAATTATTATAAACACGTCAAAAATTCGAATACACAAAACATATGACCATAATCTTAGCTCATTTAAGTTCTCATATTCCTGACTGAACTCATTTCTTTACACTTAGTCAAATAACATAATGAATGGTTATATACAAGGCACACGCCTCTGTCACATAATCATGAAAACTCCAAAACTGAACATCAATGTACACATATGCTAGAGGATCTTATTTCTGCCCTTCTAGTTATGACCTGTAAGAGACTCTAGAAATCCATATATTGTATCGGCGTGGTACCCCCTCCTATTCATCTGCTTGTCCGGATGCTCCCCTCAGACAGTAGCCACTCATCCATCATTTCTCGCTGGATGCTCCCCTCAGGCACAACCCACTCATCTCAGGATAATTAGGTTATCCACTTTTATTTCACACATCTCAGTGTTGTATCACTCAGTCAGTTTATTTGACCTTTAGAATGCCTCATCTACCTCCCCCGACTCGAATATACTCATTAATTTGGGATCACGTTCTGTCACGACTCGAACGTACACTCGAATCGTAGACATGGGACAAGGGACCCCGAGAGACCCCAAGTCAACCCATGGCACATGCATACAACTAATCTTATTCAAATAAGCGGAATGATAATCATAAAACATAGCAAAAACGTAATTATAGCATAACATCAAGAAATACTGGGCATATACACGGCGGAGCACCACATACTTGTTTGAAAGTCTCAATACATAAGATGGGTTGATGGGACAACATCACCAACTAACCCGACCAAAACTGAACATAAACAACATGAAAGTTTATCAAACAACCCTCGGAACATGACGGCTCACCAATAAGCTGAAAACGTAGGCTGGGATGGACTAAGGATGAGGATGAGCCTGAGATCCGGACCCTATATTATGAAATAATACATCATAGAAAGTATGCGGTCAGTACGTGGAATGTACTGAGTATGCAAGGTAAGTAAAACAGACATTTAAAAGTATAATAAACTCATTAATAAACACAGGAGAAGGACATCATGCTTGTATTATAAACTTCGTAAACAACATAAGGCTCAAGATTTTCATATCATTCATTATCATAATGGTAAGTAAACTTTATCAAAACATAACTTGAGACAATAACATAAACATAACAATGCATAAGACATGCAGTACAATGGAAGGACTCTTCATAATCGACACCATCATGGTAGAGCCTTTCATGACGCCCCACTGTCTCGCTCAAGTGGGCAGAGCCGACCCTAACTTGCCAGGTGAGGGTCGTGCATAAGGCGTGATATCACATTTGAGAGGATCATTATCAATATATCATATCATTTACAAACCCACGGTGGTAGTGTTTATGAGACACCAGCATAGTCCTTTGAACGTCGGGCTGCTCAGTGTTAGACACGACTCTCAAAAGCATGCATATAGGCTCATACATAAATCAATAACATCATGCATTAAGATTTATTGACTAAAATATAACATTTATCATCATTGATCCCCTTTAAAACATGTTTATCCAAGAATCAAGACCCTTTTCATTGGCCAACATCATAAATCGATAAATCATGTAATTCACTTCATAAATCATAAATCATTCTTTAACATGTGGCCATTGCCAAATACTTAATTATATTCAATTCTTTCAAAATATGCTCATAAACATGGGTAACTCGAATTCATGCTTTTCCGTCATCAATAAATTCAAAATATAGAGTAGTCATCATAAATCATAACTTTCATGAACTTTCATCAAATGGGCATTTTGGATTTAAAATCTTGAAACATGATTTTAAAGAGAATAATAGTAAAACCTTCCCATCATTCATAATTCAAGAATTACAACTCAATTAAACATACCCATAAAGAGAAATCAAAATTTCATGCATTTGAGTAAAACCCCATAGACTTGAATAGGATAATTCATGAGTTAAATCAAGATTTAGGCATGGGTGGGGAAGAATTTCACCCATTCTAACACCCTAAATACCTGGGAATGGATTGATTTAAAGTTCCTTGAAAACCCACAAAGAAATTGATGAAAATTTAGGGAAGAAGGCCTTGAATCTTCCAAAAACCTCTCTAAGCTTTTGCATGAGAATAGGCCTGCATAAAGGGATTAACCCATCTTATCTAACTCAGAAACATATCCAAAATGACGTAGTTTAGGCCTTATGGACTTAGGAAGTTACGAAAACACCCTTATTAAAACACAGAAAATTCCTGGTCGCCAGTCTCCACGAGGGACCTAACGGGTCGTTTCCACAAGGCACGACTCGTGGCCTTGGCCCGTTGAGTCCATTTACCAAACTTCCAAGGGGACCCCACGGGTGACTTCACGAGTTTTGAGGTCAGACCACGACTTGTGTTCACCTTCTGTGGCCTACACTGTCCATCCCAACTTGCCAATCCTCCAGGGTTGACCACGGGTGACCTCACGAGTCGTGAGGTCTAACCACGAGTCGTGAGGTCTAACCACGACTCGTGGTCAAGCCCGTGGCCTCCTCACTAAAGCGTTGCAACACCACGCTGACCACGGTTCACCTCACAACTCGTGGTCACTCCTCACGACTCACCTCACGGGTCATTTTGTGACCTGGTGCGAATTTTCAATTTTTCTCCATTTTCACTTTCGGGTCTGAACCTTGGGTTCCGGGGGTATAACATGTTTAGAAAATCCAGAAAATAAGAATAACTCTCAGCATCTAATTTCACATCACATAAATAACTATTTTATATAAAAATCATTCAACAATAGAATTCAACAAAGGGTTATGACAACAAGCAATGATCGTAGGCCAAATTCACATATAGCCATTCCATACAATACAAGCTATTATTCAAAGTCTAACTCCTTTTAAATAATAACCTACCTCGATTGAAAGATGACAATCACAATTACTCTGCTGGCGCCTTGCTTTTCCTCAGTGCTTCCAAATATTTAAAATCTAGAACAAAAGATTAAAAGAGAATTCAATAGACTATTTGGGGAAAACTGTTTTGGAAATTCAACCCTACCCCCATTTTACCCACTTTCATGGTCTTAATCATTACCGGAGAGTAAGTTATTCCACTCTAATCCCGTCATGATCATTCAACCTCAATTCATGGGGTTTCTACACCCCGAACCCCCTTATAAGCAATTTTAACACTATATTTCTCACTTTTACCAAATTCTAGGTCTCCAATTTTAGTAATGATGAACTACCACCATCACATTTACCTTAAGGAGTTAAAATTATATGTTTATAGACCTAGGAATCAACAACCTTCAACACCCAAACAATTTCCCCTACACTCATAGTTCTAAGAATTTTAAATTTAGGATTTTTAAATGTTGGATTTCCACCATTACTGGTCCCCCTATCGATTCGATGGGGTTAGGGGACAAAGTAAATAGAATTGACTAAGATTCTTATCTTTGAGAAGGGAAACTTCTCTGCATTTGGAGAATTTGCTACGAGTTCTCGCGGTTCATGTTTTGAAATAATGAGGTAAACCCCCTAAAATTCCACTTAAAACCCACATGCTAGTTCCTATATTCCGCTGTAGCAGTCACATTTTTGTTGCAGTAGACCCGTTATAGCGTCCAAGACAATGTTACAGTAGATCCGACGGTATATCTCCTGGTCTATTCGTTAGGGCCTCTGATTGTGGCAATGTTCTCGCTGCAACAGTCATCCCTCCACTGCAACGGTCCCCCATAACAAGTAGCTCCCATTTCTTGCACACAAACCATCTCCCAACTTCAAAATCTCACTAATACTTACTCAACACCTTCCCACCAACAACTTAGGCTAGAGAGGGGCGTTTTGACTAATTTCCCACTTGTAACGACAGGTGGGTCGTTACATTAGATACCAATTAAAATATCATTCATCCCTAAACGAATTGTAAGAGTGAGAAAGAAAACATAGAGAATTTTACAAATAGTTGTGGATATTTGTTCTGCATGTTGGCCTCGATCTATGTAACACCCCAAAAATTTCTAAGCTCAAACCCCAAAGTTAGATGGAGTTCAACAGAAAATCAGCAGGGAAATCTCTCAGAACGACTCGTCTAACGAGTCGTGGGATTCTTTAATGGTCAATTAAGTGAGTCATTGGAAGGGTTAAAGAAAACTTCTAAGTATGTTTGACACCAAGGAAGGATGGAATGAGTCGTTGTGGGAAACAAAAACCCGTTGGATGGAGTCGTGGTGAGCTGGCAGACTAGGCTTCCCAGAGGTGACGAGCTAAGTGACGACTCATTGGTTCCTATGATGGGTTATCCTTAGGAGTTGTTAGTTGGAGTTCAGAGTTTTTAGTTCAGTGACGACAGATGGAGACAATGAGCCTTTCGGAGGAGCAATGACCAGTCGTGTCGGTCATTGGAAGGAAATAGAAGATTGGACTAGTGGTGACGACGTAAGGGGATGATAAGTTGTTGGATGAGGTAACAACTTCTTCTTTTTGTCATTGTTTGAAGAAGCAGAAGCCGAGGAATTATTTCTCCAGTGGCAATAGATGGTCACCATGAGTCGTGGAAAGGACCAACAACTCATGGTGAGGGTCATGGTCACTGACGCGCAGAATTTTAAGCCTTATTATTGGGGTAGTTTGGTAAAGTCCTATGTTTCCAGTTTCTAAATGATGTCGTTTTGGGAATTTGAAGGGTTGAATTAAAGGGGTTTTCACTAGGCTAAGCCCCAATTCTTCCAAAAACCATCTGTGAGTTTCTTCCTCTTCATCTCTCAAGACTCAAGGATTCAACTAGGGTTCTTCAAAGGCTTCAAGGGTTAAGTTCAACTGGGGATTTCTTCTAATCAGGTATGTGGGTTTTAAAAAAGGATTTCCTTCCATCCCACAAACTTTTATACTAAAAACCCGAATCCTTTAATTCTAGAAAAGTATATTTTAGGGTTTCAACTTATGAATGAATTCTCATATGTTTTCCCTAAATTCTAAGAATCCTCTCACATTTAGTTAAATGGATGACCTCCAGGAGACTTCCTGGTATTCAAAGANCTAGAAAAGTATATTTTAGGGTTTCAACTTATGAATGAATTCTCATATGTTTTCCCTAAATTCTAAGAATCCTCATGATTAATGGTAGTGTATTCTTACTAAGTTACTTGCACCTTCTCGAATTATGTGTATGATATGTGAATAACATGAATGTGGGATTTTCACCATGAGTTAGTCTAGAAGTTCAAATGGGATTTCATAAATTGTTCACATGCTCTTATTATGAAATTGGATCCTTTTTTAAAGTATATGTAGAACATATGGGTCCCCGAAAATCTAGAACCTATGTTGTATTATATGTGTTAGAACTATTAGAACTTGTGGGCTTTGACCAATATGAAGTATGTGTATGTTTTCACTATGGTTTAGATGTAAATGTCTTGGGTATGAGCTGAATCTATGGAGCCTTCATGAATCTAGAATATAAGCTATATAATGTGAATTCGGGATTTAAATGTTGTAGATATGTTTAAAGTATGATCTGAACCTATAGATGTCTCTTGAATATAGAATGTATGATGTAAAGGATAATTCGGGACTATTATGATATGAATTATGATGATAAAGCCTAAGAATGATCCTTCAGACTTTTGGGCTTGTTGTTAGTTGAAAGTAGCCTTACTCAACTTTAAATGATTTCAGTATGATGTAAATAGTTGAAAGCTCATGTCTCTGATTAGCTGAAGTGACTTAGACTAGACGAATGACCTTAGACTAGTGATCTCCATGTTCTAGTTTAGCGGGACTCTCCATAGCCAAGAATGTTTCCCCTTAGTCAGTCATGGATTCTCATTAGCAGAGAATGTCTCCTTAGCTCAGTCAGGGATTCTCATTAACAGAGAATGTCTCCCTTAGCTTAGTCAGTGTTTCTCATTAGGAGAGAATGTCTCCCTTAGCTTAGTTTGGGATTCTCACTAGCCGAGAATGTTTTTCTTAGTCTGTCAGGGACACTCCATAGCAGAGGACATCTCCATTAGCTTAATCCATGATATCAGTTCAGCTCAGATCTGTATAGATTTAGACTTCAATTTAAATCAGATTTAGAAGAATTCAGTCTCAATTATCAACAGATGGTTAGTAAAGTGTATGTAGCAGTTACAACTTCAGTTCTCAATATATGTACAAACATGACCCTTATGCATCAGTTTGTTTATACTTCAGTAAATATTTTTGAATAAAGGCTTCATGTCAATACATGTGTTTATCTCAGACAGGGTCATTGTATTTCAACTTAGTTTATATCCAGTGATGCATTAAGTTTACTTTCCTGTTGTGTACTTGCATGTTTAGTTTATTTACGCTTCCCGCATACTCAGTACATTCCAAGTAGTCACTGCATAACTTTATGTGCTATATCATTTCATGATATAGATTCAGGTTTCCAGACTCAGCTATGTGGTTAGATATGCTCCATTCCCATTTCAGCTGCTTAGGGTGAGCCCTCATCTCTCAAGGACGCTATCTATGTTTCTACTCTCATTTATGCTTCAGTTTCAGATTTTAAAAGTTAGATAGGGGATGCTCTAGCAACTCTTCAGTGTAGTAGAGGCTTTCAGACTTGTGTAAATATATTTAGTTGATATATTAGAGTTTTATTAGATTATGTTTTATGTATCAGTTAGTTCTTCTTAGTTATGATTCTATTAGTTATTGTCTAGTTAATGTTATACTATGATCATGTCATGTGTCGACTTGGAGCCTCACGGGGTTTCTTGTCCCGTGTCTCGATCCAAGCCTATGTTCGGGTCATGATAAACTTGGTATCATAGTAAAGGTTTAGAGTGTCCTAGGGTGTCTGAAAGCCACGTAAAGTAGAGTCTTATTCATGGGTGTGAAACGTGCCACACTTATGACGAAGAGGCTACAAAATGTTTTAGGAATGTTCCCTTTTCTTCATGATTCTTATCGTGCGTAGACTATGAAACTCTAACAGTTCCTCTCCTGACTCATGCTTTACGCGATAGTAGACAATGCCTTCTAGAAGAGAGAATGGAAGAAGAAATGGTAATGGGGGCCAGCAATCCCCGCCAGCCCCATTGAAACCGATGGACAACCATGTTACTCATGCCGAGTTCGGGGCAACCCTTAATATGTTGGCGCAGCCCATGACTGCCCAGATTATTCAGCAGGTGATGGCTTGTGTTCCCTAGTATGGGAACGTAGCAGCGGCGAGGGTAAGATATTTCCTCCGGATGAACCCACCCGAATTCTCGGGATCAAAGGTGGACGAGGACTCATATGAGTTCTTGAAGGAGATCCAGAAGATCACCCAAATCATGGGGGTGAGGGGAGCTGAGAGTGCAGACATAGCCTCCTACCAGCTAAAAGGAGTCTCTCATATATGGTTTTGTCAGTGGAGAGATAGTCAGGGAATTGGAGCATCCCCCGTAAGCTAGGATAAGTTTATGAATGCGTTCCTGGACAGGTTTTTTCCTAGGGAGCTAAAGGAGGCAAAAGCAGCAGAGTTCATCAACTTAAGGAAAAAATGACATGACTATCCAGGAGTACGCGTTGGAGTTTACCCGGTTGTCCAAGTATTCACCAGAGATGGTAGCCAACCAGAGGGCTCGAGTGAGTAAGTTTGTGAATGGGGTGTTGGACTCCTTCATCAAAGAATGCAGGACCGCCATGTTGCACTAGGACATAGAATTTCCACGTTTGGTGATATTCTGTCAATAAATAGAAGTGAAACAGGTGAAGGAAAAAGAGAGAGAGGCCAAGAGGGCTAAGACAGGAGATTTAGAGTTTTCCCCTCAGAGGCCGAGTGGTAAACACCGCTCATACCCCTAGCAGAGATCATCATCCCCAGCACCTTCAACACCTAGTGTGCCGTACAGACCCAGGGTAAGGGAGATTACTTATCCACTTTGTAAGAGTTGTGGGAAACACCATTTGGGAGAATGCATGGCCGGATCAGATGCTTGTTTCTGGCGTGGCAAGTTGGGTCATAAGCACTGAGATTGCGCAGTAGCTAATCGAGGTGAGAGTAGAGCCTCATCCACCTCCTCAGTAGCTCCTGTGAACCGCCCATTTAAGCAGGGGGCATCATATAGCACAAGTGGCGGGCAGCGTCAAAACCGCTCCTATGCCTTGGCAGCACATCAGGATAAGGGCAAGTCGCCAGAAGTAGTCACAGGTATGTTATGAATTTCTTATGTTACACTTTGCATGGTTCTAGCCCCAGACCCCAGTATTGAATAAGAAGCTCTATGATGTTTGTTTGGAAGAGATTATCGATATGTGGTGTGAATGATTGTGAACATAAGGTTTGTAGTGAATGTTAGAGGTAAAGGAGAAGCTAAGAGTTAGTGATTTAGCCTGACCTTAAGAAAGGTTCAGAGGCCTTAGAATGATGGTTTAAGCTAAGGGGGAGATGGTGAGTATGTGAGACAAGCTGGATCTTTAGTATGCTAGTAGGGGAGTTCTAGCCCTAACATTTACAGTATGTCAATCCCTTCGGGTTCAGATAATTCTCTTGTATTTCAGTTGATGTTATGCTCTACCCATTCCTATGTGCAGACTTTTGAATTTCTAAGTAGCCACTTCAGACATCGATCCCAATATTACTCTATAAATTCTTAAGGCTCATCTTCATGTTATTAAGCAGCTATGTGTGCTAACTCATGTCCTCCAGTATGTTTAGCTCGAAGTCAGTCTTTAGAAGTTTCTTAGTAGCCAAGTAGATGAGGCTACCTCATGTATGTTCTCAATTTTAGACGTCACAAATGGTTCGTGCTCATGAGTCCCTTACTTTCAGTTAGACCAGATATCATGAATTCTATCTCAATATCAAAAAGCGATTTGAGAATGATGGTTCAGTCCATACCAGCTTAGTTCCAGTTGGAGCGAAAGAATCCTTCTCAATGTTCTCTATAGTTCCATGTCAGTTTCATGCCTTTCAGTCCCTCTTATACCTTAGCATGCTTGTATGATTTAGACTTTCATTTAGATATGTAAGATTAGTCTGGAGTCAAATACTCCATCAGTTTCAGTTGTAAATGCTCAGTATTTGGAATATTGGTTATTTCCCCAGTTTTTAGTGTGTTTATCCAACATTCAGGGATGAATGTTTCCAAGGGAGAGATATTATAACACCCCAAAAGTTTCTAAGATCATACCCCAAGGTTAGATGGAGTTCAACAGAAAATTAGCAGGACAATCTCTCAAACCGACTCGTCTAACGAGTCATGGGATGCTCTAATGATCCGTTTAGTGAGTCCTTGGAAGGGTTAAAGAAAAATGCTAAGTATGTTTGACACCGCGGGAGGATGGAACGAGTCATTGTGGGAAACAATGACCCGTTGGATGAGCCGCGGTGAGCTGGCAGACCAGGCTTCCTAGAGGTGACGAGACAAGTGATGACCCGTTCGTTGCTGTGACGGGTCATCCTGAGGAGTCATTAGATAGAGTTCAAAGTTTTTAGTTCAATGACAATTGAAGGAGACAATGAGCTGTTAGGAGGAGAAATGACCCGTCGTGTCGGTTGTTGGAAGAAAATTGAAGGTTAGACTAGTGGTGACGATGGAAGGGGATGACGAGTCGTTGGATGAGGTAACAACTCATTCTGTTGGTCGTTGGTTGAGGAAGAAGAAGTTGAGAAATTATTTCTCCAGTGGCAACGGATGGTTACCACGAGCCGTGGTAAGGACCAATGACTCGTGATGAGGGTCATGGTCACTAACGGGCATATTTTTAAGCCTTATTCTAGGGGTATTTTGGTAAAGTCCTATGCTTTCTGTTTCTAAATGACGTCATTTTGGGATTTTTAGGGGTTGAACTAAAGGGGTTTTCACTAGGCTAAGCCCCCATTCTTCCAAAAACCATCCGTGAGTGTCTTCCTCTTTCTCTCAAGACTCAAGGATTCAACTAGGGTTCTTCAAAGGCTTCAAGGGTTAAGTTCAAGTGGGGATTTCTTATAATCATGTATGTGGGTTTTCAATAAGGATTTCCTTCTATCCTTGTGCCCCCAAACTTTTATACTTAAAAACCCAAATCCTTTAATTCTAGAAAAGCATGTTTTATGGTTTCAACTTATGCATGAATTCTTATATGTTTTCTCTAAATTCTAAGTACCTTCATGATTAATAGTAGTGTATGCTTATGAAGTTACTTGCACCTTCTTGAACTGTGTGTATGATATGTGAATAGCATGAATATGGGATTTTCACCATGAGTTAGTCTAGAAGTTCAAATGGGATTTCATAAATTACTCACATGCTCTTATTATGAACTTGGATCCTTATTTAAAGTATATGTAGATCATATGGGTCCCAGCAGATTTAGAACATATGTTGTATTTTATCTGTTGGAACACAATTAGAACTTATGGGCTTTGACCAATATAAAGTATGTGTATTTTTTCACTATGGTTTCGATATAATGTCTTGGGTATGAGTTGAATCTATGGAGCCTTCATGAATCTAGAATATATGATGTATAATGTGAATTTGGGATTTAAATGTTCTGAATATGTTTAAAGTATGATTTGAACCTACAGATGTCTCCTGAATGTAGAATGTATGATTCTAATGATGGTTCGGGACTATGATGATATGAATTATGGTGATAAAGCCTGAGAATGATCTTTCAGACTTTTGCGCTTGTTGTTAGTATAAATTAGCCTTATTCAACTCTAAATGATTCCAGGATGATATTCAGTATGATGTAAATAGTCGAATTCTCATGTCTTTGATTAGCTGAAGTGAATAGACTAGACGAATGACGTCAGACTAGTGACCTCCATGTTCTAGTTTATCGGGACTCTCCATAGCCGAGAATGTTTCCCCTTAGTAAGTCAGGGATTCTCATTAGCAGAGAATGTCTCCCTTAGCTTAGTTAGGGATTCTCATTAGCAGAGAATGTCTCCCTTAGCTCAGTCAAGGATTCTCATTAGCAGAAAATGACTCCTTTAGCTCAGTCAGGGATTCTCATTAGCAGAGGATGTCTCCCTTAGCTCAGTTAGGGATTTTCATTAGCAGAGAATGTTTCCCTTAGTAAGTAGAGGACACTCTGTAGCAGAGAACGTCTCCCTTAGCTTAATCCATGATATCAATTCAGCTCAGCTCTGTATAGATTCAAACTTCGGTTTAAATCAGATTTAGAAGAATTCAGTCTCAATTATCAATAGATGGTCAATAAAGTGTGTGATAGCAGTTACAACTTCAGTTCTCAATATATGTATAGCACATGACCCCTATGCATCAGTGTGTTTATACTTCAGTAAATGTTTTCGAATAAAGCCTTCACGTTAATGCATGTGTTTATCTTTGATAAGGTCATTGTATTTCATCTCAGTTTATATCTAGTGATGCATTCATTTCACTTCCTTCTTGTGTACTTGCATGTTTAGTTTATTTACGCATCTCGCATGCTCAGTACATTCCAGTACTAACCACATACTTTATGTTTTATATCGTTTCATGATATAGATTCAGGTTTTCAGACTCAACTGCATGGTTAGATACACTCCATTCCCATTTCAGGTGCTTGCGGTGAGTCCTCATCTCTCGAGGATGTTATCTATGTTTCTATTCTCATTTATGCTTCAGTTTTAGACTTTAAGAATTAGATGGGGGCTTGTCCCAACAACTCATCAGTGTTGTAGAGGCTTTCAGACTTGCGTAAACAGATTTAATTGATGTATCAGAGTTTTATTAGATTATGTTTTATGTATCAGTTTGCTTCTGCTCAGTTATAATCCTGTTATTTATTGTTTAGTTAATGATATGCTATGATCATGCCATGGGTCAACTTGGAGCCTCATGGGTTCCTTGTCCCGTGTCTCAATCTGGGCCTATGTTCAGGTCGTGATAGTCTCCCATGTGGCTTTCTCTTTGGGATAATTCCTCCACTTGACCTTTACAGTTTTCTCCTTCGATCTTAGCTTACGGATCTCTTTATCTACTATAGCCACAGGCTCCTCCTCATAAGACATGTTCTCATCCAACAACACTGAGTCCCATTTGATTATTTATGATCCATCCCTGTAGTGCTTCTTCAACATGGAGACATGAAAGGTTGGATGTATTTTTGATAGTCCTGATGGCAAAGCTAATTCATAAGCTACATCCCTCACATGCCAAAGGATCTCGAACGGTACAATGTATCTTGTGCTAAGTTTGCCCCGCTTTCCAAACCTCATCACCCCCTTCATGGGGGAGACCTTAAGAAATACTTGCTCTCCCACCATGAACTCTATGTCCCTCACCTTCCTATCTACATATTGCTTATGCTTGCTTTGAGCGGCTATTAGTCGTTCCTGAATCATCCGAACTTTTTCGAAGGACTCCTTAAGCAAGTCAGTTCCCAAGGTCCCACCTAAAATGTATTGAACCATCTAATAGGAGACTTGCATTTCCTCCCGTATCGAGCTTCGAATGGTGCCATGCCAATACTCAAGTGATAGCTGTTATTGTAAGAAAATTCTAGCAAAGGTAAAAATTTATCCCAATGGCCACCAAAATCAATTACGCAGGCTCGAAGCATGTCTTCTAACACCTAAATTATCCTTTTCGACTGCCTGTCTGTCTGTGGATGGAAGTCTATGCTCAATTCTAACTTGGTACCTAGTTCTGCTTGCAAGGTCCTACAGAAATGGGAGGTGAACTATGTACCCCTGTCCGAAACGATCAAAACTAGCACCCCATCTTAATCTCATNCTAGTTCTGCTTGCAAGGTCCTACAGAAATGGGAGGTGAACTATGTACCCCTGTCCGAAACGATCAAAACTAGCACCCTATGCAATCGAATCACCTTTTTCACATATAGCTTGGCCGTCTCTAAGCATTGTAAGTCACTTGAACAGGTAAGAAGTGGGTATACTTAGCTAGTCTGTCAACAATGACCCAAATAGAGTCAAACTTCCCAGCGTCTTTGGAAGACCCACCCACTACCAAGTCCATTGCTATTCGCTTCCACTTCCACTCTAGGATGGGCATCCTCGAAAGTACTCCCCCAGACTTCTGATACTCATACATTACCTGCTGATAGTTTAGACACTAGGTAACATAATCAACAATGTCCCTCTTCATTCTGCCCCACCAATAATGTTGTTTCAGGTCATGATACATCTTAGTAAACCAAGATGGATAGAGTACCTTGAGTTGTGAGCTTCTAACAAGATAGTTTTGATCAGCTTACTAACCCGGGGAACACATACACACCCCCTTATTCTCAGGATCCCTTCGTCATCTAATGTTGCTTCCTTAGCTTCCCTTCGTAAGACCTTGTCCCCAATCTTACCCAGTTTTGTATTCTCAAATTGCCTAGCTTTCACTTTCTCTAGCAATGATGACTTAGCTTCCACATTTGCTAATATCCTTCCTATCTCTACCAACGTGAGTCTTACCAGACTATTTGCCAAGGTTTGAAGTTCTCTAGCCATCAGCCACCAAGTCACTTCCAAACGAGGCAGACTGCCCATGCTCACTGCTTTTTGGCTCAAGGCATCTGCCACCACATTTGCCTTTCCTGGGTGATAAAAGATTGTACAATCATAGTCCTTAAGCAGCTCCATCCATCTTCACTTCCTCAAATTAAGATCTTTCTGAGAGAACACATACTGCAGGTTGCGATGGTCTGTGAACCCCTCACAATAGGCTTCGTACGGGTAATGCCTCTAGATTTTCAAGTTGAACACCACTACTGCGAACTCCAGGTCATGTGTGGGGTAATTTTTGTTGTGCACCTTCAACTGTCTCGAAGCATAAGTAATGACATGTGCTTCCTGCATTAACATAGCACCCAACCCAGACTGTGCGGAATCACAATAAACTATAAAATATTTACCTTCCGCCGGTAGTGCCAGGATGATGTTGTGGTTACCAGGGTTTTGAGCTTCTGAAAACTATTTTCACATTCCTCGGATCATTGGAAAGGCACATCCTTTTGAGTCAGCATTGTTAACACCGAGGCAATGGCTATGAACCCCTTTACAAATCGGCGATAGTAGCTGGCCAGCCCCATAAAACACTGCAGTTTTGTTACTGTAGTAGGCCTAGCCTAGTTCTTGACTGCTTTCACATTATGTGGATCCACTTTAATCCCTTCTTTGGAGACTACATGCCCCAAAAAAGATACTGACTCCAGCTAAAATTTTCATTTGGTGAATTTGGCATACAATTGTTTCTCCTTCAGCAACCTCAGCACAATCCTCACGTGAGTTTCATGCTCCTGCTTAGCCTTAAATTATACCAAGATATCATTAATGAACATGATTACAAATAAATCCAAATAGGGTTTGAAGACACCATTCATCAATCTCATAAACATTGTTGGGGTATTAGTGAGTCTGAAGGACATGACTAGAAAGTCATAATGTCCATACCTGGTCCGAAATCTTTCTTGGGAATATCCTTAGCATAAATCTTCAGCTGATGATAGCCCGATCTCAAGTCAATCTATGAGAACACTACTTCTCCTTGTAACTGATTAAATAGGTCATCTATTCAAGAAAGAGGGTATTAATTCTAGATGGTTACCTTTTTCAACTAACCGTAATCAATGCATATTTGTATGTTACCGTCCTTCTTTTCACAAATAAGACTGGGCACCCCACGAAGAGATATTCATCTTGATAAACCCTTTATTAAGAGTCTCCTGCAACTGTTCCTTGAGTTCTCTAAACTTAAATATTTCCATTATGTATGGCGGTATATAAATAGATCGTGTCCCTGGCGTTAAATCTATGCAGAAGTTAATATTGCGGTCCGGCGACATGCTAGGCAGATCCATAGGAAATACCTCTAAGAATTCACACACTATCGGGACCAACTCTATGGAAGGACCCTCTGAATTGGTATCCTGAATGTGGCTAGATATGCTGAACAACCCCCCTCCCCCTACATCAATTTCCAGGCTCGAATATAAGAGATGATCTTCTTAGGAGCAGGGCTACAATTCCCTTTCCACTCCAACCTAGATGACCCTGGCCCTCTATGATGACCATCTTAGCATGGCAATTAAGAATGGCAAGTATGGAGACAACCAACTCATTCCCAAGATCACATCAAAATACCATGTCTAAGATCACCAAATCTACTCGAGTATCACAACCCATGGAGTCCACAGAACAAGCACGACAGACCCTATCCACCACCGCGAAATCCCCAATAGGAGTAGATACATGGATAGAAATATCAATTACATCATAAGTAAGATCCAACCCCACAAAAAAATAAGTAGACACATAGGAAAAAGTAAAATTAGGATCAAACAAAGCCATAGCCATTTTGTCGCATACAAAAATCATCTGTGATAACGGTGTCTGAAGCCTCCACCTCATGTCGACCCGGAAATGCATAGAAGTAAGCATGATTATCTACCTGAGATCCAACCCTTTTGGGTTGTGCAACCCCTCTACCTGCCTGATTGCCACCCCTTCCGAGCACCTCTTCACTTGGCTAAGTTAACCTCGACCCACTGGCTGACTTCCCCTCCTTAACCATGGGAGATCCCTATTGAACGCATTCCCTCGTCTCTCGGTAGGGGCCGAAGCTCGAGGAGCTGGGTGGAACAATCTGCTACCCTGACCAAACTTGGGACACCATCTACGGATATGGCCATACTCCTCGCACTCATGACATACCTGCTCAATCACTAGTCTATGAGGTAAAACAGAAGAAATAGGGCGAGCCCTAAAATTTGAGTGAACTATCTGAGTACCCCCAACTATAACTGATGGTCGCGAAATGGTCCCTGGCGGACCATCAACTAACACCTAGATGACTGAATAAACAGGGCGTCTCGAGTATCCCTAGGGAATTTGAGTCCTAGAAAAAGAGACAATATAAGTACCTACATTTCGAGCTTTTCTTCTCGATATTCCTCGCATAACCGTCCTGTTTTACCCCCTCCACATTTTTCATAAACTCTACTACCTCCTGAAGGTCTTACCTGCAGAGACCATATGAAGGGATGACATCTAAAGACCTACATTCAGGCCCTTAACAAACCGCCTAGTCCTCTCCTCCTCCATGGGAAATAAAGGTAATACTTGGATAGTGAGTGGAATCGAGCCTCATATTTTGCAACTGAAGAGGTCCCCTATTCAATAGTGGTGAACTCATCCCGCCTTCGATCTCGTAGGGTATGTGGCATGTACTTCTCTAGAGAAGTGGTGTAGAAATGGGTCTAGATCAATGACCCTGCCGGTTTGCACTCCGCTAGAGCTTAACATCACCCATCAGCTGGAAGGTGATAAATTCTACCCCATAATTCTCCACTATCCATTTTGTGGAGCCTCTTATGGCTATCTATGATGAACTCATAGGCGTCCTCCGCCTCAATGCCATAGAAGGTAGGAGGCTTCATCGATGTGAACCTCCAGAATAAGTCATGCTCCTCTACAGTCATTAGTGATCTAGCTACTGGCCTTGTGAACATCAAAGCCTTTGAAATATCATTAATACGAGGAGCCACAATAGTTGCATGTCGTATCCCCAACTGCTTCCCTATAGGAGTCAAAAGCGCTGCCCCATTACCCACAAGGTTGCTCAGAAGATTAAGGATCTAAGCCAGGACCTCGAAGGATGCTGAAGCGGCTACAACCTCTCTCTAAGTCAGAACCTCTACCTCCACAACCACACCAATGGAGGTACTAGATATGCTTACCTTTCCCGAATCGTAGCAGGAGCGCAGGCGCCCCTATGGTAGTGGCAGGCCTCCACCCACGACCTCTACCCCGTCCTCTACTGCAATTTACGGCTGCTGCTATTGGCTCAAGTGCTTCCTCCAATTTTTGCCTGCACATGTTTTCACTATCTGTGAGAGAAAGAAAGAAGAATTGTAAGATACCAATTTAGATCGTCAGATACCAATTTGGTAAGTAATAGCACGAAAAGGAAAGAAATAGGGGAGTTTTCCTAAAGTCCTATATCCTATCGAAGATAATTTACGAACGTCTCCGCACCAATCCATGAGATTCTACTAGACTCATCCTCGTGCAATGAGACACACTAATCTCTTCCAATGGGCGAATCAAAGATCCCAACTAACTACCCAAAACTGTTAATAATATTAGCAGATCATATTACAAAATGGATAACTGAAGCATTACTAAAATAAAAGAGAAATAATAAGAACCAGTTGTTTAAACATCTCCAGAACCTGATGGTCATTATACACGAGGACATCTACCTAACACTGTCTAAAGAGTAATCCAGAAAAGGAAAGTACTAGAAAAATCAATGTCTGGACAAGAGACACTTCTGTGGAGGAGTCTAACAACACATCTTGAGCCGCTCACATTTCTATGAATCTGCTGTTACTCTAGAGATGAGTTCAACATGCGCTTCCGGGATCAGGGTCTGCACTCAGAAAAGAAATCCATGAGTAGTGTCAGTCCAAAATACAGTACCGGTAGACATCATCGACCGACCTTAAATAATAACATATATAAGAAAAACAACGATATGCAATCACCTCAGGACATAAATTCAATAATTAATAATCATTCAGGAGTTCAATGTGTATGGGGTGTTAGCTGGCCTACTCATTGGATTAGGCTTTGCTGTAGTGGTAGCTTGACTGCTGCCATGGTCTCATCAAAGCGGGATATTTTCCGCTGCAATGGTATAACCTTGGCAGTAGCTCTACTTAGCTGCACAACTACAGTTCTCTTAACTCTTTCCAACATTATACTAATCATGTCCATCCTAGCTACTCATAGGCATATAGAAACAATCAACACATCATAACCATAAGGGATATACCATGCATCTTTCCCAATAGCTTTCACAACTCATCATAAGTCCTCAATATACTTCACATAAGTAGTCAAATTGTTATAAACACGTCAATAATTCGAATACACAAAACACATGAACATAAGCTTAGCTCATTCAAGTTCTCACATTCCAAACTGATCTCATTTGTTTACACTCAGTCAAATAAAATAAAAAATAGTGATATGCTAGGCACATGCCTCCATCACATCACCATGAACACTCCAACACTGAACATCGATGTAGACACATGCCAGAAGGTCTTATTTCCTCCTTTTCACTCATAACCTGTAGGGGACTCTAGAAATTCAAGTACGGTACTGGCGTGGTACCCGCTCCTACTCATCTGCTCATCCAGATGCTCCCTACGAACATGAGCCACTCATATATCATTGCTCGCATGGATGCTCCCCTCGGATACGAGCCACTCATCTCAAGACAATCAGGCTATCCACTTTTATTTCACACATCCCGGTGTTATACCACTCAGTCAATTTATTTGACCCTTAGGAGGCCTCATCTGCCTCCCTTGACTCGAATATTCTCATAACTCAGGGATCATGTTTAGATAATACAACAAATAAGAATAATTCTCAACATTCAATTTCACATCACATAAATAACTATTTCATAGAAAAATCATTCAACAATAGATTTCAAAGCGTTATGACAACAAGCAATAACTGGACCAAATTCACATATAGTCATTTCACATAATACAAGTTATGATTCAAAGTCTAAATCCTTCTAAATCATAACCTACCTCAATTGAAAGATGAAAATCACAATTACTTCGCTGGAGCCTTGCCTTTTCTCAGTGTTGCCGAACATTCAAAATCTAGAATAAAAGATTAACGGAGAATTCAATAGACTATTTCGGGAAACAAGGGTTTGGAAATTTAATCCCACCCCTATTCTACCTATTTTCATGGTCTTAATCATTACCTATGAGTAAGTCATCCCACTTTAATCCTATCATGATAATTCAATCTCGATTCATGGGGTTTCTACTCCCCAAACCCAATTTCAAGAAGTTTTAATACTAAATTTCCCACTTCTATCAAACTCTAGGTCTCCAATTTTAGCAATGACAAACTAACACCTTCACATTTACCATAGGGAGTAACAATTACATTCTTATAGACCTAGGAATCAACAACCTTCAACACCCAATCAATTTTCCCTACTCTCATAGTTCTAGAATTTTTCAACCTTGGATTTCCACCATTACAGGTCCCCCTATCAGTTCTATGGGGTTAGGGTGTCAAAATAAAGTGAATTGACTAAGACTCTTACCTTTGAGAATGGAAATTGCTCTGCACTAGATAAATTCACTCTGTCTCACTATTTGTGTTTTGAAATAATGGGGTAAACCCCCTAAAATCCCACATAAAACCCACTTACTAATTTCCTTCGTCCGCTGAAGCGGCCACATTTTTGCTGCAGCAAACCCGCTACAGTGCCTAAGATGCTGCCACAGCAAATTTGATGGTATATCTCCTGGTTCGCTACAGTGGACCTCCGACCATGGTGACGGTCTCATTGCAGTGTTCATCCCTCTATTGCAGTAATCCCCATAACCAGTAGCTCCCATTTCTTGCACACAAACCATCCTTCAGCTTCAAAATTTTACTAATACTTACTCAATACCTTCCCACCAACAACTTAAGATAGAGAGGGGTGTTCTGACTTATTTTTCACCCTAACGAGAGATGGGTCTCTACATACTCTCAGCAATATCTACACCATCTTTCGCTATGTCGGTTTTCTCACCACCCCTATGAAATTCATAAACTTCAAGGTTGCTATCTGGAATGACTTTATACTCATCTTGATTGTCATCCCTTTTCAAATAAACACACTATGTATGGACCCCTAGAATAAGCACACTCATCCTTCTTCTTTTCCTGAGATAGTTGTGTACAAAGTAAAAAATGTATAGAAACATATATGTTACAAATTACTATTATGTTGGGCATTCAAAATAAATACTTCTCAAATCCTCTATGATAACCCCCTGATATATAAATATACTATCAGGATATCATAGAGGATCAAGGTTCATTTATTCGACAATCCACTACTTAGTCTTCTATGATATCCATATTGTATATTTCATACTCTAATAAGGTATCATAGAGGATCAAGCTTCACTTCTCAAAATCCTCTATGATACTCACTTGATATATCTCAATATATTATCTGAGAATCATAGTGGAGAAAAAAAAAGTTCATTCCTTTAAACACCCAAAATGAATATTCTTTGGATACACATATCACACAAACTACATTATATCGAAAAAATTAATTTTCACATGAACAACAATTACTTACTACCTAAGCAATATGTTATGGAAGTATACGCGCTAAAATGAAAGAATTAAAAGGAAACAATACGGGTAAATTATTTTTTTATCTCTAATTTGATTGTCAAATCCCTAATAGCTCAAAGATTCTCTCCAAACTTTGCATTGACATGAAGCCAAAATTCATCGAGCTCCTTCTCAAGTTAGCATTGCTAGGTTCACCATCACCGCAAATACTCCAACCAATATCTCTCTTTGGTGCTTGTGTGTAAAAGAATTCATCACTCAAATGCTGACTTTGAGAAGCCATAGGGGTGATTTCAAATGTTAAACCATCTAAGTCTAATATCACTCTCTCATCTTCATTTGGGAAGTTGTTCCTCAGCTGCAATTATAATTAACAAACTTTGAAATTTATAAATAAAATTTAACATAATATCTAACATACAAAACTAAATAAGATACATGATCTGGTTATGAATATCCACAAACAAATGAATACTCGACACTAAGGAACCAGTATGCTCAGCAAATCAACCTTCAAATTTTGTGGAACACTTATAGAACCAAATCTTCAAAGCCAGAGAAAATCCACCATGTCGATAAGACTCAGGCTTTGTCTTAAACTTGTTTGAGGATGCTTCAACTGTCGTATTAAAAACATCTAATCCCCATGGATAGGAATTGAAATCATCACTCTCGACAAAATTAGAGTACGATGAGTCAATACATTTGGTCTTCAAAAAAGTGTTGCAGTCAAATGCACACATAGGGATATGCAGTCATCAAGTAATAAAGTGACTAAAAGATGACTATCAAACCCGCATGAACTTGATTAACCGTTAACTAAATTAAACTAATGCTAGTTGTCTAAACAAGAAATAAAAATCAAATTTATGATAACAAACTAACTAAAATAAAAAGAAATGAACTAATGAACTTTAACCAAGAAAGAGAAGATTCCTATGTTATTGATGAGATGAAATCGGCTAGAGCTATGAGTTATCTAACAATGACGTTGTATTCTCCAATTGCTTTAACTAGTTAATTTATCTAGTGTACTGATTGATAAGGTTAATTTTCTCGCAATTTTCTGTCGAACAATTATGTGCTTATTCAAGTTAATCTAATTCTCTATGTCTAGTAGAATAGAATTAACGAGAATAAATTTTTATCTCCTGTATAGTAATCTAGAGAGACAATTAGCAATGTATAACCTAATCATGAATCTGCTCCTCCTCTATTAGGGTTAAAAACTCACTCTATTCCACTCTATACTCAATCTATATTTTTCACTATCATGCTCAACTATAAACGCGTAAATCGTATTTCACTGTTAGCTACGCAGTAAAATAATTAAGAATGATGTGGAATAAATTAATCAATATGATAAATTAATTAAATGAAAATAATATTGAAATAACGATGTTCATGAAAGAATCACAACCCTAGAACAAGAAGTTTAACTCCAAATAGATATGAAAAAATATAAAATAAATTATTCAAAGACACACACAAAAATGTATAGTATGAAGAAGAAAAGGTAAAATTCAATTATCTCCGATCTCCATGAATGCTCCTAACTTTTTTCCGATCAAAATTTGTGTAAAACTCATGCAAAGGGTATATTTAAAGAATACCAGAAGATCTAAACTTTTAGAAATCAAATCCAAATCGAATTAGAAAATTTCCCGCCGTGTGCCATCCTTCCACAGCAAGAGATAGTGCAAAGGACCAAATTAGATTCAAAACCATCATTTAGTCGCGACACTGGTGCGATGGTAATAAATTGCACACATAAAAAATTATTGTCAGGGACCTGTTTTGTCCAATTCCTTGCTCACTTTATTTTCTTTTGCACACATCTACCCATTATCATGGCCTCATCATGAACCATAATTCTCAATCATTAGCCATTATTTCTTATCTCCTATTCTTTTATTTCTTCTATTAATTTTTTTATTATTTTATCTAATTTTACTTTAAAAATCTTTATCTTTACACCACTTTATTTTTACTCATTACAAATATAATATTAGGTATAAATTAATATAATCAATACTTAAAATAAGATTTAAAATATTAAAATGTGAGGTAAATAATTAACGACTAAATATATATATTTTTCTCCGAACATTACATAACAAACGAGAAAATATTTACAAAGTACAAAGTTGCAATCTTCACAACATCAACATCAGACTCCATATTTGATTAATGAAATAAGCTTCAAGTTGAGCCCATATCACATTAAATAAACTTTTAAAGTACTTTGTAAGAAAACAATTGACCGCTGATGATACCTTAATAGATACACTACCCTTACATTTTAAACCAGGAATAACGGCAAACTTACCCAATCCAAACCGAAGCTTCACACCACCAACCAAAAAATGCAACACATCATCATCCTCATCATGCACCTGTCTTATCAGTAATTGTGCAAAACATGTCTTTGCACCAAAAATGAGGCCATGTCTAGAAAGTGACAAAGGTAGATTTTTTTAAACAAAGCAAATTGCTTTTTCGACAATTATAATGCGAATATGTAACAATAGAGCAGTTCATGTAATATTCAACCTTCGGTGTATAGTCAAATCTATCTTGACATAAAAATTCTCATGCTGCAAATAGAATGATTATACAAAACCTTCATCTAACAAAAAGTCTCACTACTACATGATACCCATGACACATACATCATATTATTATATAAGTAAAAGTCTCTAATTGAAAAGTTGAATTACGAAAATATCTTTTAAAAATTGATATACCATTTTACCCTTGATTCAAATAATCAAAACCTCTCTTCTCATTACATAATCAAGGATGAAAATTCAAGTGTGAGTTATAAGTAACAATATTACTATATAATAAGTGGAAAGTCTCCGATTGAAAAGTTGAATTACAAAAATATACTTTAAAAATTGATATACCATTTTACCCTTGATTCAAATAATCAAAACCTCTCTCCTCATTACATAACCAAAGATGCAAATTAAAGTGTGTGTTCTAAGTAACAATTTAAATAACTTTGAGTCGTGGAGTTATAAATTTATGGTAGGCATAAAAAATTTTAACTGCAAAAGTTATCTGTTTCTTATTTCTTTCTCATTTTTTGCCTTCTTTTAGCTTCCATCCATTAAATAACTTTTGATATTGTTTATCAAATTTAATAAATTGCATAGAACATTCAAATTACTCAATTATATCTTTTTGTCTTTTGTCAAGTCATTATCTATTTTAATTTTTTTCTCTTACCACCTTCTGCATGCAACAATTTAAGGTACGCTGATTTTTATATCTTTTTTTATTTTCTCTTTTAATTTTTCTTATAAGATATTATCCTTATATGACACACCTTTCAAGATTGTTTTTATAAATAAAAACTAAAAAAAAAAGTTTGTCCAGAAAAAAAAAACACCATCACAAAAAGATTTTTCATATCATGATATAATAAGTTTTATCTCCATTTTTTAAGAATTATATTATTCATATAGAACAATTTTTTTCATTTGAAAGGGTTAGATTGAAAATTTGTTATTAAGCTTCAAGTATTTTTACACTCCTAATAGGTTATTTAGATTATTATCAAGAAACTAATAAGTTTTATGTAGTTTTATAGTGAAAAGTTATATTAATGGTAACTGATAGAGTTAATATATTTGAGTTGTGCTTGTATTTGATTCAATTAATGTTTTTTGAAATTTATATATGAAGTCTTATTATTCTAAACCAGATAAAAAATATCTATTCATGCAGTTATAATGTATATGCATCACTAAAGTTATTTTGTATCATTAATATTGCTACGTATCTTTAACAATAATATGTATTACTTATATACTAATCAAATTTATATACAACTTGTACAAATAACTATTTTCATTCGACAACTAGCACAAATTTTAAGACGTGAAATTTTTGTAATTATAATCACTCTTGTCGAAATACAAGCACACACACGTATTTTAATATTACGTTGATCAATTAAAAAAGTTTTTGTATTGATTAATATAAAATACACATGCAAAGCATGTGTTGAAAACTAATAGTTAAAGAAGAGGTAACAAAAAAATGCATTTCACTAAAAGAATATGCTACATTTTCACTATTATGTTACATACTATGTGGACAAACTCCTCCATCATACCTCCCATAGTATATAAATATACTGGCAAAAAATCATTGAGCATCAATTGCATTTCTTTCAACAAATCACTAATAAGTCCATTATTATACGTAATTAGTATATCTCATATGTACTATTAGAGTATCATAAAAGCGACAGGGTTCATTCATAAAAATATAAAACAGTACTCTAGAAAGCCAAACCACATTATATACAAATTCATTTTCATAACCTATAAAAGTATAATATGAAGGTATGAAAAATCAAATAAACAAGTTACCGTCTTATCAGTTGTGGCACCAACAAACTCATCGGGTGTTGGAGGAATTGTTTCAATTCCTATTTTAGAAATTGATTCACAAGGAACATCCTATACATCAACCACCATTTTTTCCTTCCTCACATTCTCATCACCTGAACAATGTTCCGATACTTTTTCTTACCTTTTTTGGCATTCTCATCAATAATTTTATTAGGAACATCCCAAAACTCAAGTACAACACTTGCATGTTGAGGTTTTCAGTTACCCCGACTAGGTTTAGGACTACCAACAGAAATCGACTGAGACTTATCCCCATGAAATAAAAAATTTGGGCCTGACATCACTAATGCGGTGGACACGTATTCACCTATATCATTGATCACATCCTAGTTATACCTCACAATGAATTGTAAAGCAGTCGTTGTCAAATATAGTAACCCAACAAGGTTGGAGTCAATTCAACAGAAAATAGGTTAAAATAATATATTAATGATGATTAAATTAACCGGTAGTCAATATTCCGGAAGGAGGTTTGAAATAAAAAGAAAAAGTATTTTAAGCTAAGAGTTTGTTGTTATCAAATTTATGAGATGAAACTAGTACTGTATTCTTCCTGATTTAATAATGTAATAACTTATTTTATTAGTGATCTATCCTGGTAAATTTTGTGTAAGACTGACAATTAAGTCCATTTTATGTCTCTCGACCTACATAGATGAATCCCACTCTAAATTCTCTCTGACATTAGGTGTTCAGATTTTGCCGTCATCATATATCTTGGATTAACTATTCTTGGTTAGAGCTAAAGTTAATTAGATGAGGGTTGGTAACCTTAAATTTCCATTGTTATTCTCTTTTCCTAACTTCAACCTCTTTGGTCGAGCAAGTTTGATGATACATGCACGGTTTAACGTTTGTAACCGCTAAAACTAATTAAAACAAAGAGAACAACAATCCACTCAATTCACCATTCAAGAATCACTTTTTATTTTTCCTACTTCCATTAATCCATCATGGTTCCCACAACCCTAGCTAAAGAAATTAGCCGCTCATGTTTGAAAAAATAATAACATAAGATTTATAAGAAGTCATGATGAAATACTTACAATAATATGAAAACATTTGACAAATCCAGAAAGCTAACTAAACTAACAAGAACTTGATGTATTCTCCAATAATTATATGGAATAGTATTTTCCACAGTTATAATGATTTAACTCGTACATAATAGCCAATGAAAAAATGGTGAATTCAACTTTCATAATTGATTGGACTAATTTTTGACGCAAAAAATATCCTAAGAGGAGGTATATATATTAGAAGGATAAGTCTACATTGCTCCTACTTGGACTGGGATTGAGATTTGCAAGACCTTTCTCGGATGGCACTGTTGTGCGGCATGAGGCCCATCGCGTGTCCTTGCCTGCGCATCGCGGCGCTTGGTACACCTGCCTGCCCTGTGCGACATGGGGTTCCTTGTGATGCCAACCTCCTTTTCAACCTTCGATCTTGTATTTATCAAGCCTAATTTTGCCACACTTGCTTTTCAAGTTCAAAATGAGTTGAAATTCATTACTTTTCATCCTGCAAACATCTAATCACGTGCGTTAGCTCTTTTTCACAAATATCATATAAAAACCAATGCAATCACACATAATTTGTTCTAAAAAATAGATAAATATAGGTAAAATATGGAAAATAAGTGTGTAAATACGCCCAACATCACCACCCCATACTTAAACTATTGTTCGTCCTCGAATAATCTACTACTTCTCCATTCAAGTTCAACCACAAAATTCACCCTACGAATATGTCTACTTACACTCAAGTTCATTAGACAATTCAATCAAGCTCCAACAATCCACTCAATATGCATATAAGATCAATATTCAAAGGTCACAAATCGAAAACACTTAGCTTCTAGTACTAACTCAATAAGATATATTTGGTCCAATATGAATCATATGCAATTAATCAATCAAAGATACACCAAAATCTTACTATTATGTGCCTCTCACTATTTGGAGAGATTCCCTTTCACTCTCATGATATATCACAATTTTGACTTGGGCATAGACAGAATTATATCACTAACTCTCCCAAAAAAATCAACATGCATGCAAAGATGACCCATAAGCTTGCCTTTAGTGTAAATGCTCCACTAATATAGAACATCGGATCTATGATCAATTATGACTTAAGATGATTGTAATGTAGGCTAAGGGAAAATTAGGAACTATTTGGCCAAGATAGTGACTTATCTCCCTAAGCACTTTAATAGTTCACAACTCTTTGACTTTTAGCACATTCTTCAATCTTTCTATTTTTCTCCTTATACCATCCTTTTATTTTTAATTTGCAACTTAGGTGACTAGTAGGGAATTTTTTACATTAAGCTCATTCAATTTTTAATTTTTTTATTTTTTGATTCATTCATTCTTTTTTTTAAAAAACTTTTTCTTCTTTTTGTTTCCCCACTAACATCACCCTCTTTGTTTTGCATTTTTCACTCTTAGCTTTTCTTCTTTTTCTTCTCTTCACTTGTACCCCTTGTATTCAAAATTTTCAATTAAAGTGCTCTAGGACTTATTTGGATGAAATAAAGGTCAATGGAACAAAAGAGATTAAGCTTGTAATATGGCTATAAAAAGAATAGGCTAAGACTCAAAATGGTTAACTGGGATAATCACATCAAGGTAGATAAAATTGGAATACAAATAGGCTACCAAAGAAATACCTATATCACTTTCTAGATTCAACATTCTTATTTCGCTTAGCACACACATCGTGCAAGTTCTAGACATTAAATTGCAAGCATGGAGTATGCAAAGATATCGCACACACACAATTGAACACATGGTTCAATTCTGGAAATCAAAATTAATAAACACATATATCCATATTGAATGTCTCACATTATTAAGCCCAATTTTTGAAGCATGGAGCCAAGTTCCAAATGTCTAAGTGTTTCTACCTATTCATGCATTTTTGAGTGAATCCATACACAATGTCAATGTTATCGTGAGTGGAGCACCTAACATTCACAAGGTTTCAAATTCTTGCTCTCCTACAAATTACTAATTTTTCCCTTAATATGATCATCATCCATCCATCATCGGAAACAATCATGATTGTGACTAAAAACAATAATCTAGATACTCTAATCGGTTCTAAGGAACTATCCATTGGAAAAGTACCAAAAATAAAAATCAGGGGAACCAAAATATAACCAGTACCAAAAAATCATAAAAACACTACAAGCTAGCAGGAGTCAAAATCATATATCTCAAAAAAAATCTAGGACCTAGGACCACCATGAATAAATTTAGCAATTAAAGCATATATGAAACAATAAAGTTTACATCTCCTACCCCACACTTAATTAATAAAACTATCCTCAGTGCTAAAACAATAAAGCACAAGTAAAAAAAGGGTGAAAGAAGAACTCCCTGGGCCTAGCTAGTCCTTATCGTCTGCGAGGCAAAAGCAGCATCCCTCATCTCTGAGTCATCTCCATCATTAGCATCTTTCACGATCCGAGTCAACACTCTGGATGTGCCACAGTACTTAAGTCACAAGTTACTCCAAGCTAACCCATGACACAACATATTACTAACATACTAGAATTTAAATAGAAAACTGAGCGGAAGCTACTGAAATACAAAACAGTCTTGTATGAGAAAAGATAAAGTCTGCCAAACATTGGATGTTTGTAAACAATGTTGAAGAAAATATAAGTTGAAACTAATACCACGTTGTCTGAAAGCCTCTACTAACTGATTATTTGCTGGGACAAGCTCCCAGCTAACTCTAAGTCTGGAAACTAAACTAATGCTACTAAAACAGAAAGAACATCTCCGATCCTCAGATAAGGACTCACCAATAGAACCCCGCTGAATATCGCTCGGTGAAGCTAACTACGATGTTGAGGCTGGGTACCTGATCCTATATTATAAAATGATAGAGCATAGAAAGTATGTGTTAGTACATGAAATGTACTAAGTATGCGAGATATCAAATAAAAGAGAAAGGTGTTGATAATACATAAACTGGACTAATATGACATAAAAAACTATGCCTGAATCTTAAGTACTGAGAGAGTATGAATATCATAGAAAATACTATAAGAATTGATAGTCTGAAATTAATGTCCTAAGCATATCTGAAATCTGTAAGACAGGACTATGTACAATGACTATATAGTACTGTGGGAGTGCCTGCTAACTAAACCACATGAGCTAGATGTGAAATTCCATATTTACTCCCTATTGATAGGGCCCACCATACCTTTTCAGGGCACAGTGACTGGGCTGTGTGATCACTAACTGTAAAATCCATTTGAATTAAATCCTATGGTAGCACGTAGTTCTGGAAACCTGGGTGCGCTGAACCCCGCCCTACTCGGTGCTAAGTACTACTCCCAACTGATGACATAAAACAGATGTGTCTGTGTATGTATGTATATATAATGAACTATACTAATAGCATGAAATGGTTTCCGAAGGCTAAATTAGGACTACTTATCTAGAAGTGTCCTGAGAGCCTAAAGGACCTGATAACTTGGGGTACTAAGTACACTGATAAGCTGAAAATACTAATGTCTGATAATAGTACTATGTATACTGGCTATGCTAATAGTACTGTAAAGCATGTTTACATAAATTGTGAGAAAATCATATATATATATNNNNATGTTATTTTTGAAGCATTGCTAGTTCATGAAATGAAATCTTGAAATTATGCAAGAGTCAAGAATCTGGGCAGACATTATACAAGTTAGTATTAACATCCTAATTACAACTTGGAACTAGTCTTGAAAACTCTAAAAGGTTAAGGAGATAGGAAATTTCAACAGCTAGAAGAAAACCCCTAAGCCATGATTTCTAGAATACTTGAAAGAAACTAGGGTTCACTGGTTATTTTGGGGCATAAGGGTGGAAGAAATATCCCTTCTAAATCCCCACATACATGTAGAATAATTTCCAGAGAAAACACTTGAGAATTTGAGAAGAAAATTGAAACCCTTGTTCTTTCCTTGAGCTCCATGTCTGTGTTCTTACGAAGTAATTTCAAGAGTGTGAGGAAGGAATGAGGGAGGAATGTCGACTAGTCCCTCTAATTTCCCCATAGGATACCCTAATACGACGTAGTTTAGGAACTAAAATGGCGGAAAGTTACTAAAATGCCCATGGAAAAAATGTCTTAAAAACTGTCGTACTAAACCAACAGGTCATACAACGAGTCGTTGTTCGTGTCCATGACTCACTGGGGACAGTCATTGGTCATGTCCTAAAAACCCAGTTTTTGGACTTCAAACCAAGAACAGAAAGGAGGACCTGTTAGATGGAATAATGTGTCATTGAATCCAGTCATCTTCATTATAAGGATGTTGAACAACCTCTAAACTTCTCCCAACAAACAAATAGAACGACCTGTTAGGTGGGACAATTGGTTGTTGTTTCTACTCGTTGCCACTTGAGGGATTTTAAACATTCCTGGATTTCATCTAAGGTTTTTATAGGAAGAGTCATTACTTTTTCCAACGACTAGTCACTTGGCTTATTGGTTCAGGGAAAGATTTTGACAAGATTTTGGACATTGTCGGAACGGGCAAAATAATTACTCGTTACCTCTAACACCGGGTCATTGTATAACTCATTGAATATAAGGAAAAAAACTATAGAGGACAACTAAATACTATCTTAACGGGTGGTTGTTCCTTACAATGACCATCTGATGAGTCGTTCTATGGGAGGTTTTTTGGTTTCCTGCTAGTTCTCATTCCGAGTCTGGGTTTTGGTCTAAGAGAATTTTGGAGTGTTACAATATCTCCCCTATGGGAATATTCGTCCTCGAATAAAGACTATGTAAGTTAGAAAGATAGGGAAAGAGTTGTAATCCGAAACTAAAAACTATAAATTGAATACTAAAGATTGACTGACTCCAAAACTAAGATAGACATACTAACTGAATTCATGCGACAAGGGTGTACACTAGGACTTGAGTAGAATTGATGAGCATGAAACTGAATAGAGTATTGAGGAGGAATTTAGTACCTGATGCTGAGGTTGAGATGGAAAGGAAAAGGTTAGGGTATTTAGCCATCATATCTTCCTTGGCTTCCCATGTAGCTCCCTTAGCTAGCTAATTTCTCCATAAAGCTTTTACTGAGGTGACCTCCATGTTCCTCAACTTACGAACCTAATGGTATAAAATCTGAACTGGAACCTCTTCGTAAGAAAGACTATCCTTTAAGACAACGCTCTCTAAGGGCACAACTGAAGTTAGATAACCGATGAATTTCTTCAACAGAGACATATGGAAGACCAAATGCACCGATGCTAACTCCGCAAGCAAATCCAACTCATATACCATATTGCCAATGCGTCTCAGGATTTGGTAAGGGCCAACATACCTAGGATTGAGCTTTCTATTCTTACCGAACCTCATCACCCCTTTCATAAGTGAAATTTGAAGATATATCCAATCATCCACAACAAACTTAAGCTCTCTTCTCCTTACATCTGCATATAATTTCTATCGGCTTTGTGCTATTTTCAGTCGTTTCCTAATAAGCTGAACCTTCTGCAGGACCTCATTACTAATTTAGGCGCTATTAGGCTATTTTCACCAATCTCAAACCACCCTATAGGAGACCTACACCTCTTACCATATAATGCCTCAAACAGGGCCATCTAAATGTTTGAGTGGTAGTTGTTGTTGTATGCAAACTTGATGAGAGGTAGGTGATCATCCCAACTTCCCTTGAAATCTATCATACAAGTCATCAACATATACGCCAGGGTCTGAATGGTTCACTTAGCCTAGCTGTCTATCTATGGGTGGAAAGTTGTGTTGAGCTTAACCTCAGTACCAAGTCCCTTCTGAAATGACTTCCAAAAGTGTGAGGTGAACTGAGTACCCCTACCTAAAATGATGGCCAAGGAAACTCCATGCAGTCTAACTAACTCCCGGATGTATATTCTAGCATAATCCTCTACTGAATCTATGGGCTTAACTAATAGGAAATTTGTTGACCAAGTCATCGATCTACAACCACCCAAATTAAGTCAGACTGTCGGCGCATATGATGTAGACCTATAATAAAGTCCATTTTCACTTCTTTTCACTTCCAAGTTGGAATGTTGATATCCTAAGTCATACCCCTAGGTCTCTGATGTTCAACCTTGTCCTGTTGGCAGTTGGGCACTTAGCCACAAATTCCCAATGTCCTTCTTCATGCCATTCCACCAATAGACTTCCCGTAGATCATGGTACATCTTGGTGGCACCTAGGTGGATAGAGTACCTGGAGCTGTGAGATTCCATTATTATATGTTACCTTAAATCATCTACATCTGGAACTCACAACCTGCCCTAGAAATGGAGCACACGATCTCCCCCTTTGGAGAATGCTTCTACCTCTTTCTTTGGGACTGCTTTCTTCAACTTGAGTAGGATTGGGTCTTCATCTTTCTTTGACTTAACCTCCTCCACCAAGGAGGATTTTGACCCATTCTGGACTACAACTCCACTTTTCTCTAAATCAACCAAACGGACTCCTAACAAAGCCAGTCTGTGAACATCCTTTTCAGCTCATTTTTACCATCCCCAATATGAGCAACACTTCTCATAAACATCCAGTTGAGGGCATGAGCCACTACATTGGCTTTTATCGGGTGAACAACATGCTCATATCATAGTCTTTCAGTAATTCTATCCATCTCCTCTGATGAAGAAATCCTTCTAACTGAACACATAAAAATGTAAAAATATCAACATGATCCCCTTAAAGGAGGTGCCTCAAAACTTCAAGGTGAATACTACTATTTCCATCTCAAGATCGTGAGTTGGATAGTTATTTTCATGAGCCTTGAGATGTCTGGAAGCATAATCTACAATTTTACCATGCTACATTAGAACACATCGAAGTCCAAGTTTAGAGGCATCACCATAGATCACGAACTCATCTAACTTTTTAGCAGAGTCAAAATTGGGGTTGTCCTATACCCCAGAAGCCCAAAGATCAGACCCGGGAGTTGAAACAGAGAAAAAATATAAGATCTGGCACCAAACACAGAACAAGTCGTGAGGAGACCCGTGAGAGGAGCCACAAGTCGTGATGCTACTCGTAGGGAGGCCCAGGGAATGAATTTGAAACTCGAGAAGTGAGACCCCACGGGCATGACCACAACTTGTGGTTAGGCCCCATGAGTCGTTAGGTTAGTCGTGGGGTGGATGAGTAAGAAAAGAGAGGAAGGGAGGTAGTGCACTCGACGGGAGGATCCCACAATTCATGGTCAGTCCCCACGATTCGTGGGGTGAGTAGTGACCAAGCAGGGAATGATTTTGTTGAACTAAGGAAGTGCACTCCACGGATGGTGACCACGAGTCGTGGTCACCAGGTTATGATTCGTTAAGTAGTCCATCATAAGCCCAGGGGACCTGTTGAGCAGTGTACTTCACGGATCAAGCCATGAGTCTTGGTCAGAGGGAACGAGTCGTTAGGTCCCCCATCAGGACCATCTGTTAGTTATTTTCTATGAATTTAGTAAGGGATTTTCCATAATTCCTAAGATCCTAAGGCCTAAACTATATCATTTTGAGTTATGAATAGTGATTTTAAAGGGGTTAAGTTCATTCTAGGCCTTATTCCTTCATGCATGCAAGGTAGAAGACTACAAATGGTGATCAAGCCTAGCATTCTTCAATTTCCCTTCAATTTATTCTTGGGCTACTAAAGAAGTGTAAGAATCAGCTACCACCAGGTATGTAGGGTTATGAATGGGTGATTTCTTTCACACCAATGCCCAAGCCCTCACTAAATCATGAATGTTCTATGTCTAATCTATGGGGTTTTAACCCAATGCATGAAGTTCCTAATTGTTTACATGGGTTGATTTCATTATGTTTCTACCATTGAGTTATAAAGCACGGGTGAGTTTTATAATGTTTTCAATTAAAAATCGTGTTTCTAGCTTTATGAATTAAAAAGCCCATATTTGAAAAGTTCATGAAAGATGAAATGTGTGATGAATGCATGATGATGATGAGATATTATNTGTGTGATGAATGCATGATGATGATGAGATATTATGATGAAAAGTATGTTTTCAAGCTACCCATATTAATAATCATGTTTTCAATATGAATTGAGTATTTCAAAGTATGATAAAGCTTTGGGCAATGCCCACATGTTTAAGTATGATTGATGACTTCCTGAATTAAGCTTACCACATGGTTTTGGGGAGATGACTCCCACTTATATTTAATCGTGTGGCATGTTTTGAGTTAAAGCTTTCCATATGTATAGATTACCACATGGTTTTGGAGCAAACACTCCCAATTACCTTTCAGCTTGTGGTATGGTTTGAGTTAAAGCTTCTCATATGCATGATTTTCGATTTGAGATGTATTTGATTTATGAGATTTGTCAATAGATGATGTTGAGCTTCATTGAAAAATAATGTAGTGAATATGCATGTTTTGGGAGTAGTGTCTAGCAAAGAGTAGGCTAAGGGTCGATCACCCTATGCCTTAGAACTATACGCCAACGTAGGTTTATATATTATGACTTTGGGACCTCCCTTGTGAGCTATCCCCTGCCCTATTAGGCCACGAGCTTGATATCGATATCATGGTATCGTCCCTAGCCCTGGAAAGGCTTTGGATATCTCTACCCACTTGAGTGTGATAGTTGGGACCACGTAAGCTCTATCGTGGTATGTCAGTTAAAAGAAAAGTCTCCTATTGTTCCTTATGATTTCAATTATTCATGTTAATTTCTCAAGAGATTTACATATGTAAGCATGTTCTAAAGCAGATTTGACTCAATGTTCAGCTTTACTTATAAATATCAGATTTCAGCTTTGAGTCAATCGATTATGTTATGATATGTTATGATGATTCGTTATGTTGTGATAAGATCATGATTTCATAAAGAACGCACGCAAGCCCTACTCTCAGATTCTCAATGTTTATGTTTTACGTTATGTATGTCTTTAACTGATTTTACTTACTTTAGCAGTTTTACTTACCCTGCATACTCGGTACATTCCATGTACCAACCGCATACTCTATGATGTATCATTTCATGATACAAGATTCGGCTTTCAGGATCAACCCTGTTCGTAGTCAGCTTACCAGAGTTAGCCTTTGCATTGTTGGTAAGTCTTCATCTCCCAAAGACTAGACTACTCAGATTTCCTTATATATTTTTCAGTTTCAGCTTGTGGAGTTAGTTGGGGGTCTTGTCCCAACAACTCGTCATGTTTAGAGACTTTTCAGACATATGGTTGTATTCAACTTCAGATAGTATATTTTGATGTTATGTTTAAGTTAGAATTCCTCTATGATTATATTGTTGATTATTCAATTTCTTTGGTTGAGATAGATGTATTCGTATGCCATGGATCGACTTGGGGTCTCTTAGGGCTCCTTGTCCCGTGTTGCAATCCGAGCCTCCGTTCGGGTCGTGGCAAACTTTATATCACAGCCATAGTTTGAAGTGTCCTAGGGTGTCTGAAAGTCACGTTAAGTAGAGTTTTTTTCATGGGTTTGAAGCGCACCACACTTATGATGAAGAAGCTACGAAACATTTAGGAAATGTTCCCTCATTTCATGATCTATGTCGTGCGATGAAATGTCTTCCTATCCTTCTAATTCGTGCTTTTCGCGATTGCAGAATCATGGCTCCATGAAGAATGAATGGTAGAAGGAATGGGAATTGTGAAGGCCATGAGGATGGAAATAGAAATGGGCTCCAGCAGGCCCCACCAGTTCATGAGCCCCAAGCACTGGAGACAGTTGCCCATGTGTCCGGGCCACTATTTAGATGCTAGCGCAGGTCTTCACCGCTTAGGTCAATCAGTAGGCAGTTGCACATGTTGCGCAAAATGGTAATGTAACGGCTGCTCGAGTCTGAGACTTCTTGAGAATACACCTACTAGAGTTCCTCGGGTCAAAGGTAGATGAGGACCTACATGAATTCATTGATGATATAGTGATCACCTAAGTCATGGGGGTTACTGGGGTTGAGTTGGCCTCGTATCAATTGAAGGGGGTCGCGCACATCTTGTTTCTCTAATGGAAAGATAGCAAGGTCATCGGAGTGGGCCTGTCACGTAGGAAGAGTTTCATGTTCCATTCTTAGATCGATTCTTCCCTCGTGAGACGAGAGAGTTGAAGGTAGCTGAGTTCGTAAATTTGAAGTAGGGAAGGAGACGGTGCAGGAGTATGCCCTTGAGTTCACCCATCTATCAAAGTACGCCCAAGAGTTAGTGGCTGATCAGAGGGTGTGGGTGAGTAGATTTGTCCATGGTGAGCGAGCTATTTGGATAAGGATTGTAGGACCACTATGCTTCACAAGGACATGGACTTCCCTCGGAGAGTCTTATATGCCCAGCAGATAGAGGCGGCACATCTGAGAGAGTGGGAGGCCAAGAGGGCCAGGACCGATGACCACTGATTTTCTCAGCTGAGATCATGTGGTGGACACTGACAGCAGACCCACCATAGATCATCAGCCCCAACATCTTCAGCATTGAGTGTGAGATCCAGACTAAGGCACGATTAGAGGGGGTGAGCATCAGGCTCTGGGGGTCAGAGCAGCAGACCCGTAGATTCTAGCATTCCAGCTTGTCACAGGTGTGGCTGGGGTCACACAGGTCAATATCTAGCAGGTACAGGTGCTTGTTTTGGGTGTGGGAAGCCCAAACACATGCTCAGAGATTGCCCAGCAGTGAGACAGGATCATGATGGGAGCTAAGGCCCAGCTTCTAGTTCAGCAGTCCCTCCATCATGCTCAGCACATCAGGAGGCTTCTACAAGAATAGGTGGAAGTCAACGCCAAAAAAGATTCTATGCCTTAGCATCCTGCCAGGAGCAGGAGGTCTCCCCGGATGTTGTCACTTGTATGTTACGAGTTTGCCATCTTGATGTTTATGCTTTGCTAGATCCGGGGGCTACCCTGTCTTTTGTGACACCTTATATGGCCAGTAGCTTCAGAGTCAGTACCGAAGTCTTATTAGAACCCTTCTTAGTCTCTACTCCAGTAGGTGATTCAGTTATAGCTAGACGAGTATATAGAGGTTGCCCGGTCTCACTACTATAGAAAGTCATCTCAGCAGATTTGATAGAGCTAGCCATGACCGATTTTGATGTTATTCTCAGTATGGATTGGCTATTTTCATGCTATGCTTCAGTTAATTGTAGAGCTCGGGCAGTGGATTTCAGATTTCCGGGTGAGCCAGTCTTAGAATGGAAGGGTAGTTCAGCTCTGCCTGTAGGTCATTTTATTTCCTACCTTAAGGCTAGAAATATCATTTCTAAAGGTTGTGTGTACTATCTAGTTAGGGTTAAGGATGTGGAGTCCGAGACCCTGACTATTCAGTCAGTTCCAGTAGTACGTGAGTATCTAGAAGTCTTCTTAGATGATTTACCGGGAATCCCTCTTGAGCGGGAAATTGATTTCGGTATTGACCTTCTTCCCAACACACAACCTATATCTATTCCTCCCTACATAATGGCTCCAACCGAGCTAAAGGAGTTGAAGGACCTGGTAGATAAGGGTTTCATTAGACTGAGCAAGTCCCATGGGGTGCATCAGTTCTCTTTGGCTGAAAGAAAGATGGCTCTCTTCGCATGTGTATTGATTATCGACCATTGAACAAAGTCACCGTCAAGAACAGGTATCCTATACCCAATATTGATGATTTATTTTATTAGCTTCAGGGTTCCAAGTGTTTCTCAAAGATAGATCTTAGATCCGGGTATGATCAGCTCAGAGTTTGGGAGAGTGACATCCCGAAGACAGCCTTCAGGATATTGTATGGTCATTATGACTTCGTAGTTATATCTTTTGGACTAAAGAATACTCCTGCAACTTTTATTGACTTGATGAACAGGGTGTTCAAGCCATACCTAGACATGTTTGTGATTGTGTTTATTGATGACATCTTGATATACTCTCGGATCGAGTAGGAACTGCCACTCATTTGAGAATAGTGCTTCAGACACTCAAGGATCTTCATTTATATGCCAAATTCAGCAAGTGTGAGTTTCGGTTGAACTCCGTAGTATTTTTGGGCCATGTGGTATCAAGCGAATGCATAATTGTGGACTCTCAGAAAATAGATGAGGTGAAAAATAGGCCTAGACCGGTGAACCCTTCAGATATTTGGAGTTTATTGGGCTTAGCTGGCTATTATCGGAGATCCGTTGAAGGTTTCTCATCGATTGTAGCACCTTTGTCCATATTGACCCAGAAGAAGGTGAAATTTCAATGGTTAAAGGCTTGTGAGAAGAGCTTCCAAGAGTTGAAGACTCGACTTACTTCAGCACCGGTGTTAACTCTACCGGTGGGTACTGATGGGTTCGTGGTGCATTGTGATGCTTCAAGGATCGGACTTGGGTGTGTATTGATGCAGCATGGGAAGGTCATAGAATATGCCTCTAGACAGCTAAAAGTTCATGAAAAGAATTACCCGACCCATGATCTTGAATTGGCCGTGGTGGTAGTCGCATTTAAGATATGGCGACATTACTTGTATGGGGTCCACATGGATGTTTTTACGTACCATAAGAGCTTACAATATGTGTTTACTCAGAAAGATCTCAATCTTCGGCAAAGGAGGTGGTTGGAGCTACTCAAGGACTACGATATGAGTGTCCTTTACCATATGGGTAAGGACAACGTAGTAGCGGACACACTTAGTAGGCTCTCCATGGAGAGTGTGTCCCATGTGGATGAGGGTAAGAATGAGTTGGTGAAAGATGTGCATCGACTTGCAAGGTTGGGAGTTAGGTTGGTTGACTCGACTGATGGCGGTGTTGTTGTTCAGGACGGATCAGAATCGTCCTTGGTGACTTATGTAAAAGCTAGGCAAGATGAGGACCCGATTTTAGTAAAGTTAAAGAAAGTAGTTCAAAATCATAAGGTAGAGGTCTTATCCAAAGGGGGAGATGGTGTGCTTCGATATCAGGTCCTCCTATGTGTCCCAGATATTGATGATTTGAGGAACCGGATGCTGCACGATCCAGGTATTCTATCCACCCAAGTGCCACCAAGATGTACCATGACCTAAGGGAAATCTATTGGTGGAATGGAATGAAGAAGGATATCACAGAATTCGTAGGGAAGTGTCCGAACTGTCAGCAAGTAAAGGTCGAGCACTAGAGACCGAGAGGTGTACTTTCGGTTATCAACATTCCTAATTGGAAGTGGGAAGAGATTAATATGGACTTCATCATAGGTTTACCCCGTACACGTTGACAATATGACTCCATTTGGGTTGTGGTAGATAGATTAACTAAGGCCGCTTATTTTCTACCGGTCAAAACCATGAAAATTCGGCGGAGGATTATGCCAAACTATATATCCAAGATCTAGTTCGATTTCATGGAGTGCCCTTATCCATCATTTCAGATAAAGGTACTCAATTTACCTCTCAGTTTTGGAAGTCATTTAAAAAAGGATTGGGTACACAGGTTAAGCTTAGCACAGCATTTCACCCACAAACGGATGGTCAAGCAGAGCAGAAAATTTAGACCCTCGAGGACATATTGAGAGAATGCGTGATTTACATCAAAGGTAGTTGGGATGATCATTTTCCTTTTATCGAGTTTACATACAATAACAACTATCATTCCAGTATCCAGATGACAACGTTCGGGGCTCTTTATAGGTGGAGGTGTAGTTCGCTTATTGGATGGTTTGAGGTTGGAGAAGCGGCGATGATAGGACCAGATTCGGTTCACGAGGCTTGAAGAATGTTAGTTGATAAGGGACAGGTTGAAAACTTCCCAAAGTTTCCAAAGTCCTATGCCGACGTGAGAAGGAGAGAATTAGAATTTGAGGTCAACGATTGGGTATTTCTGAAGGTGTCTCCCATGAAGGGAGTGATGAGGTTCGGAAAGAAAGGGAAACTTAGTCCCCACTATGTCAGCCCCTACACGGTAGCGAGACGTGTTGGCAAGGTGGCCTATGAGTTGGAGTTGCCCTCATAATTAGCTTTTCTACATCTCATATTCCATGTGTCACTCTTGAAGAAGTGTTTGGGTGATCCAGCTCTAGTTGTCCCGATGAACAGTATTGGTGTAAAAGACAACCTCAGTTATGAGGAGGTTCCGGTAGAAATACTGGATCATTAGGTTCGAAGGCTAAGGAACATTGAAGTAGCTTTAGTTAAAGTGTTATAGAGGAATCAACATGTTGAAGGAGCTACGTGGGAAGCCGAAACGGATATGATGGGTAGATACCCACATTTATTCGCTATTGGTTCAGTTCCATCTTGAAGTATCAGTTTTGACCTAAAACTCTATTTAGTTTTCATGTTCAATTTATGTGCCCAAGTTTCTTTTATGTATATAGGTGTATGTATGATTTGCGAATTCAGTTCAGCTATGTAGTTTGAATCAGAGATAGTCATTCCATCAGTTTTCGGCTTAAATGATCAGTATATGAATATGATAATTTCATTTATCTGCTTTTCTATATGTATTCCAACATTCGAGGATGAATGTTCCCAAGGGGGAGATATTGTAATACTCCGGAAGCCCAAAGATCAGACCCGGGAGTTGAAATGGAGGAAAACCAAAGATCTGGCACCAGACACAGAATTAGTCGTGAGGAGACCCGTGAGAGGAGCCACGAGTCGTGATGTGACTCATGGGGAGGCCCAGGGAATGAATTTGAAACTTGAGAAGTTAGACCCCATGGGAATGACCACGACTCTTGGTCAGGCCCCACGAGTCATTTGGTCAGACATAGGGTGGATGAGTAAGAAAAGAGAGGAAGGAAGGCAGTGCACTCAACGGGAGGACCCCACAAGTCCTGGTCAGTCCCCACGATTCGTGGGGTGAGTCATGACCAAACAGGGAATGCTTTTGTTGAACTAAGGTAGTGCACTCCACGGATGGTGACCACTGATCTTGGGTAGAATAGCATGCCCGAGTGACGCTTTATAACTTAAATTAGTTTTGTTTATCTAAGTTATTTTATATATTTTCATGT
>JACEIK010000031.1:624872-649542 GCA_018107945.1 Datura stramonium | reverse complement strand
CATATTTATCTACTATCACTTCTCTCCATAAAAATTGTAAATTCTTACAATCACTATGTTCTGACTATCATATGAATTATCAGTCAGTTTTAATGTTAATTCAGTCTCAGTCGAAAGTTAGCCTTTTCAGTAATGTCAGATGATCAGTTTGACTATAATTAGTTCTTGAGCAGTTCAGTAACACTCCTTAGTATCAGTTATCAGGTTCTTCTTTAGACGGTTACGATAATTTCAAACAAAGCAGCTCTGGCTAGTCTTGGAACACTAGTTTCCATTTATTAGGTCCTTTAGACTCTCAGGGTACTTCAAGATAGGTATCCCTAACTTAATCTAGGACATCAATTTTGATCTATCAGCCTAGTAATCATAATTAACATTTTCTGTAGGAGTAGGACTTACCACCGAGCGAGCCGAGGTTCAGCGCACCCAGGTTCCCAGAACTACGTTGCCATCATAGGTTCAGCCCGAATGGGCATCATACAGTGATCACCCAGTTCAGCTACTATACCCTAGCAAGGTATAGTGGGCCTTCTCCGGTGAGGGGTATACATCGAACTTCACATTTAGCTCACGTGGTTACATATCTATTATAATTTCTCCCACAGTATAGTACCGTACTTTTTGTAGGTATAGTTTAGTATCAATTCAGCTAAATTCAATTATTCAAATTTTAGTACATGTGTATGATTATCAGTCAGTGCTTGTACTCACATTATTACAGTTATATTACAATACTTATCAGTTTATAGTTGTTCATTTCATGTCATCTCAGCTCAATTATGTATCTTACTATTTTACTTACCTCTTGCATGCTCAATACATTCAAAGTACTGATGCATATTTTTCAAGCCATATCATATTATGATACAGGTACAGGTACCCAGAATCAACTTTATTAGTAGTTCCCTTCCGATGATTCAGCCGCATTAATCATTGGTGAGTCCTCATCATCCGAGGACCGGACCTTCCTTCATTTCAGTTTCTTTATTAGTATTACTTTAGGATTAGCTGGGGGCTTGTCCCAACAACTAACCAGATCTTAGATGGCTTTTATACGCAGTATTGTTATGTATATTTTGGGCCTATTGTATAAATTTCAGTATCACATTAGATATTTGTTTTTATCAGAAAGTATTTTATTAAGTTATATTTTTAGTTTCCGCTATATTAATTCGGTATTCCAGTGTGATGTTTAGCCATGGGTTAGCTTAGGGTCACTTTTGGCACCAAGTACCATGTCGCGTCCAAGGTGTAGACTCGGGCCGTGATAAATTTGGTATCAGAGCACTGGGTTTAGAATATCCTAATATGTCTGATAGCCACATCAAGTAGAGTTCTTTTCATGGGTGTGAAGCATGCCACACTTATGACAGGGAGGCTACAAGGTGTTATTAGGAAATTTCCCTTTGTTCCTAATATTTATCGTGCGTTGAGCCAATCTTAAAAATGTCCTCCTAATCCGCACTCTAGTCTTTTAAAATAACGATGCCTCCAAGGAGAGGAAATAGGAGAAGGACTGGCAATGTTAACTGGCTAGCCCCACCAGGTCCAGCAGCCCCTCGGGACGACCAAGTGTTACATGCCGAGTTTAAGGCGGCGATCCAAATGCTTGCCCAGGCTGTGACCAACCAAGTGAACCAGTAGGTGGTCTTGGTGAATATGAATGGGTCTTCAATAGATACTAGAGTTCGAAATTTCACCTAAATAAACCCTCTAGTTTTCCATGTATCTAAAGTAGGAGAGAACCCACCGGAGTTCATGGACGAGGTGCAGAAGATCACCCAGATCATGGGTGTTACTTCCATAGAGAGTACTGATCTGGCTGCCTATCGGTTGAAAGGGGTGGCTCAGATCTGGTACAAGAAATGGAAGGAGGGGAGGCCGATCGAAGCAGGATCAATAGAGTGGGACGAGTTTTCTACAGTGTTTCTCAACAAATTCTTTCCTCAGAAATTGAAGGAGGCCAAGGTTGCAAAATTTATGAACCTGAGGCAGAATAACAAAATAGTGGAAGAGTATGCATTGGAGTTAGCTCGGTTGTCGAGGTATGCTCTAGAGATGGTCGCTGAGCCGGTGGCTAGTATGCTCAAATTTGTAAATGGAGTTTTAAACATGGCGCTTAAGGAATGCAGAATTGCGATGCTGATCAAAGACATTGACCTCTCCAATCTCATCAGTCATGCACAATAGATTGAGGAAAAGAAGCTGAAGGAGATCAAGAGGGAGAACAAACGGGAGACAACAGGCTAGTTTGAATATGGCCAGTAGAAGTCAGGCGGCATTAGTCACCCATAACAGCAACAGTAGAGACCTCCAGCACCCACATCAGCTAGTGCTCCTTTTTTCAGGCCCCGCAAGGACCGAAGGAGTGGAACATCAAGATCTCAGTATCAGAGTCACATTTCTAGCAGCCGCTCATTTCCAACTTGTCCTAAATGTGGCAAGAACCATCCGAGTGAGTGTCACTTAGGTAGAGATGGTTGTTTTAGGTGTGGCTAGCTGGGTCACAAATTGAGAGATTGTCCATCAACAGGAGGGGGAAAGGCTCAGTCCACTACCTCAGCCTCAGCAGGTTGCCCAACTCAGCAGGGTACTACTTAAGGTACGGATAGTGATCAGCGCCAAAACCATTTTTATGTTTTGTCTTCTCATCAGGATCAGGAGAACCACCCAACGTGGTCATGGTTATGTTGCGAATTTTCCATCTAGATGTTTGTGCCCTACTAGATCCAAGAGACACACTTTTATATATGACTCCTTACATAGCTGTTCAGTTTGATATTAGTCTAGAAGTCCTCTCAGAATCATTCTCACTCTCTTCTCCGGTTGGGGAGTCAGTTAGAGCCAGCCGGGTATATAGAAATTGCCCAGTCTCAGTATTGAGTAAAGTCATTCCAGTTGATCTTGTAGAGCTAGACATGATCGACTTTGACCTGATTCTTGGCATGGATTGGTTATATTACGGTTATGCCTCAGTGGACTGCAGAACTAGAGTTGTAAAGTTTCAATTTCCCAATGAGCTAGTCTTAGAATGGAAAGGTAGTGTTTCAATGCCTAAGGGTCGATTTATTTCCTACATTAAGGCCGGGAAGATGATCTCAAAGGGTGGCCTCTATCACCTAGTTAGGTTCAGGGATTCCAGCTCTGAGTCCCCAACTATTCAGTCTGTTCCTATTGTCAACGAATTCCCCGATGTCTTTCCCGAAGTCCCTCCATAGCGAGAAATAGACTTCAGCATAAACCTTCTTCCAGACACCCAGCCTATCTCTACTCCTCATTACAGAATGGCTCCAGTTGAGCTTAAAGAGTTGAAGGAACAACTGAAAGACCTTCTTGATAAGGGCTTTATCAGACCCAGTATTTCCCCGTGGGATGATCCAGTGTTGTTCGTGCAAAAGAAAGATGGTACACTCAGAATGTGCATCGAATACCATCAATTGAACAAAGTTACAGTCAAGAACAAGTATCCCTTACCCAGGATTGACGACTTGTTCGATCAGCTACAGGGAGCTAGTTATTTTTCAAAGGTAGATCTCAGATTAGGATATCATTAGCTTAGGGTCAGAGAATGTGATATATCGAAAAAAGCCTTCAAAACTTTGTATGGCCACTATGAATTTGTGGTTATGTATTTTGGACTAACCAATGCTCCTGCAGCTTTTATGGACCTGATGAACAGAGTATTCAAGTCGTACCTGGACATGTTCGTCATTGTGTTCATAGATGACATCTTGGTATACTCCAGAAATAAAGAGGAACATACTAATCACTTGAGGATAGTGTTGTAGACTCTTAGGGACCGCCAGTTGTTCTCTAAATTCAGTAAGTGTGAATTCTGGTTGAATTCAGTAGCCTTCCTCGGTCATGTGGTCTCTGGTGAGGGTATTCAGCTAGATCCTCAAAAAAATATAAGCAGTAAAAGATTGGCCAAGACCTACTTCTCTAACAGATATCAGGAGTTTTTTGGGTTTAGCCGGTTACTACTAACGGTTTGTAGAAGGGTTTTCCTCCATTGCCTCCCCTTTGACTAAACTGACTTAGAAAAAGATGAAGTTTCAATGGTCAGATTCATGTGAGAAGAGTTTTCAAAAGTTAAAGACTCGACTCACTACAGCTCCAATTTTGACCTTAGGGTTCATAGTTTATTTTGATGCTTCCCAGCGTTGGCCTCGTTTGCATTCTAATGCAGTGGGTTAAGGTTATAGGTTATGCCTCCAGACAGCTCAAAGCTCATAAGAAGAATTATCCGACTCATGATCTTGAATTGGTGGCAGTGGTATTTTCTTTGAATATATGGAGACATTACCTTTATGGGGTTCATATGGATATTTTCACTAACCTCAAGAGCCTTCAATATTTGTTTAGTCAGAAAGAATTGAACCTCTATCATAGAAGGTGGCTGGAGTTATTAAAGGACTATGAAATGAGTGTGCTATACCACCCAGGCAAGGCCAATGTAGTGGTGGATGCCTTAAGCAGGATGTCTATCGGAAGCGTTGCTCATGTTGATGAGGGCAGAAAGGAGCTGGAAAATGATACCCACATGTTAGCTATATTAGGGGTGTAGTTAGTTGATTCAGCTGAGGGCGGAGTTGTAATCTAGAGTGAGTAAGAATCCTCACTAGTAGTAGAGGTCAAGTCAAAGAAGGATGAAGATCTCATATTACTGAAATTGGAAGAAGTAGTTCTAAGAAAAGAAGTTGAGGCTTTCTCCAAAGAGGGAGATGGTGTGCTTTGATACCAGGGCAGACTGTGTGTTCCAGACATAGATGACTTGAGACAATGAATATTGGCAGAAGCACACAACTCTAGATATTCTATTCACCCAGGAGCCCCTAAGATGTACTGTGACCTATGGGAAATCTACTGGTGGAACGACATGAAGAGGGACATTATAGAATTTGTAGCTAAGTGTCCTAATTGCCAGCAGGTTAAGGTTAAACATCATAGACCTAGGGGTATGAATCAGGATATTAGCATACCTACGTGGAAGTGGGAACAGGTGAACATGTACTTCATTATAGATGTACCTTGTACTCGTCGGCAGTATGATTCAATTTGCGTGGTAGTAGACCGGATGACCAAGTCAGCATATTTCCTACCGATTAAGACTACAGACTCAGCTGAGGATTATGCTAGACTGTACATCCGGGAGTTAGTCAAACTACATGGTGTCCCCTTGTCCATTATTTCAGATAGAGGTACCCAGTTCACCTTACATTTCTGGAAGTCATTTTAGAAAGGACTTGGTGCTTAGGTCAAGCTCAGCACAACATTTCACCCGCAGACGAATGGACAAGCCGACCGGACCATTCAAACCTTAGAAGACATGTTGAGAGCTTCTTTGATTGACTTCAAGGGAAGTTGGGATGATCACCTACCCCTCATCAAGTTTGCATACAACAACAACTACTGCTCCAGTATTCAAATGGCCCCTTTTGAGACATTATATGGTAGAAGGTGTAGGTTTCCTATAGGGTGGTTTGAGGTTGGTGAAGCTACTTTGATAGGGCCAGATTCAGTTCACGAGGCCAAGTAGAAATTTCAGCTGATTAGAAAAAGGTTGAAAATAGCACAGAGCCGATAGAAATCATATGCAGATGTATGGAGAAGAGAACTAGAATTTATTGTAGATGATTAAATTTGTCTGAAAATTTCACCTATGAAAGCAATGATGAGGTTTGGGAAGAAGGGAAAACTCAGTCCGAGATATGTGGGACCCTATAGGATTCTGAGGCGAATTGGCAATGTGGCCTATGAGTTAGAGTTACCTTCGGAGTTAGCATCTATGCAGCAATTCTTCCGCATGTCACTGTTGAAGAAGTGCATCAGTGATCCGACCTTAGTTATACCACTAGACAGTGTGGATGTAAAAGATAGTCTCTCTTACAAAGAAGTTCCAACTCAGATTCTGGATCGGCAGGTTCTTAGGCAGATAAACAAGGAGGTCGCTTCAGTGAAAGTTTTATGGAGGAATCAGTTAGTTGAAGGAGCCACATGGGAAGCAGAATCAGACATAATGGCTAAATATCCTCATTTGTTTCCTTCCAGCTCAACTTTAGTGTCAGGTATTAAAATTTTCCCAAGTACTCCATTCAGTTCAGCATCTTTCAGTCCTTTCCAATATTTAATATGCATTCTAGTTGCATAAGTTCAAGTAGCATGTTACCTCAGTTCGGAGTCATTCACTCCCTCTGTAATCAATTGTATTGGAAACTCTTGGGATTGCAGCTCTTTCCCTATTCTATCATCTTAGTTAGACTCCGTTCGAGGATGAATTTCCAAAGGGGGAGATATTGTAACACCCCACAACTTCATAAGACTAGCTTGGAAATTTAAGAGTTGTTTCTATATAAAACTGGTAAAATTGCCTCATTACGATTCACAGTACGACCCGTACAATTAAGGTACGAGTCGTACCATGACTCGTGACTGAGAGGATGGTGAAGATTAGGATATAAGGTTTGAGGGACCACGACTTGATATTATGGATCGTACAATGGAGGTGCAGATGGTATATAGAAGTCATGGAAAAGTACAGAGATTTTGTTAGGGAAAATCCTAAGTAACCGCGAGACATGGTATGACTTATGGGATGATCGAACAACTCATAGGATAAGTCATGAGAGAGATTAGATGCAGACTCGGGTTTTAGTTATGATTCATAATACCAATCGTATGATGCAGGTATGAGTAGTAGAAGGTATCCGTGGAAAACTTCAGAAAGATTGGGTGGAGCACAGTCCCTAACCACGACTCATGGTATGGACCATAGGATCATGGTACAACTTGTAGGGTTGAGTCGTACCACCTGGCAAGTAGAAATTTCATTAAGTGTTTCAGGGGAAATTTTGTAAAACCTTACAGAATTAACTTATAAACTACGTCATATAAGGTGTTATCAGGAGGGATTTTAGAGGAGTAGTCATTCCTCTCCCTCATTAATTCCAAAAATCAGATAGAAGAGGTATGAAGAACTTAGACAGTTCTCTCAGAGCAGAAGCTAGGGATTTCAAGTTTTTTTATAAGATTCTCCAAGTTCTTCCCAGGAAATTCAAATCCAGGTATGTGGGAATTCAACAAGGGAATTGTTCTTTCCTTATGCCCGAAAACTCTTTTGAAATGCTTATCAGTTCTATCCCTAAAGTTCATAGTTAGGGTTTGTTCTTCAGTAAATTATGGATTACTTTTGCTATAATTTTCTTGAGTATTGAAGGTTGTTGTTAGCTATACTTCTAATCTCTTTTCTCCTTACACGAAAGTATATCATTTTAGCCCTAGTTTCTTTAAATACAGTGAATTGAGTATTTTAGCATGTTCTAAATGCAAATGTTACTTGACTCTGTAAATTCTTACAATCACCATGTTCTGACTACCATGTGAATTATCATTCAGTTTAAATGTTAATTCAGTCTTAGTCAAAAATTAGCCGTTTCAGTATTTTCAGTAATGTCAACTGATCAATTTGTCTATAGTTAGTTCTTGAGGGGTTTAGTAACACTTCTTAGTATCAGTTATCAGGTTGTTCTTTAGACAGTTACAACGCTTTCATACAAAGTAGCTCTAGCCAGTCTTGGAACACTAGTTTCCAGTTATTAGGTCCTTTAAACTCTAAAGGTATTTCCAGATAGGTATTCCTGACTTAGTCTAGGACATCGGTTTCGAGCTATCAGCCTAGTAGTCATAGTTAGGGTTTTCAGTGGGAGCAGGACTTAGCATCGAATGGGCCGGGGTTCAGCGCATCCAGGTTCCCAGAACTACATTGCCACCATAGGTTCACCCCGAATGGGCATCAGACAGTGATCAGCCAGTTTAGCTACTATACCTTGGCAAGGTATAGTGGGCCTTCTCTTATGGTGGGTATATATCCGACTCCACGTTTAGCTCACGTGGTAATATGTTGGTTATAGTTTCTCCCATTGTATAGTACCATACCTTTTGTTAGTACTGTTCAGTCTCAATTTATCTCAGTTTAGTTATTCAAATTGCAGGACATATGTATGATCATCAGTCAGTGCTTGTACTCACATTATTATAGTTATATCACAATACTTATTAGTTTATAGTTGGTCATTTCATGTCATCTCAACTCAGTTATGTATTCTTACTATTTTACTTACCTTTTGTATACTCAGTACATTCAAAGTACTGATGTATATTTTTCATGTTGTATCGTATTATGATACAAGTACAGGTATCCAGACCCAGCTTCGTTAGTAGTTCCTTTCTGATGATTCAGCCACATTAGTCATTGGTGAGTCCTCATCATCTGAGGACAAGACCTTCCTTCATTTTAGTTTCTTTATCAGTATTACTTTAGAGTTAGCTGAGGGCTTGTCCCAGCAACTCGCCAGATCTTAGACGGCTTTCAGACATAGTATTGTTATGTATGTTTTACGCCTGTTGCATAAATTTCATTATCATATCAGATATTTGTTTTTATCAGAAAGTAGTTTATTAAGTTATATTTTCAATTTTTGCTACATTAATTCAGTATGCCAGTGTAATTTTTAGCCATGGGTTAGCTTGGGATCACTTGTGGCACCAAGTACCGTGTCGCGCCCTAGGTGTAGACTCGGGTCGTGACATTAGTGGAGCTGCTTATGTAGTGGACTGGGCCTTCCCTTGTCCTACTAATGGGAAATCCCTCAACCTGTGACCCAGCTATCCACAACCAAAACAACCCTCCTTGCCTAGATGGCACTCAGCCGGATGGTTGTTTCCACACTTAAGACATACCAGGAAGGTGCGGATGCCGGACACATGGCTCTGAGACTGGCAGCCTGATGCTCTACCTCTAAGATCTTTACGGGGCCCGGAAGAAGGATCACTAGCTGAAGAAGGTGTTGGAGGTCTCTATTTCTACTGTTGGGTGCGATTACCACCGCCTGACCTCTGCTAGGAATACTCAAACTAACCTGTCCTCTCCCTCTTACTCTCCCTTTCTATCTCCTTCAGTTTCTATGCCTCTATTTTCTGTGCATGGATGATAATCCCAGAGATGTCTATATCGTTGATAAGCATGGTAATCCTGCACTTCTTAACCACCAAGTCTACGACCCCATTTGCAAATTTGAGCATGCAAGCCCTTGGTTCAGCAACCATCTCTGGAGCATATTTTGACAGTTGAGTGAATTTTAAGACATACTCTTGCACTGTCATGTCATTCTGCTTCAAATTTACAAACTCCACGACCTTTCCTTCCCTTAACTCCTGGGGAAAGAACCTGTCTAGAAACATGATCACGAATACATCCCACTTAACCGGACTTTCTCTAACCCGTCTCCCTTCCTTCCATTGTCTATACCATATCTAGTCACTCCTTTTAACTGATAGGCAGCCAACTATGCACTTTCAAATGAGGTTGCACCCATGATTTGGGTGATCTATTGAACCTCATCGATGAAGTCCTATAGGTCCTCATCTACTTTAGACCCATAAAATTTCAAGGGATTCATCCGAGTAAAGTCCTAAACTCTAGCAGTGACTGTAGGTCCACTCGCATTGGCAGGTACGATGGCCTGTCGGTTGACATAATTGGTGACTTTCTGAGCTAGCATCTGAATAGTAGCCCTGAATTCGATAGATGTCACCTGATCATTCTGAGAGGCTGCTAGAGGTGGTGGAGCTTGCTTGTTGGTATTACCAGTCCTCCTTCCGTTTCCTCTTTTGGGAGGAATCATCAACTGAAAATGGTTAACACGAGTTAGAAGGACATTTTTAGAGGTTCATACTCTATGCATGATAAGAATCATGAAGAAAAGGAAATTTTGCTAAAATACCTCATAGCCTCCTCCTCATAAGTGTTGCATGCTTCACACCCATGAATAGGACTCTACTTGATGTTGCTTTTAGACATCGTAGGACATTCTAAATCTAATGCTCTGATACCAAGTTTGTCACGACCTGAGTCTACACCTGGACATGACACGGTACTTAGAGTAACAAATAAGCTAGCCCATGGCACAACATATTACTAACATACTAGAATTTAAACAGAAAACTTAACGGAAGCTACTGAAATACAAAACAGTATTTTATGAGAAAAGATAAAGTCTGGCAAACACTGGATGTTTGTAAACAATGCTGAAGAAAATACAAGCTGAAACTAATACTACTCTGTCTGAAAGCCTCTACTAACTGATGAGTTGCTGGGACAAGCCCCCAGCTAACTCTAAGTATTGAAATTGAACTAATGTTACTAAAATAGAAAGAACATCTTCGGTCCTTGGAAGATGAGGATTCACCAATAGAACCCTACTGAATATTGCCCGGGAAAGCTAATTGCGATGCTAAGGCTGATACCTGAGCCTATATCATAAAATGATATAGCATAGAAAGTATGCGTCAGTACTTGAAATGTACTGAATATGCAAGATATCAAATAAAATAGAAATGTGTTGATAATACATAAACTGGACTGATATGACATACAAAACCCAAGACTGAATCATAAGTACTGAGAGAGTCTGAATATCATAGCTAATACTATAAGAACTAATACTCTGAAATAAAATTCATAAACATAGCTGAAATCTTTAAGACGGAACTATGAACAATAACTGCGTTGTATTGTGGGAGTGCATGTTAACTGACATATGACCACGTGAGCTAGATGTGGAGTTCGATGTTTACTTCTCATCTATAGGGTCCACCATACCTGGCCAGGGTACAGTGACTGGGGTGTGTGATCACTAACTGTAAACCTGTTTGGGTTAAATCCTACGATGGTACATAGTTCTAAAAACCTAAATGCACTGAACCCCAACTTGCTCGGTGCTAAGTAATACTGCTAAGTACTACTCCCAAATAATGACACAAAATATATGTGTGTACATATATATATATATATATATATAGATATACTGAATTATACTGGTAACTATGAGCCTAAAGGACCTAATAACTTTGGGTACTGTGTACACTGATAAGTTGAAAATACTGATGTCTGATAATAGTACTGTGTATATTGGATATGCTAATAGTATTGTAAAGCATGTTTATAGAAATCATGAGAAAAACATATAAATACTCCGAAAGATCATGTTATTTTTGAAGAATTGCTAGTTCATAAAATGAAATCTCAAATTATGCAAGAGTCAAGTATTTGGGTAGACATTATACAAGTTGACATTAACATCCCAATTACACCATGTTACCAGTTATGAAAACTCTAAATGATTAAGGAGATAGGGAATTTCAACAGCTAGAAGAAAACCCTAAGCCATAATTTATAGAGAACTTGAAAGAAAACTAGGGTTCACTAGTTATTTTGGGGGATAAGGGTGGAAGGAATACCCTTGCTAAATCCCCACATACCTATAGAAGAATTTCTAGAGAAAACACTTGAGAATCGAAGAAGAAAATTAAAACTCTTGTTCTTTCCTTGAACTACTGTCTGATTTTTTATGGAGGAATTCTGAGAGTATGAGGAACAAATGAGGGAGGAATGTGAACTAGTCCCTCTAATTTCCTCCTAGGATACCCCAATATGACATAGTTTAGGAACTAAATTATGGAAAGTTGCTAAAATACCCCTGGGATAAATGTCTTAAAAACTATCATACTGAATCAACGGGTCATACAATGAGTCATTTATTGTGACGACAACTCATTGGGACCAGTCATTCTTCGGGGGCCTGAAAACCTAATTTATGGAATTTGACCCAAGGAAAGAAAGGATGACCTACTAGATGGAACAATGGGTCATTTTCATTGGAAGGATGTTGAACAACCTCTGAACTTCTCCCGATGAATGGATATAATGACCTGTTAGGTGGGATGACAGGTCGTTGTTTCTACTCGTTTCCACTGGAGGAATTTTAACCCTTTATGGATTTTATCTAATGGCTTGATAGGATGAGTCGTTACTTCTTCCAACGACTCGTCACTTGGCGCATTGGTTTAGGGTAAGATTTTGACAAGATTTGGGAAATTTTTAGGATGGGAAAAACAATGAATCCTTATCGCTAATAATGGGTCATTGTATAGCTCGTTGATTTTGGGGAAGATATCTGCAGAGGGCAACGAATGACTGTCTTAATGGGTTGTTTTTCCTAATAACGACTTGTCTAAAGAGTCGTTCTGTGGGAAGTTTCAAAGGAAATAACCTGAATCTAATGGCTTGTTGCATAACCCCTAGCAGTCTGTATGCATTGGAGATTCTAGTGAAATTGATCAAGTGCTATTTCGGATGTTCATCAGGAAAACCATTGAATACCCCCTTCATGCTTAGAAATTGCATCATTATACTTGTAACATCGAACTTAGCATTAGCTGGAAATAGGGGTGGAATAATGGCTCTAGCGTAACAATCTTCTTCCTACTCACATGATGAGTTGGTACTTTACTAACTCATTAGCCTCTTAAGCATGATCTTTAGCTTAGCCTTGAAGTCATTTAGATGAATTTTATTCCCTTTTTGCCTTTTTATGTGCAAGTATCTGAGTTAAAGAGAAAGAGCATGAATTGGAGTAAAAAGGATGAATTCAGGTGAAAATGGGCATTCCGCCAGAGGACACCAGAAAAACGCCGGTCAATTTCAAGCAACCACTGGTTTTAGGAGAAAATGCAATCGATGGCCTGCAGACATCAACTGGCGACTTTCCGTTTCAATCACCAATAGGTGTTGGATCTTGCTGGACCAAAGAGAAAATTAATTGGCAATCGTGAATGGGAAACTGGTAAACCACGAAGGCATCACCGAAAGGTCCTAGAACATCATTTGATCACTGAAGAAAATGAACGATAGTTCGCGGATTTCAACCGGCAAATCACCGGTTCCATCGCAAGTGAAAAAAATGCCTAAATAGGGGAAATTACGTCTAGCACTGAAAAGAAGGAGATTGGTTGCCCTATTTTTATATAGTCTAAAAGAAAGTACTCTGTACATATCTTTGAGCACTCTTTTGCTTTGGAAAGAGAAGAACCCCATTGGAGAAGAAATTTGAATATTGCTCTCCTATTTTCATCTTCTTCCTTAGCAAGGTATAACCATTGTTGCAGACATATTTTGAGTTTGATTTTTCTTGTTGTTAGTAGTGAAATCATTGAGTTTATTAATGAATATGCTCTTTAATTTCTTAATTATGAGTAGCTAAATCATTAGTTAGAGGTGTGTGATGATGGGTGTTTAATTAGATTGGGTATTGCTAGATTCATCTTAATAATGCCTAATTAGTGTAAATCTGTTGAGTTCTCTTCAAATTATAATTGATTTCCCATAGTAGCAAATATGGGTTTGGTTTTCTTACTTTATTTTGGCTTGAAAAAGAAGAATTAAGTAATGGGGAAGAATTTTATAGTGAGAATGGATGTGATTGTGTGGGGTTGGGCTAGAGATAGCCAAAACCCATATTCATAATCCTAAGTAGTGGTTGATGGCTAGAAATACCTCAGCTACTAATCCAAACTATATTGGGCTAATCGAATTGTGTCTTGAGGTTCGAAAAGACTCAAGAAAAAGGCGCCCAAGAGGTTGAAAAATATCGGACGCCATCTCGTCCAAAGTTATTTATACTTATTCGCAATAATTTAAAGATCTAGCATATCCTCGTCTGATTAGCACCTCATCTACACCATACCTCCAGTCTTCACTCATCATTGTTTCTCAGTTAGAGTTATTTTTCGGTCATGTCTACTGATTTAGAATCCACAATATTGTTGACTTCATTTTCCCCCCAAAATTTTACTGTTTTATTTCTCTTGATTTTTTGAGAATTAATTCAAATTTCCTAAACAACGCTTGTGCAAATCATTCACTAGTCTCTGTGGAATTTGACCCCAATATCCGTTGGGAATATTTTTCTTGCGCAAAGACCGTTTACGCTCTCTAATTAAGAGGGGTGTAGTTTGGACGTTATAAAAAATAGTGCCATTGCCGGGAACTAGCACTTGATATCCTTGAGTTGTTTGCTAATTTGAATTGATCTTGCTTCTTAGTTGTTTGACTTTGTTCTTGTTGTTGGTCATTAGGGTGAACTCATATGAGCCAACATTCACAAGTGGGACATAGTTCGGTTGAAGGAGACATGGATCATGATTAAGATAACCCCGTTATGCCTGAGGTTGCAAGGGCCATTCGCCTACCAGCTACGGCAAGGTATGTAGTGTTTCACGTCACTAGTACGATGTTACACTTATTGTAGATCAAAGGACTCTTCATGGATAAACTGAGTGAGGATGCGAACCGCTATTTCAGGAATTTCTTACAGATTTGCCAGCCTTTTAACATAAAAAATATAAGCCAACAGTCTATCAGATGGAGGCTCTTTCCATTCTCCCTAACGGGAGAGGCAGCTATATGGTTGGAGGAGCTACCACTAGGTTGTATCACCTCATGGAAAGAGTTGACAAAAACATTTTTGGGTTTTTTCCCTCCCTCAAAGATGTTGTAGCTGAGGGATGATATTACAAACTTTAGGCAAGAGTTGGGTGAGCCTTTGCATGAAGCATGACTTAGGTTCAAAAGAAGATGTCCCTTTGCCCTAACCATGATCTCCCTGATGGAGTGCTCCTTCAAAGCTTTTATCGAGCTCTAAACTCCGTAAATAAATCCATTTCAAATAATCTAGCTAGAGGATCAATAATGGATAAGATGTATGATTTAGCTAAAGTCCTCTTGAATAGACTGATGAAGACGAATAGGACATGGCATATGAGGGAGACGAATGTATTGTCACATGATGTTGGTTCTAGTTTGCTAACAGCTGAAATGAGAAAAAGAAATGAGGAGCGAGATGAAAATCTTGGTAAAATGATCACTCAGCTGGAGTTAATGACTAAGCATGTGATGGGAGCCGGGCCTAAAGTTCTAAATGTTGTGGGACTGTAAGGTCCAATGCATTTTGAAGGAGATTCGTCGCCACCAAGATACGAAGAGGGGTGCCAATATATGGAAAATAAGATGGGGGTTCTCGACCCAGGTACCATAGGACTAATCAAGGCCCTTGGCGCCCACGGGAAGAGAACCAAGGCTGGAGGAACCATGACACACAAGGGTGGCTCGATCGAAATGAGAGATGGGGCAATAGAGAGAAAAATCATGAGAGGGACTGCTATCATCGAAGCTTGAATCCATATGTTCCCCTTCCTAAAGTTGAGAATGCCCAAGCTCAACTGGTTGTGAGTGATGTAGAGAACTCAAAAATTGAAGAAATGTTGGCAAAGGTTCTCAAGAAAGTTGAATCAACTAACAGCGGGGTCAAGGAACTAAAAGGGGAGGTGTCTAACCTTGCCCAAACGGTGAGTTCACACTTAGCTTCCATCAAGCATTTGGAAGCCCAAATGAACCACTTATCCTCTCAAATGAACCCCTGAACGAAGGGAAGACTTCCTAGTGATACAATGCCAAATCTCAAGAAGGATAGTCAATGTATGGCCATTGTCACGAGGAGCGATAAGATTCTTAGAGATGCAGGCGATAAGCCCAAGGAACTTTTTGCTCCTAAGGAAAGTGATGCAAAAGAATCAGATGCGGTGCCACAAGCACCAATTGGTTGTGATAATATTGAGGATGAAGATGAGGGAGATGTTGACGAGATTTCCTCAAATGATGAAGAAGGAGATGCAGGAATGAAGGCCTCAAGTGAGAAAGAACAAGAACCAAGAGTTCCACCTCCTTATCCATGGCGGTTGGCCAAAAAGAAAAAGGATGATCAATTCAGCAAGTTTATCGACCTGTTCAGCAAATTGTCCATAAATATACAGTTGTTGAATGCTTTAATACAAATTCCTAGATATGCAAAATTCATGAAAGATCTACTGAAGAAGAAGAAGGTTGTACATGTGGGCATCGAAGAGACAACACATCATTATAGTGCTATGATGATGAGCAACCTAGCCCCAAACGAGAGAATCCAAGAGCCTTCACAATCCCTTACACTATTTGATTGTGCTTAAGAAAGCCCTTCGTGATCTTAGGGCCAGTATAAATCTGATGCCCCTCATAATCTTCAAGAAGTTGGGGCTTGGGAATACCAAACCTACCTCAACGATATTGTTAATGGTTGATCGCTCTATCAAAAATCCTATGTGGGGTTTTGGAGGATGTACTAGTGAGGGTAGATAAGTTTATTCTACTAGCTGATTTTGTGGTTCTTGATTGTGAGATGGATGTGGAAGTTTCAATCATTTTAGAGAGACCATTGCTCTCCATGGGTAGAGCCTTGGTAGATGTGGAGCTAGGTGAGCTCAAGTTTCCGGTAGGAGGTGAAGAGGTTACCTTCAAGGTTTGCCAAACCGTTGAACCTCCTGATGAATGCAAAGCGATTGGATTGTTGAATGACGAGAATGAGTATGGAGGAGTTGATATGGAGCAGGTTGAGTCGGATGATGATCCTCTGGAGAATGAATTCTGAATGAGAGATATGTCATGCCATGACATTAATTAAGGAACTTCTTGGGAGGCAACCCAAGTGTTTTCATTTGAATGTCTTCATATCATTGTTGTTTTTGGTTTTGTAGGACTAAGTAGGTGAGAAGAAAGACCACACTAGACCGGCAAAGCACCGGTCCAGATACGCGAACCGTCGTATCCTTAATTCATGGAAGTAGAAAATTTGGGAACAAAATGGTCAAACCAGCGAGTTACCGGCAGAACGACGACATAAGTTCGCAAACCGCCGCTTGACTGCTTGCTTAAATTATTATACCTAAGAAGCAGGGGCATGAACGGTGATCTACCAACGGAATGCAGAACCCAATCCGTGAATCGCCGGTCAATTTCCAGTTACAAAGTAGAGAACTGGGCATAAATTCAGGTTAGTAATGGTAAGGCGACGAACCTCCAGTAAGACACCGATGAAAGTACGTGCCTTGTTTGAAAATCTTGACCAAACCATCGATCGACCCGACCCAGATTCCTTTTTTAGCTGACTAAACCTGATCAATTACATTTTTATTCTCCCAAATCCACTTTTTCCCACTTTTTAACACTTCCCCATACACCTTTTCATCTTCCCAACACACCATCTTTGCATATTCCAACAATCCCCTTTTCCACTCCCTCTATATTTAAATCACCATTGAACCCCTACCTTTTCCTCAACCGATACTATTTAACCCCCTTCACTTACAAAAACCCCCATTTCTTTCACCTAACTCTCACTACACTCTAACTCTCTACTAGCAAAGTTCTAATTTCAACTATTGTTGAGCAAGTTCAAGCTTCCATATCTCTCATCCATTTTAATTCCTGTGTTGTGGTAAAATACTCCTAACACTCTAATATTATTACAAGTTGTATTCTTGGTGCATATGAATATTTTTATAGCATGTATTTCCCTTCTTTTTACTGTCTTTTCCCCTCCCCCCCAACATTTCCATTATTGAGAACATACTTGTTGAATGTTGTTGATTGATACAAGGTGAAATTTGTGGGGTAGTAGGGGCCTGATGCTTAAATGGATGGCGAGAAATAATTTTTCTTGTGTAGTTGAGTGGGGTGAAGTCTGGGTAACCCCAAGAAATGAAAAGGATCGAATTTTCCCCATGATAGATCAGGTGACACCATTCTTAAGCATAAATCATCATTTTATTCCTTTTTATTTGTGTAGGTAATGCTTTTATATTGTATGAGTAAATATTTTTGAGAGTTTTGATGTTGGAGTGCATTTTCAGCAATGGGGATGACGACCATTGGCTATTCACCGATCAGATCTAGCGAAAAATAGATGAAACGTTGATTCGGGAAAAAAATTGGCTTCTGGTCACTGCCTTGACCCCGCGTCACATTGGCGCTTCACCGATTGCGATCATCACTTTGCCGATATGTTGCTGGTGGAAAAGTTGCTGACCTAGTGTTCTGCCTATCACCGTCGGTCCGTAGATCACCTCCTGCGATTCGTCGGAATTCTGCCGGTGCTGCTAGTTCCTTCATGATAATTTCTCCTTTTGTTTCTCATCTAATTTTTAGAATAGTTGTTGGTTGTTTTCATTTTATCATCAGAAAAAAAACAAAAAAGAAAAATTGTGGGTGGCACTAACATCGTATTTGCAGAAAATGTCTTCATCCAGGAAACCCCAGCAAAGGTAAGGCTCTAGCCTCCTCATCCACATAGGGTAAAGGAAAAGCAAAGGCATCCTCAGCATCCACCAACTCTCGGGAAGCCATAATGTTTTGTGTGCTTGACATGAAGGGGCACTACGCTATTTGCAAGGGTCATTCGGTCACTATGGAGAAAATATTTGATTTGGTGGGGCTGTGAGGTGATTTTCCCAACATCATAGTGCAATTCACTGACAGGCAATGGCATGATTTTTCCAATCCTCTTCCAGATTACTATCCTAAGATAGTTTGGAGTTTGACGCCTCCTACCAGGCTAGGCAGGAGAGCATATACCACAAAGTCAAGATAGATGAATTTTTATGCCTGCCTTTAATTATGGTGCATGGGGTAGAGGTCAACATGACTCCAGTAGCCATCAATTATCTATTTTTGGAGGATGAGCCTGACACTGGCTCAGAATACATGGCTAGAATTACTGACAAGGAGAACCAATTCTCATTGATAGCTCCTATCATTGTTGTAGACACACCCTTTTGGGCTACTATAGACGGCAAAATTTCTCGTCATGATCTCAAATTTGAGGCCAAGCTATGGATAGACTTTATCTATGGCTAGATCATACCTTCAAAGAACGAGCAATGCGTTAGCTTAGAAGCAGTTATCCTTATCGCCTGCATCATGAAAGGGGTTCACGTAAACTTTGGGGGGATTGTGGCTCTACAAATGAAGAGGAAAGCAAGGCAAACCAGCACCTCCATGCCATATGTTGTGCTCATTTCTCAACTTTGCTTGCAAACCAATGTGCCATTTTTCCCAGATGAGACCCCTAGTCTTGCTTCGGGTGTAATCACAATAGATCGCAAAAGGGATGTAGATTGATGTAGCCTTTTTCGGGTGTAACCACAATATTCCTGATTTATTTTATTTATGAATTCATGTAGCCTTTTTCGGGCTCATTTTAGAAATGTTGATGATTGCTCTTACCGGGCTGTTTGTTTTGATAAGATTGTGAATGGATGAAATGAATGATTCTGGATGTTAGTGCTGTTAGAATGGGTCTTTGCTTTAATTTCTAAATGTTACATTGCAATACAAATTTTTGTTGTAAATTTTAGTTGACGCCTGCGTAAATAAGTAGATAGTAATCAAACTCCAAGGATTTTCTTCATACCACGATTTTTTCCCAAGGAGCATTTTTATTTTGCTTTTTCTTTTTGGTTGTCGAACCGAGTTGACATTTGTCAATGTTAGATTGTGAGGTGACTCTCTTAAGGGAAAATATCATGTTTTTTTTGAATCTTTTGTGGAGCTGTTTTCAGAGGTACCACCAACAATTTTGGGTTGTGGCATGAAAATGAAAAAAATGGTCATTTGAAATTAGAAATGTAGCACTCTCTTGTCATACATTGTAGATTCCCTATTTGACTTGTGAATTCGCGTGCTCGAGTGTTTTGAATTAACATATTTTGATGATAATGACTTGTGTGGACTCTTTGGGTGTAATGCCTTGTACGGTAAGGATCTTTGTGAATCTCATGTGTCTCTTCTTGTCTAGAACTTGCCCTAAGTGTGACTCAAAGAGAATCCTAGATGCAGTTGCACTTAGAATATTATTATAGGCTTTCATTTGACTAGTCACTCTACCCAAAATGACCTCCAAAAATATCTTCCTTTGCTAGCCAATGTTGAGCCTTTTTGACTGTTTATTTTTGAAACCACATTACAAGCCAACGTCCCTTTTTGATCCCCTCTTCTTAGCACCCATCCTACCTAATTGCTAATGGTGAGAGACTGAGAATAATGGGGTCTAAAAGCCCAAAAACATAGGGAGAGATAAGGAAATCATTGAGAAAGAGGCAAAGAGCCTAAGTTTGGGGGTTTTCAAGAAAGGAGGAAATATGAGAAGCCTAAATTTGAGGTAACACCAAATTTTGAGAAAAAGGGATGAAATGATGAGTTGAGAAATCTTAAGGTACCAAAAGAGAAAAGAAAAGTGAACTGGTGTTACCTCTTGCTTAGACAAGAATTAATGTGATAGCCAAAGGAGCTACAAGGAAGTCCTTTGAGCAATAGAAGAGGAAAATGGTTGCAAAAGGAGGAATAAGGTGGAGTGATATAATAAGTTAGATGGGAAGGGTTAAAGTGTTCACATAAAGGCACTAGGGAGGTTCTATTCACTATAGCCAAATAATTGTCCTACCATTACCTCTAGCCTTCATCATGATCCACAAGTCCTAATTGATTTTGAGTATAGTTTCTCTACATTAGTGGAGAATTACATGAAGGGCAAGTCTATGGGTCAAGTTGTGTGCGTGAAGATTTCTTTTGGGAGAGTGAGTGTGATCATCTTTTTTCTATAATCCCTTATGTGTGCATTGATTCATGATAAAGAAAAGGGAATCTCTCTTGTAGTGAGTGGCATCATTGCCCTTTGAGGACACACTTGCATTGAGGTAAAGGTGTGATTGAGGCATGAGTAGTGTGCGCTCTAAGACAAACTTTGGATGTGCAGTGATTATGAATTGAGATGTTATGTGCATTTGATTGGATAAGCTATGCCATTATTTTGAAAAATAAAAGCATTTGTGAATCATGTCTTTGAATTGTGGTTGCCTCTTTAAACTTTTCCACATTTTTAGGAGAGAAATTGCTTCTCTTTTTCAATGAGTTGGTGAGCATCTTTGGGTTTTCATAGAGTAAGTGGTCATTCATTCATAAACCCTTGTGGAGTGGCATGACATTCCTTTTGCTCGACTGATAAGAATCGCATTACTTAAGCACAAGCAATAGTTCAAGTTTGGGGGTTTGATGATTTGGTAATTTACCAACTCATTAGACTCTTAAGCATGAACTTTAGCTTAGTTTCAAGTCATTTGGGTGAATTCTATTCCCTTTTCACTTCTGGGTTGAACAGAAAGAGCATGAATTGGAGTAAAAGGGATGAATTCAGGTAAAAATCAGCCTTCCACCGAAGGAAATCACTAAAATGCCGGTCAATCGCTGATTCAATCGCCGACAGGTGTTGGATCTTACCGGACCAAAGAGGAAATTAACTGGCAGATCACTGATGGAAACCAGCGAACCACCAAAGGCATCATCGAAAGGTCCTGGAACATCACTAGATCCCAGAAGAAAATGAACGATGGTTTGCGAATTTCAACCGGCGAACCGCCAGTTCCGTTGCAAGTGAAAAAATGCCTGAACAGGGGCAATTACATCTAGCACTGAAAATATGGAGATTGGTTGCCCTATTTTTGTATATAGTTTAGAAGAAAGTATTCTACACATATCTTTGAACACTCTTTTTGCTTTGGAAAGAGAAGAACCCCATTAGAGAAGAAATTTGAATATTGCTCTCTCCTATTTTAATCTTCTTCCTTAGCAAGGTATAACCATTGTTGCAGACATATTTTGAGTTTGATTTTGCTTGTTGTTAGTAATGAAATCATTGAGTTTATTAATGAATATGCTCTTTAGTTTCTTAATTATGAGTAGCTAAATCATTAGCTAGAAGTGTGTGATGATGGGTGTTTAATTAGATTGAGTATTGCTAGATTCATCTTAATATTGTTTAATTAGTATAAATTTATTGAATTCTCTTCAAATTATAATTGATTGCCCATAGTTGCAAATATGAGTTTGGTTTTCATACTTCATTTTGTCTTGAAAAAGAAGAATTAAGTATTGGGGGAGAATTTGATAGTGGAAATGGATGTGATTGTGTGGGGTTGAGCTAGAGATAGCCAAAACCCATATTCATAATCCTAAGTAGTGGTTGACTACTAGAAATATCTCAGCTACTAACTCAAACTATATTGGGCTAATCAAATTGTGTCTTGAGGTTCGAAAGAACTCAAGAAAAAGGCGCCCAAGAGGGTGAAAAACATCAGGCGCCATCTCGTCCAAATTTATTTACACTTATTCGCAATAATTTGAAGATATAGAATATCCTCATCTAATTAGAACACCATCTACACCACACCTCTAGTCTTCACTCATCATTGTCTCTCAATTTTTATTATTTTGCTATCTTGGCTAGCTGATTTTGAATCCACAATATTATTGACTTTATTTTCCCCTAAAAAATTTACTGTTTTATTTCCCTTGATTTGGTGTGAATTAATTAAAATTTTCTAAACAATTCTTGTGCAAATCATTCACTAGTCTCTGTGGGATTTGACCCCGACATCCGTCGGAAATATTTATTTTGAGCAATGACCGTTTACGCTCTCTCGTTAAGAGGTGTTAATTTTGAATGTTATCATCGTACTCCTCCTCGAAGATCATATTTCATACAACATTATTTCCACGAGGAAGAGGGGGGTTTATCCTAATTCATTCTGTCAAGGAGGCAGCTGATTGCATGGCATCAACTCTCCTAGTTGCGTCAACTAGTTGAGTTTCTTAAGCCAGTCGCGTAGCTTCAGCTCGCTGCGCCTCTGTCAACTCTTCCTCCAAAGGGAGGTTAATATGTGTCACTGTATTTGTCATGCTAACCTATGAAAAATCAAAAACAAAACAAACAACAATATAAATCACGAAATAAGGAGTACAAGATGGATTTAGACACCAACTAACTATTTTTGAACCATATTCCACAACAATAGCGCCAAAATTTGATCATGCCCACAATTACACCTCGTAATGAAGTATAAAACGGTCGCTGTCAAATATAGTAATCCAACAAGGTTGGGGTTGATCCCATAGGAAATAGCTAAAAATAATATAATGATTAAATCAACCGGTATTCAGTATTGCAGAATGGAGTTTGCAATAAAAGAAAAAGTATTTTAAGCTAAGAGTTTGTTGTTATCAAATTTATGAGAAAAACTAAGATTGTGTTCCCCATGATTTCATAGTGCAGTAGACTTATTTTATTAGTGATCTATCCTGGTGAATTTTGTGTAAGACTGACGATTAAGTTCATCTAACGTCTCTCGACCTACATAGATAAATTTCACTCTAAGTCCTCTCGGACTTTAGGTGTTCATATTCTGCTCTCGTTATATGTCTTGGATTAACTATCCTTGGTTAGAGCTCAAGTTAATTAGATAAGGGTTGGTAGCTCTATTGTTATTCTCTTTTCCTAGCTTCAACCTCTTTGGTCGAGAAATTTGATGACACGGACGCGTTTCAATGTTTGCAACCACTAAAACTAATTAAAATGAAGAGAATAATAATTCACCCAATTCACCATTCAAGAATCACTATTTTATTTTACCTACTTCCGTTAATCCATCATGGTTCTAACAATCCTAGCTAAAGAAATTAGCTGCTCATGATTAAAAAAATAATAACATAAGATTTATAAGAAGTCATGATGAAATACTTACAATAATATAAAAACGTTTGGTAAATCTTAAAAGCTAACTAGAATCCCAAGAACTTGATGTATTCTCCAATAATTGTATAAAATAATATTTTTCACACTTACAATGATTTAACTTGTGAATAATAGTCAATGAATAAGTGGTGAATTCAACTTTCACAATATATTAAACTAATTTTCGACACAAAAATGGTCCTAAGAGGGGGTATATATAGTAGTAGGATAAGTCTCATTGCCCCTAATTGGACTGGGATTGAGATTTGCAAGACTTTGCCCGGATTGCACTGCAGCACGACACGTGGCCTATCGCGTGGCCTTTCCTACATATCGCGATTCTTGGTACGCCCGCCTGCCCTGTGCGACCTGGGGCTTCTTACGATGGCAACCTCTTTTTCAACCTTCAATTTTGTCTTTCTCAAGCCTGATTTTGCAACACTTGCTTTTCAAGTCCAAAATGAGTTGAAATTCATTACGTTTCATCCTGCAAACATCTAATCATGTGTGTTATCTCTTTTTCACAAATATTATATAAAATCAAACCAATCACACATAATTTATTCTCAAAACATAGCTAAGTATGAGCAAAATATGAAAAATAAGTGCCTAAATATGCCCAACATCAACTGTTATCTAATGAATGGTATAAATCGATAAAAATTAGAGGATGATGACCCCATCACTAACCATCTGCATGATGCTTACGACTCATACCAAAACACTCCCAATAGAATCCCACAGAAAACACAACAAAACAGAGTCTGTAGTGTTCTATAAACTACAAAATATAAACTTTGTAAAATTGGAAACTTATATGGAACAAACTATCTAAAAATATAGGAAAGAAGAACAAAAATGCATATACCCATTAATGGAGGTTATTTGATTGATGAAGATGAAGAAGCAGCCTGTAATTTTTTTTCAACTTAAAATACATGAATGGAAGTCGCACGAGTAAAGGCGTGAGTGGGCTGCCAAAGTAAAGGACCATCTAAGAAAAAGGCTTTTATAACAATTGTGTGCATTAACGTAAAATGAGTAGTAACTAAACTAGTCAAGGAATGGGCAAATTAAAATAATTAATTTTCTTTTATGGGACAGTTTGTATACTTTTTCCTCATTTCTTTTCACAAGTTATGACAAACAGAAGAATGAAAAATTATAGTTCACAAGTTATGTTGGTAGTGTTGGGATGACGAAGCACCACAATTAAAGTTTGATATGATAATAAATAATAAAAATACGTTTGACACAATATTTTACGTGGAAAACCCTCAAATAAATAGAGGGAAAAAACCACGGGGTAGAAGGATTCACTATATAAATATGGGAGTACA
>JACEIK010000031.1:580132-603001 GCA_018107945.1 Datura stramonium | reverse complement strand
CTGCATAAGAATTATTGTAAATATTTTAAGGAATCAACAAAGAGTAGTACATGTACATTTTCATAGATTTATATTTCAAATGAATTGGTTAAGCCAAATTTAAATTGAGCTAATAATTGAGTTAATAAAATAAATTATGACTTAATTATCCAAAAAAATTTATCAAATGTGAGGAATCAATATGAAAATTTGTGATTTGATTCGTTCAGAGTTTGTTATCAGATGCACTAGGTAAGAATGACTTAAAGAGTGGGTTAGAATAAAATTAATTATGTTGATTGATAAGAAAAATAAATAGAAAATAATATATTATAATTTGTTCAATTGAACTAATGGTAAAAAAGATCATTACACTGTTCACATGTATAACCTAAATCATATTCATTTTTTTATATTAACAATTTATAATTCATAAAAAAGGGTTAAAATATTCTTGAACTATTAAAAATAAGATAAAAACTACCGTCTTATGAGTTTTAATCCAAAAACACCCATAAACTAATAGAATTAGAATCAAAATGCCCTTATTGTGTAACAACCCGCACGATCATTTTAGGATTGTAAATCCATTTTTGCACTTTGACCCTTCCTGTAGCTTCACTATGTTGTTTATAACTTGCGAGGATGGATAACATGATTTGCAAGGTGATCGGATGAAGATTGGATGAGATTTTGAAATTTAAGAAGTTGACCTAGGTCAACTTTTCAGGTTAATGAGCTTTGATTTAAATTTTGATAGTTCTGTTAGGTGCAGAGAGTGATTTGTGGGTTAATTGGATGGTTTGCACGGACTCAGAGTGTTCAAGAGTGATTTGAGCCTTTGGTTGAATTTTTTAGTTTTAAGAAAGCTATGTTTAACCATGGTTAATTTTTTATCAAGACAACCTTGTATCGGTGATTTGATAATTCTAACATGTGTGAAATATATTTTATAATTAATTTTCACTAGGGGTTAGTGTCCAAGGGGATCTCAGATAAGTTTCGGGTGATTGTTCGAAGATTGGTATTTTCATATTATTGAGCTATAATGGTACCACCTGAAGAAAATGATATCCAAATTGTGTTTTTATTGAATCATTAGATCGGTATTATTGTCACGGCCCGAGTTTGCACCCTAGATGAGACACAGTACTTAGGATCATTAGTGACCCCAACAAAACCTATAGTAAAACATATTTCTACTAAGACTGATCTTTTGAAATTAATAATAAGCGGAAGCTGACTAAAGTAACAAGCAAATACTGATCTATAACCCAGAAGTCTGAACATACACTACATTGTTTGAAGCCTTCTAAAAAGAACTGATGATTTATTGGTACAAACTCCTAGCTAGCTCTAATATCTAGAAATCTAAACTGGAATAAAAACTCGGGCCCTCAGAAGATGAGGACTCACCACTAGAAGCTGCTGGAGAATCGCCGAGAGAAACTAGCTGCGATGCTGAGGCTAGGTACTTGAGCCTATATCATAAAACAATATAGCACATAGAAATATGTGATCAATACTTTAAATGTACTGAGTATGTGAGATGAAACTAAAATATACATATATCGAAATAATAGTAAGCTGAACAGTAATATTGTAAAAATAGACTGAAATCTGAATGTCTAGAAGGGACTAAGAACAATAACTATACTAAACTGACCTATACTGTGGGAGAGCCTATAACCGACATCTAACCACATCAACTAGTCATAGAGTCTGATGTATAAACCTCATCGAAGAGAGCCCACTATACCTCCCAGGGTATAGTGGTTAAGCTGTGTAATCACTGTCTGGGGTCCATTGGGGCTAATAACCTACGTGAAACATAGTTATGGAAACCTGGGTACACTGGACCCCAGCCCGCTTGGTGCTAAGTACTACTCCTACTAAAACCTACTTATGTTTAACTGGCTAATAGCTCGAGTTGATGTCCTACGACTAAGGAGCTGAAAGGAACTGTGTTCTAGGACTTGTCAGAGCTGCTTTGCTGAAAGCGTCGTAACAATCTAAAGAATGACAATCATGTTGATAAACTGATACTACTAAATTTAATAATAGACTAATAAATAGTCAAACTGATCAGCTGACATTTCTGGAGAATACTAAGTACTGACTGTAATACTAATGAGTTGGTAATTTACTAACTCATTAAGCTCTTAAGCATGAACTTTAGCTTAGTTTTCAAGTCATTTAGATGAATTTTATGCCCTTTTTGCCTTTTTATGTGCAGATATCTGATTTGAAGAAAAAGAGCAAGAAGTGGAGTAAAAAGAAGGAAATCAGGTAAAAATCGGCGCTCCACAGGAGGACACCGATGAAACACTGACCAAACGTAGATGACCACTTCTTTGAGGGACTAATGCAACCGGCGGTCGCGGACATCAGCCAGTGACTCGCTGGTTAACTCGCCTATAGCCGCCTGAACTTGCTGGACTAAGGAGGAAAGTAATCGGCGTAGCTCGGTTAGAGGTCAGTGAATCACCAAAGGCGTCGCCGAATGCTATTGGAAATCACTAAAATTTCAGAAGATGATAGACGACGGTTTGAAAAATGTGACCAGCGAACCGCTGGTGCTTTCGCAAGTGACAAAATGCCCGAATAGGGGCAATTGCATCTAACACTTAAAAGAGGAGATTGGTTTCCTTATGTTGTATATAATCTTGAAGAAAGTACTTTGTAAATATCAGATCTTAACTTTAGCTTTTTGAACATTCCTTTTTTTGGGGAAGAAAGTAGAATTCTATTGGTGGAAATTGTTGAATATTGCTTTTCTTTTCTTTATCTTCTTCCTTAGCAAGGTATCACCATTGTTGCAGACATATTTTTGAATTTGATTTTGCTGCTCTTATTAATGAAATCAATGAGTTTATTATTGAATATACTCTTTAGTTTCTTAACCATGAGTACCTAAATCATAAACTAGAGGTGTGTGGTGATGAGTGCTTAATTAGATTTGGTATTGCTAGATTCATCTCAATACTGCTTAATTAGTGTAAATCCATTAAGTTCTCTCAAATTTATAATTAATGATCTATAGTTGCAAATGTGGGTCTACTTTTCTTACTTGATTTTTGCTTGAAAGAGAAGAATTGAGTATTGGGAGAAAATACGAAGGAGGAAATGGATGTGATATTGTGGAGTTGGGCTAGACATAGCTATAACCCATATTCACACTCCTAATTAATAGCTAATAGCTAGAGATAGTGCAACTATTAATCCAAACTTGATTAGGCTAATTTTATTATTTCTAGTGGGTCGAAACAACTCTAGAAAGAGGCATTCATGAGGTTGAAAAACATAGAATGCCCACCTATCCAAAGTTATTTATACAATTTGCAATGATGAGATGATCTAGTATAGCCTTGTTTAATTAGCACATCATCTACACCACACCTCTAGTCCCTCTTATTATTGTATTCAATTTTGGTTATTTTGTTATTCTAATTAGTTGAGTTAGAATCTGTACTGTATTGTTAATATCAACTCTCCCCCAAAATATTTACTACTTTGTTTCTTTTGAGTGGTTCGATCTAATTTAAATTTTCCAAACAACCCTGGCGTATATCACTTGTTAGTCTCTGTGGGATTCGATTCCGACATCCATCGGGATGTTTATTTTTATACAACAACCATTTACGCTTCTTCGTAAAGAAAAAAGTATTTTGGACGTTATCAAATATGGCGCCACTGCCGGGGACTAGCGCTTGATATTCTTGTGTTCATTGTTAATTTGATTAGTCTTGGATCTCAGTTGTTGATATTGATCTTGCTGTGATTATTAGGGTAAAGTCATATGAGTCATCACTCACAAGAAAGGGATAGCTCTGTTGAGAATAATATGGAGTACAAAGAAGATAACCCAATGATGCCTGAAATTGCAGGAGCTACTGGCCTACCGCCCACGGTAGGGAGTGTTATATTCCATGTCACAATTACAATGCTACATTTGCTACAGATGAAAGCGCTCTTTGGGGGAAAATTGAGTGAGGACACAAATCGCCACTTGAGGAATTTCTTAGAGATTTGCCAGCCCTTCAACATAACAAATATAAGTAAAGAGTCTATCAAGTTAAGGCTCTTTCCATTTTTTCTAACGGGAGAGGCAACTATGTAGTTGGAGGAACTCCCTTTTGGTTGTATTATATCATGGAAAGAATTGACTGAAGCCTTTTTGGATCATTTCTTCCCTCCGTCAAAAATATTGTAGCTGAGGGATGATGTCACGACTTTAGTCTACACCCTAGACGAGACACGGTACTTGGAGTCACAAGTAACCCTAAGTCAACCCATGGTCTATCATAACACTAGAAATATGAGTAATCATAGCGGAAGATTAAATAATAAAACTGTGTAAGGGAGCTAAATGATAAAAAGTTTATACATCTAAAAACAAAATTAAACGTCTGAATCTATGTCTGAAATCCATCTACATCTAATGAGTTGCTGAGATAAGCCCCCAGCTAGCTGTAAAGTCTAACTAAATGAAAATAACTGAAAAAGTAAATATCGTCCTCTAAAGATGAGGACTCACCACTGGTACTGCTGATATCACTTAAAGAAGATCTACTAACGGTGCTGAGCTGAGAACCTACGCTTGTATCATAATACGATATAGCATAGAAGGTATGTGTCAGTACTTTGAATATGTTGAGTAAATGGGAGAAAAAATAACATAAAGAATAAATAACTGAGTTGCAATGACATGAAATGACCAACTGAAATACGTAAACTGAAAAAATAGAAATATAACTGAAATGGTTAAAATGACCCTGTCTGATGGTCATAGACATGCCCTGAATCTAAGATACTGATCCGAGCTAACTGTACTGAACTGAGCTGAACTGAACTGAGTAAATTGAAATTATTCTGAGCTAAGCTAAACTAAAACTGTATTGACTAGTGGGAGAGTCTATAATCGACATATAACCACGTGAGCTAGACATGGTCAGATGTATACACCCTATCGGTAGGACCTAATATACCTTGTTAGAGTATAAAGGCATGAACTGGTTGATCACAAGTCTGGGGCCAAAGGGAAAATAAAATAACTTACGGTGACAACATACTTTTGGGAACCTGGGTGCACTGTAATCTCGATCCACTCGGTGCTAAGTCCTACTCCCACTGCATAGTCCTAGATTGACTATTAAGCTGATATCTCAAAACAAGGGTTCAAAACTAAGTCAGAGATGCCTATCTAGAAGTACCCTGAGAGTCTTATCGGACCGGATTCTGTAATTGGTGTTCTAAAACTGGCCAGAGCTGCTTATCTGGAAGCGTCGTGACTGTCTAGAGAACAAACTGAAATCTGATAACTGATATCTGAGTCTAGTAACTGATAACTGGGAGGCAACACTTACACCTCAAGAAAAGGCTGTAGTCAAACTGATCAGCTGACATTTCTGAATAATACTGAGTACACTGATTTTCTGACTAAAGCTGGTCTAGCATGTAATTGACTGAGATTTCAACTAATTTTAACAACAAGGGAATCCCAAACTGATAGAATCAAGCAACAAAAAATAACTAGTCCAATATGGAAGATTCTAATTTACTGAACTAAGAAGCTAGGGCTAAATCATTCTATAAGATACTAGTTCCACAAAATTTCTAGGAAATGGGTAAAAATTTAGCAGTTAATATCATGAATAATATTCCACTTGAAATTTATAGAATTATGTTTGAAAACCTTCTATATTTCGAAACCACAGGGCTATAACTGATATAAAATTTAGGGAGGGTTTTTGGGATGCAAGGGAAGAACAATTCCCTTGTTTAATTCCCACATACCTGGTGAATAAATTCCAAAAAGAATCCCTATAGAATCTGAGAAGAAACTAACTGCCTTAACTCTTGCTCTGAGTGTTTTTGAGAGAAATCTTACGAATTGATTTTCTGAGGGGATTAGAGGGGTGAAGTAATTATTGATTACCCCTATAAATCCTTGAAAATATCCCAAAACAACATAGGTTAGGAATTAAAATATGAGAAATTACAAAAAAATATCCCCAGAGAAAAAGCTGGAAAAACTGTCGACATGGATCAACGGGTCACTCAATGAATCGTTGATTGAGACTATGACACGTTGGGACCAGTTGTTGGTCCAGATGCCTGGGTTCTGGGCTCACTAGAATTGGCAACGATAGGTACCAAGACTCTTTGGATGAACCAATGGGTCATTGGTTCCTTCCGTGGTCACTGATGAAAATTCTGGGAAGCCTGACAACGGGAAACACAACGATCCATTGATAAACCCAACGGGTCATTGTGTCGAGTCATTACCTTCACTGGAGAAGTTATTAAAATCAAATAAATTGACACCACGTGTGGTTACAAAGGCTCATTATCACTGAAGGAAGTTTCTGGGAATCCCAACTAACGACTCACACCACAAGTCATTGTATCACATAACAACTCGTTGGTTGAGTCGTGGGGTCCTGGGACTTCTGAGCTGGGGACCAACGAGTGGCAGGAAGACTTGTTGGTTCTCACAACGAGTCGTTCCATGTCCCGTTGTTCCTGAAAGACCAAAGCAGGGCTGACCACGACTGAGACAATGGGTCATTGGAGCTGACCACGACTCGTTGTCTCGATCATTCTGAGGCATTTTTTTTTTGGACTTTTCTTGCAAGGTTTGAGCTTGGTCTAGGAATGTTTCAGGGTGTTACAATATCTCCCCCTTGGGATCATTCATCCTCGAATGAAGGCTAAAACTACTGGAAAATCGGAAAAAGAGCTACAATTTCCAGACTGAGGCTATAAACTAATTTCTGAAAGAGTAACTGACTCCGAACTAACTTAACCATGCTAACAGAGCTGGTGCAACTAGGATGCACATTGAAATGTGAATAGAGTTGATGAGCAAGAATCTGATTAGAGTATTGAGGAGGGATTTAGTACTTGATGCTGGAATTGAACTGGAAGGGAATAAATAAGGGTATCTGGTTATCATGTCCATTTCTGCCTCCAAAGTGGCTCCCTCAACTAGCTGGTTCCTCCACAAGACTTTCACCAAAGCGACTTCCTTGTTTCTCAGCTTACGAACCTAACGGTCAAGGATCTGAACTGGGACCTCTTCATAAGAGAAATTATCTTTTACTCCCACAATGTCTAGTGGCACAACTGAAGTTGGATCACCCATGCACTTCTTCAATAATGACACATGGAAGACTAGGTGCATAGATGCTAACTCTGGAGGTAATTCTAGTTCATATGCCACACTGCCAATTCGCTTCAGAAATTTTTAGGGTCCCACATATATCGGACTGAGTTTCCCTTTCTTCCCAAACCTCATCACCCCTTTCATGGGTGTAATTTTAAGATAAATCCAATCATCTACTGCAAATTCTAACTCTCTTCTCCTCACATCAGCATAGGATTTTGTCAGTTTTGCGCTATTTTCAACCTCTCCTTGATAAGTTGCACCTTCTACATAGCTTCATGAACTGAGTTTGGCCCAATCAAGGTAGCTTCACCAACCTCAAACCACCCTATAGGGGACCTACTCCTCCTACCATATAATGCCTCAAACGGGGCCATCTGGATACTGGAGTGGTAGTTGTTGTTGTACGCAAACTTTATTAGAGGTAGGTGGTCATCCCAACTACCCTTGAAATCAATCACACACGCTCTCAGCATATCTTCCAAGGTCTGGATAGTCCGTTCAACTTGTCCATCTATTTGTGGGTGAAAAGTTATGCTGAGCTTAACCTGGGTATCGAGTCCTTTCTGAAATGACTTTCAGAAATGCAAGGTGAATTGGGTACCTCTATATGAAATAATGGACAAGGGCACCCCATGTAGTCTGACCAACTCCTGTATATATAGCCTAGCATAATCCTCAGCTAAATCTATGGGTTTAACTGGGAGGAAATGTGCTGACTTGATCATCCGGTATACTATCACCCAGATTGAGTCATGTTGCCGACGAGTACAAGGTAGACCTGTAATAAAGTCCATATTCACTTCTTCCCACTTTCATATTGGTATGATGTTATCCTGTGTCATACCCCTAGGTTTCTAATGTTCCACCTTAACCTGCTGATAGTTCAGGCACTCAGCCACAAATTCTGCTATGTCCCTTTTCATGTCGTCCCACCAGTAAATATCCCGTAGATCACAGTACATCTTAGTGGCACCTGGGTGGATAAAATATCTCAAACTGTGTGCTTCGTCCAGAATCTATAGTCTCAAGTCATCTACATCTGGAACACATAGTCTACCCTGGTAATGGAGTACACCATCTCCCCCTTTGGAGAAATCCTCCACTTCTTTTCTGAGAACTGCCTCCTTTAGCTTAAGAAGTATGGGATCTTCATCCTGCCTTGACTTAACTTCAACCACTAATGAGGAATCTGATCCACTCTACACTACTACTACTCCCTCTACTATATCAACCAACTGCACTCCCAATCGAGCTAACCTGTGAATATCCTTTGCCAGTTCTTTTCTGCTCTCTTCAACATGAGCACGCTCTCCATAGACATCCAGCTTTGGGCATCAACCACCACATTGGCTTTGACCAGGTGGTATAGCACACTCATGTAGTAATCCTTCAATAGCTCCAGCCATCTTTTCTAATGAAGATTTAAATCTTTCTAACTGAACACATACTGAAGGCTCTTGTGATTGGTGAAAACATCCACGTGAGCCCCATAAAGGTAATGCCTCCATATTTTCAACGCAAACACCACTGCTACCAACTCAAGGTCATAAGTCAGATAGTTCTTTTCATGAAACTTGAGTTGTCTGGAGCCATAAGCTATCACCTTGCCCCGCTGCACTAGAATGCATCCAAGTCCACTCTGGAAGCGTCACAATACACTATGAACCCATATGTTCCTTCCGGTAGGGTTAACACTGGAGCGGTAGTGAGTCTAGTCTTCAACTCTTGGAAACTCTTCTCACATGCATCTAATCAATGAAATTTCACCTTTTTCTAAGTCAACCTAGTCAGAGGACATGCAATAGTGGAAAAACTTCCACAAAACATCGGTAATAACCGGATAGACCCAAGAAACTTCTGATTTCGATTAGGGAAGTAGGTCTTGGTCAGTCTTTCACCGCTAATATCTTTTGATGATCTACTTGAATACCCTCACCTGAGACCACGTGACTAAGAAAAGCCTCAGACTTCAGCCAGAATTCATATTTGCTGAACTTAGTCAACAATTGGCGGTCTCTGAGCATCTGTAGCACTATCCTCAGATGGTTAGCATGTTCTTCCTTGCTTTTGGAGTATACTATAATGTCATCAATGAATACAATGACAAACATGTCTAGATATGGCATGAAAACCCTGTTCATCAGGTCCATGAAAGCTGCGGAGGAATTAGTTTGTCCGAAGGACATAACCATAAGCTCATAGTGACCATACTGAGTTCTGAAAGTTTTTTTCTGTATGTCACATTCTCTGAATCTTAGCTGATGATACCATGATTTGAGATCTACCTTAGAGAAAGAATTGACTCTCTGAAGTTGGTCGAACAAGTCGTCAATCCTGGGTAAGGAATACCTATTCTTAATTGTGACCTTATTCAACTGACGGTAATCGATACATATTTTGAGAGTACCATCTTTCTTTCACACGAATAATACTGGAGCGCCCTATGGAGAGATGCTAGGCCTGATGAAACCTTTATCAAGAAGTTCTTTTAGCTGCTCCTTCAACTCCTTAAGCTCAGCTGAAGCCATTCTATAAGGAGGGATGGAGATAGGCTGAGTGTCTGAAAGAATGTCTATGTCGAAGTCTATTTCCTGCTTAGAAGGGACTCCGAGAATATCTTCGGGAAACACGTCGGGGAATTCGCTGACAATTGGACATGACTGGATAGTTGGGGTCTCAAAGTTGGAATCTTTGACCCGAACTAGATGATAAATACATCCTTTAGAAATAATCTTTCTTGCCTTAAGGTAGGAAATAAACTGACCCTTAGGTGTTGAACTACTGCCCATCCACTCTAACACTAGCTCATTTGGGAACTGAAATTCGACGACTCTAGTTATGCAGTCGACTGAGGCATAATCGGAGTGTAACAATTCTATGCTGAGAATGAGGTCGAAATCCACCATATCTCACTCTACGAGATAAGATAGAATGACCTTATTCAAGATTGAGATTGTGTAGTTTCTATACACCCGGTTGGCTCTAACTAACTCACCAATTGGGGTAGAGAGTGAGAATGGTTCTGAGAGGACTTCTGGACTGATATCAAACTGGACAGCTACATAGTGAGTAACGAATGATAGTGTGGCTCCTTGATCTAGTAGGGCATACACATCTAGATGGAAAAGACGTAACATACTCATGACCATATTAGGTGAGCTCTCCTAATCTTGACGAGAGGACAAAGCATAAAAAGAGTTTTGGCACTGACTGCCCATCTATACCTGAAGTGTTGGCCTGCTGAGCTGGTCGACCTGTTGAAACTGCTGAAGTGGTAGACTATGATCTCCCCCATCTTGCTGACGGGCATTCTCTAAGTCGATGACCTAGTTTTCCACATCTAAAGCAACCCTCTCTACCTTGGAGTCATTCCCATGGATGGTTCTTTCCACACTTAGGGAAATCTAGATAGCGGTTGCTGGCGCTGTGACTCTGCGACTATAAGCCAAATGCACCACCCTTCTGATCCTTGCGGAACCGGAAAGTAGGGGCACTGGCTGTAGTGGATGTTGGAGCCCTCTGCTGTTGTTGTTGCTGCTATGGGTGACTACTACTGCCATACCTCTGGTGGCCATAGTCTGATTGGCCAGTCCTAGCCCACTTATTCTCCCGCTCCATGTCTTTCAATTTTTCTGCCTCAATCTGCTGGGCATGAACGATGAGGTTCAAAAGGTCAATATCTTTGATGAATATTCAAGTCTTGCACTCCTTAAGGACCAAGCTTGAGACCTTGTTAACGAACTTAAGCATGCGATCCCTTGGCTTTGCTACCATCTCCGGAGCATATCTTGGCAATCGTGTGAACTCAAGTACATATTCTTCCACCGTCCTGTTTCCCTATTTCAAGTTCATGAATTCTGCCATCTTAGACTCCCTTAACTACTGGGGGAAGAATCTATCTAGGAAGGCTGTTATGAATTCCTCCCACTCGACCGGTTCCTCTCCCGCTAGTCTCCCTTCTTTTCTCTAATTGTACCAGATCTGGGCTACCCCTTTCAACTGGTAGGCAGCTAGGTCAGCACTCTCAGCGGAGCTAACACCCATAATCTGGGTGATCTTCCATATCTCATCTACAAACTCCTATGGGTCCTTTCCCACCTTATATCCATGAAAGGATGGAGGGTTCATTCGGGTGAAGTCTCTAACTTGAGCAGCTACTACAGACCCATTTGTGTTAACCGGAACCACCTGCTGGTTCACCTATTTTGTGACTGCATATAACTGGATTGTTGCTCTGAACTCCACCGAGGAAACTTGATTGTCCTGAGGGGTTGCTGGAGCTGGTGTGGCAGGTCGAATAGCATTGCCAGCCCTTCTTCCATTTATGCATCTTGCAGGTATGATTTCACCGAAATGAAATAGAGCATGAGTTAGGAGAATGTTTTTGGAATTGAAATTCAACGCACGATAAAGAGTATGAACAAAAGGAATTTTTCCAAATAACGTCTCGTAGCTTCCCCGTCATAAGTGTGGCGTGCTTCACACCCATGAAAAGGACTCTACTTGGCGCAGCTTTCAAACATCATAGGATACACTAAACCTAGTGCTATGATACCAAGTAGTCACGATCTAAGTCTATATCCTGGATGAGACACAGTACTTGGAGTCACAAGTAACACCAAGTCAACCTATGGTCTATCATAACACTGGAAATCTGAGTAATCATAGCGGAAGATTAAATAATAAAACTGTGTAAGGGAGCTAAATGATAAAAAGTTTATACATCTGAAAACAAAACTAAACGTCTGAATCTATGTATGAAATCCATCTACATCTAATGAGTTGCTGAGATAAGCCCCCAGCTAGCTCTAAAGTCTAACCAAATGAAAATAACTGAAAAAGTAAATATCGTCCTCTAAAGATGAGGACTCACCACTAGTACTGCTAATATCACTTAAAGAAGATCTACTAATGGTGCTGAGGCTGAGAACCTATGCCTGTATCATAATACGATATAGCATAGAAGGTATGCGTCAGTACTTTGAATGTGTTGAGTAAGTGGGAGAAAACATAACATAAAGAATAAATAACTGAGTTGCAATGACACGAAATGACCAATTGAAATACGTAAACTGAATATACAGAAATATAATTGAAATGGTCAAAATGACCCTGTCTAATGGTCATAGACATGCCGTGAATCTAAGATACTGATCCGAGCTAACTATACTGAATTGAACTGAGTAAATTGAAATTATTCTGAGCTGAGCTAAACTAAAACTGTATTGACTAGTGGGAGAGTCTATAATCGATATATAATCACATGAGCAAGACATGGAGTTTGATGTATACACCCCATTGGTAGGACCCAATATACCTAACCAGGGTATAAGGGCATGAACTGGGTGATCACAAGTCTGGGCCAAAGGGCCAATAAAATAACCTACGGTGGCAACGTAGTTCTGGGAACCTAGGTGCGTTGGAATCCCGATTCGCTCGGTGTTAAGTCCTACTCCCACTGGATAGTCCTAGACTGACTACTAGGTTGATAGCTCGAAATTGGGCTTCAATCTAAGTCAGAGATACCTATCTAGAAGTACCCTGAGAGTCTTATCAGACTGGATTCTGTAACTAGTGTTCTAAAACTGGCCAAAGCTGATTATCTGGAAGCGTCATAACCGTCTAGAGAACAAACTAAAATATGATAACTGATATCTGAGTCTAATAACTGATAACTGGGTGGCAACACTTACACCTCAAGAAAATACTGTAGTCAAACTGATCAGCTAATATTTCTAAATAATACTAAGTACATTAATTGTCTGACTAAAGCTGGTCTAGCATGTAATTGACTAAGATTTCAACTATTTTTAACAACAAGAGAATCCCAAACTAATAGAATCAAGCAACAGGAAATAACTAGTCTAATATGAAAGATCTAATTTACTGAACTGAGAAGCTAGGGCTTAATCATTCTTCAAGATACTAGTTCCACAAAAATTTTAGGAAATGGGGAAAAATATAGCATCTAATAACATGAATAATATTCCACTTGAAATTTATAGAATTCTATTTAAAACCCTTCTACATTTTGAAACCTCAAGGTTATAACTGATAGAAAATTTAGAGAGGGTTTTGGGGACAAAATGGAAGAATAATTTCCTTGTGGAATTCCCACATACCTAGTGAAGAAATTCCAGAGATAATTCCTTGAGAATCTGGGAAGAAACTGACTGCCCTAGCTCTTGCTCTGAGTGTTTCTGAGATAAATCTTACGAATTGATTTTCTGAGGGGATGAGAGGGGTGAAGTAATCATCAATTACCCCTCTAAATTCCCTAAAAATATCCCAAAATGATGTATTTTATGTATTAAGAAGGTGGGAAATTACAAAAATATCCCAGGGAAAAAATCTGAAAAAACTGCCGATAGGGACCAACGAGTCAGTCAACGAGTCATTGGTTGAGACCACGAGTCGTTGGGACTAGTCATTGGTCCTGAGGCCTGGGTTCTTGGCTCATTGGAACTGGCAATGAGAGGTAACACAACTTGTTGGATGAACCAATGGGTCGTTTGTTCCTCCCATGGTCAGTGGACGAAAATTCTGGGAAGCTTGACAGCGGACAACACAACGACTCGTTGGTAGATCTAACAGGTTGTTGTTTCTAGTTGTCATCTTTATTGGAGCAGTATTAAAATCCCAGAACTTGACACCACGGGTGGTAACAACAACTTGTTTTTGGATACAACAGGTCATTGTTCACCACTCGTTATCACTGAAGAAGGTTTGTGGGAATCCCAACTAACGACTCACACCAAGAGTCGTTGTATCACATGACGACTCGTTGGTTGAGTCGTGGGGTCCTAGAAGAGGGACTTTTTAGTTGGGGACTAACGAGTGACAGGATGACTCATTGATTCTCACAATGGGTCATTCCATGTCCCGTTGGTTCCCGAAGGACCAAAGCAGAGCTGGCCACGACTGAGACAAGGGGTTGTTGGATCTGACCACAACTCATTGTCTTGGTCATTCAGAGGAATTTTTTATGGTTTCTTCTGGATTTTTATTACAAGGTCTGAGCTTGGTCTAGGAAAGTTTTGGTTTGTTACAGATGATATCAAAAACTTGAGGCAAAAGCCAGAGGAACCGTTGCATGAAGCATGGCTAAGGTTCAAGAAGAAGGTTTCCCTTTGCCCCAACCATGGTCTCCCTGGTGGAGTGCTCCTTAAAAGTTTTTACCAAGCTCTAGACTCCATTAACAAATCCGTTTCCAAAAATTTAGCTGGAGGATCAATCATGGATCAAACATATGGGTTATCTAAGGCCCTTTTGGACAGAATGAAAAAGATAAATCGGGCACGGTATACGAGAGAGACCAATGTATCGACACATGATGTTGGTTCTAGTGTGTCGGCAGTCGAGTTGTGAAAAAGAGATGAAGTGTGAGATGAAAATCTTTCTTAAATGATGATGCAGCTGGAGCTAATTACAAAGCATGTGATGGGGTAGGGCCCAAAGTTGTGAATGCGGTAGGTATGCAAGGTCCATTACACTTTGAAGGAGAATCATTGCCACCGAGATACGATGAGGAGTGCCAATACATGGAAAATAAGATGAGGGATTCTCGACCCGGGTTTCAAGGGACTAATCAAGGCCCTTTTCACCCACGGGAAGAGAATCAAGGTTGGAGAAATTGCGACGCACTAGGATAGCCCGATAGAAATGAAAGATGGGGCACTGGAGAGCAAAATTGAGAGGGGGATCTCTATCTTCGAAGTTCAAATCCATATGTTCCCCTTCCTAAAGTTGAGAATTCCCAAAATCATCCAGGTGTGAGCGATGCAGCAAGCTCAAAAATTGAAGAGATGTTAGCTAGAGTCCTCAAGAAAGTGGAATCAACCGACAGCGGGGTCAAGGAATTGAAAGGGGAGGTGTCTAACCTTGCCCAAACTGTGAGTTCTCATTCAGCCTCCATTAAGCATTTGGAAGATCAAATGAACCACTTTTCCTCTCAAATGAATCCCCGAATGAAGGGAACACTCCCAAGTGATACAATGCCAAACCCGAAGAAAGATAGTCAATGCATGGTCATTGTCATGAGCAGTGGTAAAATGGTTAGATGCAGGTGTGAAGCCTAAGGAGGTTGTTGCTCCTAAAACAAATGATGAAAATGAATATGATGCAGTGCCAAAAACACCAAGTGGTTGTGAAAATATTGAAGATGAAGGTGAGGGAGAGGCTGATGAAGTTACCTCAAACGTTGATGAAGAAGAGGCAGGCATGAAGGCCTCAAATGATAAAGAACAAGAACCAAGAGCTCCACCCCCTTATCCACAACAGTTAGCTAAGAAAAAGAAGGATGACCAGTTTAGTAAATTTATCGACATGTTCAGTAAATTATTCATTAATATACCATTGGTGGATGCCCTACTTCAAATTCCCGGATATGCCAAGTTCATAAAGGAGCTGCTAAAAAAGAAGAAGGTGGCAGATGTGGCCACCGGAGAGACAACAGATCACTATAGTGCCATGATGATGAGAAATCTTTCCCCAAAGCGGGAATATCCAAGAGCCTTAATGATTCCTTGCACTATCGGGTTATGTGTGTTTAAGAAAGCCCTCTGTGATCTTGGAGCAAGTATAAATCTGATGCCCCTTATCATCTTCAAGAAATTGGGCTTGGGAACACCAAACATACATCAATGAGGTTGTTAATGGTTGATCGCTCCATAAAGAAACATGTGGGTGTGTTAGAGGATGTATTGGTGAGGGTGGATAAATTTATTCTACCAGCTGATTTCGTAGTTCTTGATTGTGAAATGGCTTTAGAAGTGCCAATCATTCTAGGGATACCATTGCTCGCCACGAGTAGAGTTTTGGTAGATGTGGAGCTAGGAGAGCTCAAGTTCTGGGTTGAAAGTGAAGAGGTTACCTTCAAGGTGTGCCCATCCATTGAACCTCCCGATGAATGCAAAGTAATTGGAGTACTTCATGAGGAGAATGAGTATAGAGGAGTTGATATGGAGGAGGCTGAATCGGAGGATGATCCTTTGTAGAATGAATGCTAAATGAGAAATACATTGTGCCACGATGTTAACTAAGGGGCTTCTTGGGAGGCAACCCAAGTGTCTTATTTTGAATATTTTCATTCCATTGTTTTTTCTGGTTTTGTAGGACTACTTAGGTGAGAATTAAGGAGAGGAAGCACAAAAACAAGGCAGGCAACGCACTGGACTGATGAATCGCTGAGCCAGATGCACGGACCACTATACCCTTGAGCATGCAAGCAGAAACCTGGGAAAACAACTGTTAGACCAGTGAATGAGCTGGTAGAATGCCGATGTGAAGTCGTGTACCTCCGCTTGATCATCGTTCCAAGCCAAAATACCTGAGCAGCGGGTGCCCAAGTGGTGATCCACCGGCGTAATGTAGCACCTAGTTCGCGAACCGCCGGTCAATCGCTGGTTGCAAGACAGTAAACTGGGCACAAAATCAACCCTAAAATGGTAAGGCGGTGAACCGCCGGTGTAACGCTGGTTAAGGTACGGATTTTATTTTAAAATCTTAACCAAATGTTGGACCTACCTGACCCAAAATCTGTTTTTAGCCGCCCTAATCTGTGAAAACATCCCTTAGACTTTCTTTTTTCCTCTTTTTAACACTTTCCCACACTTCTTTTTATTTTTCCAATACCCCACCTTTCCATATTCCGACAACTCCCTCTTTTCCACTTTCCATACAATTAACACACCATTAACCATCCACCTCCTCCTCAACCAACCAATTCTCACTTTCTCACCTATAAAATCCCCCACCCTTTCTACCTAATTCTCACTACACTCACAATCATCCTCTCTACTAAACAAGTCTAAAGAGTTTGCCATTGTTGAGCATTATCAAGATTCCATAGCTAGTCTCTACCAAACATTCTCTTAAGGATGGTAATGTACCCTTAACTTTCTTATTTTCTCATTAATGGTACTCTGGTTGCATATATACGTGGCTACGACATACATTCCCCTTCTTTTTACTGTCGTTCTCCCCAATATTCTCATGATTGATACTATACTTGTTGTTATATGAAATCAGTGGGATGATAGAAGGTTCTTGCTGAAATGGGTGTAGGGGTATTTGTTACCCTTGTGTAGAGTTAAGCAGGGTGAAGTCTGACTAATCCAAAAAGGGATTAAAAATACGTACTTTGCCTTATGATAGATTAGGTGATGCCATTCTTAAGGGTAAATCATTGTTTTAGCCCTTCTCATGTGTACAGATACTTCTTTGATATGTTGTGTGAGTGTTTGAGATATTATGAGATTGGAGTTCAAGGTGATGAATTGGGGACGATGACTATCGGTGATTCGCTGGTCTGGTCTGATTAAACACCGATGGACCGACAGTTCGGGCTAATATTGGCTTATGGCATCTATATTGGCCCTATGTTAAATCGGCGGTTCGAAGATCAGCACCGGTGAAGCGCCGCTCTGTCCCTGGTGGAATATCTGCTAGCCCAGTTTACTGTTTCTCACTGGCAGTTCAACAGTAGTCCACGGATACCCTCTTGTGGGTCGCCGGTGTTTCATCAGTGCTGCCAGTTCTTTGAATGTTAATTCTTCATCTTTGTTTCTCATTTAAAATTTTATCGTAGTTGTTTGTTATTTTCTCTTATTTAAAAAAAATGTCAATAACATCGTAGTTGCAGAAAATGACTTCATCTAGTAACACGAGTAAGGGAAAAGCTCCAGCTTCTTCTTTAATAAAGGGCAAGGGAAAGGAAAAGGCCTCCGTAATTTCCGCCAACTCTAGGGAGGCTATCATGTTCTATGTGCCCAATATGAAGAGGCCCTACGCTATCTACAAGGGCCTCTCAAACACTATAGAAAAGCGAATTGACTTGGTGAGGCTGCGGGATGACCTCCCCAATATCACCGCTCAGTTCACAGACATGCAATGGAACACTTTCATCAATCCTCTCCCCGACTATTATCTAATCTTGGTGTGGAGTTCTATGCTTCCTACCATACTAGGAAGGAAAGAATGAACCACAGAGGCAAGGTCGATGAATTCCCCTGCCTGCCTTCAGTCATTGTGTGAGGGTTGGAGGTGGACATCACTCTAGCAGCCATCAACCATCTATTCCGAGAGGACGAGATTGACACTGGCTCAAAGTACATGGCTAGGATTGCTAACATGAAGAACCAATTCACTTGAAAATCCTTATCATTGCGGCTAACACACCTCTTTAGGCTACTATGGACGGCAAAATTTCTCTCCATGATCTGAAATTTGAGGCCAAATTGTGGCTAGATTTCATCTGTGGTCGCATCATCCCTTTGAAAAATGAACAACAGGTCAGCTTGGAGATGGCTATTCTTATAGCCTGCATAACTTCAGGAGTCCCCATTAACTTTGGGGAGATTTTGGCTCAGCAAATGAAGAGGAAAGCACAACAGGCCAGCACCTCCATGCCATACGTCATGCTCATTTTGCAACTGTGCTTGCAAGCTGGAGTGCCATTGTTTCCGGATGAGAATCCTGCTCCTGCTTTGGACATCATCACATGAGACCAAAAAAGAGATGCCGAGGCACCCACAGTCAAGCGGAAGCAGATGTTGGCTTTTGGTTTTCTAGAGAGTTCTCTATCCCATGGTTTGGAGTAGTCTCCACAAGCCCTATATTTGAACATGCCCCACCAAGAAGCTTCAGGAAAAACCTCCGGTGACATACCTTTTCGGGGAGCATCACCCCCTCCAACATCCTCCCAACTGTGTGGTCTCCATAAACTCGTGGAAATGACTAACTCTCATGAGAGCCAACTTCAAAAGTTGGCTTGGAGCCTCCCTACGCTTATCGCCCAAACAGTAAAAAGGGAGCTAAAGTCTATGTATGAGAGTCTTACAACATTGTGCAAATGGGTGGATACAGTGGAAGGGGCTGTCACCTCTCTCTGGACTGAAGTGAGGGAGTGGAAAAGTCAGACATCCATGGAGGTTCCTGACCTGAGTGCTCTTGATGCTGCAATGGCTGCCCCTTGTATAGCTCAAGGCCCCATAGATGATTTGGATTGAGGCTTGGGAGATGACACCAAAGATTTAGCCGATGCAGGCTTTGATGAAGAAACAAGAGAAGGTGCATCCAATGATGAAAATGCAGAGGAGTGACCCACTCAGGGATTCTCTCGCCCCTTTTTTTGGATGCATACATTAAGGAAAATGTAATCTTAAAGTTGGGGGTGGGATGGGTGTTGTTTGGGGGTAGAGTTATGTTTTATTTTGTGATGATTTGATGTAGCCCTTGTAGGGTTTTTTTTATTTGATGAAGAGTTGTGAGCCTTTGTCAGGCTCATTTTTAGTATCATTGATAATTGCCCTTGCCGGGCTAGTTGTGTTGATAAAATCTGAATGAATGAAATGGATGAGTTTTTGGATGATAGTGTGGTAGTGATGAAAATTGGGTCCTTGCTTTGAATTATTAAATATTCCATTACGACCCAAGTCTTTTGTTCGCCTGTGTAAACACTAGAATAGTAATCAAACTCCAAGGATTTTCTTCATACCACGGTTCTTTCCCGAGGAGTAGTTTCTTTTTGTTTTTCTTCATTTTCTTTTCTTTTATTGTCGAACCAAGTTGGCCCTTCCCGATGATAGATTTTGAGGTGACTCTCTTAAGGAAAAATGCCATGTGTTTCTTGAGTCTTCTGTGGAGTTGTTTTTAGAGGTACCACCAAAAATTTTGAAATGTGGCATGAAAATGAGAAAAGATAAATGGCTATTTGAAATGAAAATGTAGCACTCTTTGTCATACATTGTAGATTCCTTGTTTGGCTTATGAATTTCCATGTTTTAATGTCTTGAATCAAGATCTTGTGTTGATAATGACTTTTGTGGACTCTTTGGGTGTGATGCCTTTTGTGGTAAGGATATTTGTGAATCGCATGCATAGCTTCTTATCTAGAACTTACCCTAAGTGTGACTCAAGGCGAAATACTAGATGTAGCTGCACTTAAAACATGATCTTAGGCACTCTTTTGTTAAGTCACTTCAACAAAAATGACCTCCTAGAACATTAATCTTTGATAGCCAACGTTTGAGCCTTGGGCCCTTTCTTTGAAAACACATTACAAGCTTAATAACCAATTTTTAATCCTTCTCTTTGGCACACATCCTCCCCAATTGCTAGTGATGAAATAATGAAAAATGGGGCTTGAAGCCCAAGAAATGGAGAGCAATAAGGGAATGAATGTGATATGCAACAAAAGCCTAATTTTCGGGGTTAGCAAGAGTAGGGGAAGAAATGAGAAGCCTAAAATTGAGATAGCACCAAAATTGTGATGAGATGAGTGAATCGATGGGTTGAAAGACCTCGAATTATCAAAAGAGGAAGAACAGTTAATAGGTGCTATCTCTTGCAAAGATAAGGCTAAATGTGAAATTCAAAGATGTTATAAGGGTGACTCGTGTTACACAAAAGATGAATGTGATGAACAAGTAGAAATAAGGTGGAGTGATCTAAACAAGATGAGGGGATTCTACAAGCATTTGTAGAGGCATTAGAGAGGCGTTAGTCACTAAAGCCAAACAATTATCTGTCACGCCCCGAGTCTACATCCTGGATGGGATACGGTACTTAGAGTCACAAGTAACCCCAAGTCAACCCCTGGTCTATCATACTGGCATTCTAAGTAAACATATATAGTGGAAGATTTAAAGTAGAATATAAAACATTTATGAGAATAAAGCTAAATCATAAAGTTTAAAAACATTTGAACAAAACCACGTTTGTGTCTGAAAGCCACTACAACTGATGAGTTGCTGGGACAAGCCCCCAGCTAAATCTAAGTCTAGATAAAAGAAAATAGAACTGAATGAAATGATCTTTGTCCTCGAAGGATGAGGACTCACTAATGGTGCAGCTGGAATCTTTTGAGAGTGATCTACTAACGAGGTTGTGTCTAAGATCCTGCAGTTGTATCATAAAACGATACAACATAAAAGGTATATGTCAGTACTTTGAATGTACTGAGTAAGTGAGAGAAACCACATACAAGGAATAAACTAAAAAGACAAGCAATGACCAACTGAAACTGAATAACTGTAATAAACTGAGATGGTCTAAAAGACCATGTCTGATGGTCAAAGACATGCCTCAAATCTGAGTTACTAATCTAAAATACTATACTAAATTGATTTGAATTGACTAATCTAGGACTGAACTAAGATGACTAGTGGGAGAGTCTATAACCGACATATAACCACGTGAACTAGACGTGGAGTCTGATGTATACACCCCATCGGTAGGACCCAATATACGTTGCCAGGGCAGGCATGAACTGGGTGATCACAGGTTTGGAGCAATAAGGCCAATAAAAATAAATCCTATGGTGGCAACGTAGATCTGGGAACCTGGGTGCGCTGGAATCCCGGTCTGCTCGATGCTAAGTCCTACTCCCACTGGATAGTCCTAGACTGACTACTAAATTGATGCTCAAAACTTGGGCCCAAGACTAGTTAGGAATACTTATCTGGAAGCACCCTAAGATTCTTATCAGACCGAATTCTATAACTGGGTTCTAAGATTGGCCAGAGCTGCTTATCTGGGAACGTTGTAACCATCTAAAGAACAAACTATAATCTGAAGCTAGGGTCCTAAGGCTGCTCAGGGCTGCTTATCTAAAAGTGTCATGAATGCCTAAAGAACCACTAAAATCTGACACTGAGTCTAATTCTAATAACTGGGAGGTACTACTGACACCTCGAGAATTTTTATAGTCAAACTGATCAATTAACATTTCTGACTAACACTGAGTATTCTAACATTTTAACTAAAACCGAACTAACATAAATTTGAATGAGTTTTCAACACAATCTAACAATATGGGAACACCTAACACTAATAGAATCATGCAATTTTGATAATTGAACAATTATGAAAGACTCTAGTTTTTCTGCATTTAAATGCTAGGGCTAGATTTTACTTTACAGGAAAAAGCAACAACATAGTCACAAACTGGTGGGAAAATATCTACAATTAACTTAAACAATATTCCACATGAATTAAATGAAGTCTGACATGTAATTTCTTCATATTGGAAAATTTCAAGGCTAGAACCAATACAGAAGACATGGAGGATTTTTGGAGACACAAGGGAAGGACTATTCCCTTGTTGAATTCTCATATACCCTGTGATAGAAATCCCTGAGAGAATTCCTTGAATAATCTGAGAAGGATTGATCTCCCTAACTTCAGCTTTGAACCTTTTTGAGAGAAACTTTATGTTCAACTTTTGAAGAGATGAGAAAATAATGAGAGAAACCATCGGTTTCCCCCTCTAAAACCCCTGACTTAACCCAAAACAATGTAGTTTAGGGACTAAGTAGGTAGAAAATTACAACAGTAACCCTAGGATTTAAATCTAAAATCTGGCCAACAGGGTCCTAACGGGTCACTCAATGAGTCATTGGTTGAGACCACAACTTGTTGGGACCTCTCGTTGGTTCCACTGCCTGGGATGAGCAGGCATTGGATCAGGCAACAGGGGTCACCTCGACTCATTGGATGAACCAACGGGTCATTGGTTCCTCCCATGGCGACTAAACAAGGAAAGCTAGTAGGCTAAGCAACGGTGACATAATGACTCGTTGGTTGAACCAACGGGTCGCCGTGTCCAGTTGTTATGTTCAGTGATCTTGGGCAGAATTATATGCCCAAGTGATACTCAAATGCTTCATTTTGTCTTATTTATCTATCGTTATTTGTGCATTCTCATGTGATTTGTAGTT
>JACEIK010000031.1:548406-570529 GCA_018107945.1 Datura stramonium | reverse complement strand
TTACAGGTGGCTATAGGCCTAGTCGGCCGGAGGCTGTATTTACAGCCGTTATATAGCCCGTTGGTTCCATGAACCCAGAGTTAGAGCCAGCCTGGCACCAAAAGTGCTTAGGCTTAGTAGTCCAGCAGTCCAAGTCTTAGTAGGGCACCAGGTGCCAGTCATACCTCCCAAGGCGGGGCGTGACAATATCGTCTATAAAGACAATAACGAACATGTCCAGGTACGGCTTGAATACTCTGTTCATCAGGTCCATAAAAGATGCAGGAGCATTGGTTAATCCAAAAGACATAACTACGAATTCATAGTGTCCATACCGAGTTCTAAAGGTAGTCATTGAAAAGTCACATTCTCTGACCCTGAGCTGGTGGTATCCTGATTTGAGGTCTATCTTGGAAAAACAACCAGCTCCCTGAAGTTGATCAAACAAGTCATCAATCCTGGATAGAGGATACCTGTTCTTGATTGTAACTTTGTTCAGCTTATGGTAGTCAATGCACATTGTGAGGGTACCGTCTTTCTTTCGCACAAATAGGACTAGGCCACCCCATGGAGAGATACTGGTCTAATGAAACCTTTATCTTGGAGGTCTTTCAACTGTTACTTTAATTCTTTAAGATCATCTGGAGCCATTATGTAAGGAGGGATTGAGATAGGCTGGGTATCTGAAAGAAGGTCTATGTCGAAGTCTATTTCCCCCTCGTAAGGGACTTTCAGAAGATCTTCGGGGAACTCATTTACAACTGGAACTAACTGATGTGTTGGGGTCTCGAAACTAGAATCTTTAACCCTAACCAAGTGATAGATATACGCATTAGCAATCATTTTTATAGCCTTAAAGTATTAGATGAATCAACCCTTAGGTGCTGACGTACTACCCTTCCATTCTAGGACTGGCTCGTTAGGAAACTGAAATCTGACGACCCTGGTTCTGTAGTCAACTGAAGCATAGAAAGAATTCAGCCAGTCCATGCCAAGAATAAGGTCAACATCGACCATATCTAGCTCTACTAGATCAACTAAGGTGACTTTATGCAACACTATAACCGGACAATCTCTATACACCCGACTAGCTCTAACTGACTCACCAACTAGAGTAGAGACTAAAAATGGCTCTAAAAGGATTTCTGGACTAATATCAAACTGGACAACAATGTAAGGAGTCACGAAAGAAAGTGTGTGTCATGACACGAGTCTACACGCTAGACACGACACGATGCTTAGGGCCATAAATGACCCCAAGCTAACCCGTGGCATAGCATACTACTGATAATTTTAATACTATATGAAGTCTATAAGCGGAAGCTTGAAAACATAGCTGAACAAAATACTGTTAATCAATACACTACATCAGATAACACACTGAGTTACTAACTCTGTCTAAAAGCCAACTAAGAAACTGTTAAGCTGCTAGGATAAGTCCCCAGCTGACTCTAAAGTCGAAAATCAAGAAAATAAAACTGAAATGGAAGCAAAACTTTCATCCTTGGAAAATGAGGACTCACCACAGGATTTTGCTGAGTGTCACCGGAGAGGGGCTACTGACGGTGCTGAGTCTGAGAACCAACGCCTGTTTCATAAGATGATACAATATAAACAATATGCATTAGTACTTTAAATGTATTGAGTATAAGTAATATGAAATAAACATACAAGCATTGGAAAGTTGTAATATGAATTGAAAAAGAACATGCAAGGAACATAACAAGAATCATAAATACTATAACACCAAAGCTATCTGAAGGTCATAAGAATATCCTGAAATCTAGAGGACTGGACTAAGCTGGGGACTGAGATTATACCAGGCTATACTGTACTATCTTGTGTTATATTGTGGGAGAGACTATAATAGACATTTGACCACGTGAGCTAGATATGGAGCCCGATGTATAACCCATATTAAAGAAGGCCCACTATACCTTGCTAGGGTATAGTAGTTGAGCTGGGTGATCATGGTCTGATGCCCATTAGAACTAGTGCCCTAAGGTGGCAATGTAGTTCTCGAAAACTCAGCCCGTTGAACCTCGGCCCCCTCGGTGCTAAGTTCTACCCCCACTAGATTATCCTAATTTTCACTGACTAGGCTGGTAGCTCAAAACTGATATCCTAAAGCTTAAATCAGAACTACTTATCTTGAAGTGTCCCGAGAGTCTAGAGGACCTGATAACTAAAATATAGGTGTTCTAAGACTTGTCAAAGATAATTTATCTAAAAGCGAGCAACTGTTCATGGCCATTATGGGGAAACCCTTTACGATGGAGATACATTAGTTACATTTATATATGAAAAATCAAGATCTGGTGATATAACACAGGGTCCTCCAAAAGTAGAATAGGTATTAGAAGTGTGTTCGATTGATTCAATACACATGAATCTAGAAAAGAGGATTGAGGGTTGGAACAAATTTATAACAAGAATTCTTGGAATTCCTTGGGGATTCTTGATTGGAGTTGAGATAACCATAACGCAAAGCCGAATATCGTTGGTTAATAAAATCCAACAGGTTTATCACTCCTAGGATAACCATCTAAAGAACAATCTGAGGACTGATAACTAAGACTACGGAGTTTTACTAAACTCCTCAAAAGACTGACTATAGTCAAACTGATCAACTGACATTTCTATAGGATACTGAGAATGCTAAGTACTGACTAAAACTAAACAAGTCATAAGCTAACTTTTGATCATATATCTGTACTATCATGGTGATTTAAAAAGGGACTATCAAAATCAAGCAACATTTATATCTGAACTTTCTATTGTGCAAGATTCATTCAAATCACATTTAAGAACTAGGGCTAAAACAAATATTCATGGAAAGAGATATCGATAAGAGTTACAACTGATAGAAATCTTAAGGAAATCTAGAGAATTNAGAGGGAATTCATAATCTGATTGAGAAACAACCCTAGTTTCTAATTCTTCAATGGCTAGAACTGATAAAGTTTCTATAAGAGTTTTGGGGCACAAGGGAAGAGCAATTCCCTTGTTGAAATCCCACATACCTAAAGTAGAAATTTCCTTGAGGCCAGGAAATCTTGAGAAGAATGGAAGCCCTAGTCTTGCTCTAGGAGAACTGTCTGAGTTTTACGTGAGCTTCTAAATGATTATCGAGAGAATGAGGGAGAGGGTCAACTAATCCTCTTTAAAATTCTCCTAAATAATCCTAATACGATGTATTTTAGGAGTTAGGATGATAGGGTTTTACAAAAATGTCTTTGAATCAGTTAATAGAATTCTTTCCCGTCAGGTGGTACGACTCAACCTATGAGTCCTACCAAGTTCCTATGATCCGTACCATCCCTCATTGTTTAGGGACCCTACTTCAACCAATTTCTCTAATGTTTTCCGCAGATGCTTACTATGGCCCGTACCAACATCCTACAAGTCTTGCTACGATCCGTGGCTTACTTCTGAGTCTTCCTCTAATCTCTCTCATGACTCGTCCTTTGAGTCATACCATTGTACCATGAGTCATACCATGACTCATGGTTACCTAGGATTTCCCTAACCATTCCTTTGAACTTTTCCACGACTGGTCAGTATGATCCATACCAGGATCATATGAGTCTTAACATAAATCATGATTTGTCAAACCCCATTCACTGTTCTTCTCCATCCTCCAGTTACGAGTTTAGGTACGATCCGCACCTCAATCGTACAAGTCGTATTGTGACTCGTATTGAGATCTTTTTCTTAGTTTTCTGCAGGATCAAATTTTAAATCTAAAGGCTAGTCTTAGGAAGTTTTAAGTGTTACAATATCTCCCCCTTGAGAACATTCACCCTCAAATGGAGAATAAATAAGCTGGAAGGATAGGGAAAGAGCTGCAATCCCAAGACTGGAAACTATAAAGTGATTATTGAAAGAGTAGTTGACTCTGAACTGAAAGAGACATACTAACTGAGCATATGCAACTAGGGTGCACATCCTGAACATGAAAGTAACTAAAGGGTATTGAACTGAATGGAGTACTAAGGAGAATTTAGTACCTGATGCTGAAGCTGAGCTGGAAGGAAATAAATAAGAATATTTAGCCATCATGTCTGCTTCTTCTTCTTCCCATGTGGCTCCCTCAACTAGCTCGTTCCTCCACAAGACCTTTACTGAAGCAACCTCCTTATTTCTCAGCTTAAGAACCTAACAGTCTAGGATCTGAACTAGAACATCTTTGTAAGAGAGACTCTCTTTTACACCCACACTCTCTAGTGGAACTATGGAGGTCAGGACACTGATGTATTTCTTTCACATACACACATGGAAGACTGGGTGCACCGATGCTAACTCCGCAGGCAACTCCAGCTCATAAGCCACATTACTAATGTGTCTCAGGACTCTGTAAGGGCCGATATATTTGATACTGAGCTTTCCTTTCTTCCTGAATCTCATCACCCCTTTCAAAGGTGATATTTCAGGTATACCCAATCATCCACAACAAACTCCAACTCCCTTCTCCTTACATTTGCATATGATTTCTGTCGACTTTGAGCTATTCTCAGTCGTTCTCTAATAATTTGGAACTTTTGCATGGCCTCATGGACTAAATCAAGACCTATCAAGGTAGCTTCACCAACCTCAAATCACCCTATAGGAGATATGTACCTCCTACCATATAATGCCTCTAACGGGGCCATCTGAATACTGGAATAGTAGTTGTTGTATGCAAACTCGATGAGAGGTAGGTGATCATCCCAACTGCCCTTGAAGTCAATCATGCATGCCCTTAACATATCTTCTAAAGTCTGGATAGTCTGCTCACCCTGGCCATCTGTCTGTGGGTGGAAAGCTGTGCTGAGCTTAACCTGGGTACCGAGCCCTCTCTGGAATGACTTCCAGAAGTGCGAGGTGAACTGAGTACCCCTATCTAAAATGATGGAAAAAGGAACCCTATTTAATTTGACTAACTCCTATATGTATAGTCTATCATAATTCTCTACTGAGTCTGTTGTCTTGCTGGTAGAAAATGTGTTGACTTAGTCATTCGATCTATAACCACCTAAATTGAGTCATGTTGTTGGCGCGTATGAAGTAGATCTGTGATGAACTCCATGTTCACTTCTTCCCACTTTCAAGTAGGAATGCTAATATCCTGATTCATACCGTAGGTCTCTGGTGTTCAACCTTGACCTGTTGGAATTTGGATACTTAGCCACGAATTTTGCAATGTCCTTCTTCATGCCATTCCACCAGTAGATTTTTCATAAATCACGGTACATCTTAGTAGCATCTGGGTGGATAGAGTATCTAGTACTATGGGCCTCTAGTAGTATCTTCCACCTCAAATGGTCTACCTCTGGAACACACAATCTGCCCTGGTAATGGAGCACACCATCTCCCCCTTTTAAGAATGCTTCCACCTCTTTTCTTAGAACTGTCTCTTTCAACTTGAGTAGGATAGGGTCTTCATCCTTTTTTGACTTAACCTCTACCAGCAATGAGGATCTGACTCACTCTGGATTACAACTCCACCATTCGCTGAATCAACTAACTGTACTCCTAACCGAGCCAACCTGTGGATATCTCTTGCTAGTGCCTTTTTACTTTCTTTGACATGAGAAACACTTCCCATAGACATCCTGTTGAGGGAATCAGCCACTATATTCTTAGATGGCTCACATGCTCCTCATCTGTTCAGGAGTAAACCAGAATGTCATCAATAAATACAATGACGAACATGTCCAGGTACGACTTGAACACCGTGTTCATCAAGTCCATAAAGGCTGCAGTCAACTGAGGCATAGCAGGAATGTAACCAATCCATGCCAAGAATTCAGTCGAAGTCAACCATGTCTAGATCTATTAGATCAACTAGGATACCCTTACCCAACACTTAGACTGAACAATTTCGATATACCCGACTGGCTCTAACTGACTCACCAACCAGGGTAGAGACTGAGAAAGGTTTAGATAGAGTTTCTAAACTAATGTCTAGCTAGAATGCAGTATAAGGAGTCACGAAGAAAAATGTGGCTCCTGGATCTAGTAAAGCATATACATCAACATGGAAAAGCAGCAACATACCTGTAACCACATTTGGTGAGTTCTCCTGATCCTACCTAGAAGATAGAGCATAAAAATAATTTTGGCGCTGACCGCCACCTATGCCTGAAGTGGTACCCTGCGAGCTGGCGGACCTGCTAGAGCTGCTGAGGTAGTAGACTGAGCCTTTCCTCTTCCTATTGATGGGCACTCTCTCAACTTATGACCCAGTTGACCGCAACCAAAACAACCTTTTTTTCCCAAACGGCACTCCCCTAGGTGATTCTTGCCACACTTGGGACAGGCTGAGAATGTGCGGCTGCTGGAGACATGGCTCTAGGACTGGGATCCTAGTGCTCTACTCCTTCGGTCTTTGCAGGACCGAAAAGAAGGGGCACTGGCTGATAAGGGTGCTGGAGGTCTCTGCTGCTGCTACTAGCGACTACTACAACCTGACCTCTACTAGACATAATCAAATTGGAATGTCCGTGCCCACTTGTTCTCTCTCTCAATCTCCTTCAACTTCTCTACCTCTATTTTTTGTGCATGAATGATGAGACTAGAGAGATCGTTGTTTTTGATAAGCATCGCGGTCCTGCATTCTTTAAGAACCAAATTCGAAACTCTGTTAGCAAACTTGAGCATATAAGCTCTCGGCTCAACAACCATTTCCAGAGCATATCTAGATAGTTGAATGAACTTCAATGCATACTCTTCCACTGTCATGTTGTTTCGCCTCAAGTTCATGAATTCGGAAGCCTTAGCTTCCCTCAACTCCCGAGGAAAGAACCTGTCTAGAAATGCTGTAACGAATTCATCCAAGTCTACCAGACCTGATCCGTTCTGCCTTCCCTCTTTCCACTGCTTGTACCAAATCTGAGCCACCCCTTTCAACTGGTAAGCAGCCAGATCAGCACTCTCTGTAGAGGTAACACCCATGATCTGGGTGATCTTCTATACCTCATCAACAAACTCCTGCAAATCCTTATCAACTTTGGACTCATGAAATGTCAGAGGGTTCATTCGTGCGAATTCTCGAACCCTAACCGTAGCTATAGATCCATGGGTGTTGACCGACACCACCACTTGATGGTTGACCTTACTTGTCACTACTCGAGCCAGCATTTGAATTGCTGCCCAAAATTTTACGAGGGACACCTAGTCGTCCTGAGGGGCTGGGGGAGTTGGTAGGGCTGACCGGTTAGCATTTCTGGTTCTTCGACCATTTCCTCTTCTGGGATGCATCGTTAACACTGAAAAGAGTAGAATACTAGTTAGAAGGACATTTTTAAGATCAGTATTTACACACGATAAGAATTATGAATAAAAGGAAATTTTCCTAAAAACACCTTGTAGCCTCCCCCTCATAAGTGTAGCGCGTTTCACACCCATGGAAAAAACTCTACTTGATGCGTCTTTCAGACATCCTAGGATACTCTAAACCTAGGGCTCTGATACCAAGTTTTTCACAATCCGGGTCTATACCTTGAACATGACACGGTACTTAGGGCCACAAATGACCCCAACCTAACCCATTGCGTAGCATACTACTGAAAATTTAAATACTGTATGAAGTTTATAAGAGGAAGCATGAAAACATAACTGAACAAAATACTTTTAAGAAATACACTACATCTGATAACACACTGGGTTACTAACTCTGTCTGAAAGCCAACTAAGAAACTGTTGAGTTGCTATGACAAGTCCCTAGCTGACTCTAAAGTCTGAAATCAAGAAAATAAAACTGAAATGGAAGCTAAAATTTCGTCCTCAAAAAATGAGGACTCACCACAAGATTTTATTTAATGTCACCGAAGAGGAGCTACTGATGGTGCTGAGTCTGAGAACCTGCGCCTGCATCATAAGATGATACAACATGGAAAATATACATCAGTACTTTAAATATACTGAGTATGAGGAATATAAAATAAACATACAAGCACTAGAAAGCTAGAAGTTGAACTGAAAAAGATCATGCAAGGACCATAATAAGAATCATAAATACTATAAACACCAAAGTTGTCTGAAGGTCATAAGCATATCCTGAAATCTGGAGGACTGGACTGAGTTGGGGACTGAAACTATACTAGGATATATTGTACTATCTTGTGCTATATTATGAGAGAGACTATAACCAACATGTAACTACGTGAGTTAGACGTGGAGTCCGAAGTATACCCCTCATGGGAGAAGGCCCACTATACGTTGTAGGGTATAGTAGCTGAATTGGGTGACCACGGTCTGATGCCCATTCGGAACCTGCGTGCACTGAACTCTGGCTTGCTCGGTGCTAAGTTCTGCTCCCATTGAAAAATTCCTAATTTTGACTAACTAGGTTGATAGCTCGAAACTGATGTCCTAAGATTTGAATCAGAACTACTTATCTAGAAGCATCTTGAGAGTCTAGAGGACCTAATAACTGAAACATAGATGTTCTAAGACTTATCAGAGCTACTTTATCTAAAAGTGTCATAACCGTCTAAATAACAATTTGAGGGCTGATAACTGAGACTGCGGAGTTTTACTAAACTCCTCAAAAGATTGACTATAGTCAAACTGATCAACTGACATTTCTATAGGATACTAAGAATGCTAAGTACTGACTGAAACTAAACAAGTCATAAGCTAACTTTTGATCAAATATTTGTACTATCATGGTGATTTAAAAAGGGACTATCAGAATCAAGCAACATTTATATCTAGACTTTTAATTATGCAAGATTTATTCAAATCATATTTAAGAATTAGGGCTACAACACATATTCATGGAAAAAGATATCGATAAGAGTTGCAACTAATAGAAATCTTAAATAAATCTAGAGAATTATATCATGGAGGGAATTCATAATCTGATTGAGAAACAACCCTAGTTTCTGATTCTTCAATGGCTAGAACTAATAAATTTTCTATAAGAGTTTTGGGGCACAAGGGAAGAGCAATTTTATTATTGAAATCCCACATACCTGGAGTAGAAATTTACTTGAGGAACTGCTTGGGAATCTTGCGAAGAATGGAAGCCCTAGTCTTGCTCCAAGAGAACTGTCTAAATTTTTCATTAGTTTTCTAAATGATTATCGTGAGAATAAGGGAGAGGGTCAACTAATCCTCTAAAATCCTTCCTAAACAATCCTAATACGACGTAATTTAGGAGTTAGGATGATAGGGTTTTACAAAAATACCCCTAAAAAAGTCAATAGAATCCATGCTTGTTAGGTGGTATGACTCGACCTACAAGTCGTGCCAAGGTCCTACGATCCGTACCATCCCTCGTAGTTTAGGGACCCTGCTTCAACCCATTTCTTTGAAGTTTTCCATGGATTCTTACTATGGCCTGTACCAACATCCCAGGAGTCTTGCTACGATTTGTAGCTTACTTCTGCGTCTTCCTCTAATCTCTCTCATGACTCATCCTATGAGTTTTACCATTGTACCACGAGTTGTACCATGACTCATAGTTACTTGGGATTTCCCTAACCATTCCTCTGAACTTTTCCATGACTGGTCAGTACGATCCGTACCATGATAATACGATTCTTAACATTGAATCGTGATTTCTCAAACCTCATTAACTATTCTTCTCCATCCTCTAGTTACAAGTATAGGTACAGAGTTTAGGTACGATCTATACCTCAATTGTACGGGTCGTACTGTGACTCGTACTGAGATCTTTTTCTCAGTTTTCTGCCGAATCAAATTTTAAATCTAAAGGCTAGCCTTAGGAAGTTCTGGGGTGTTACAGTGTGGCTCCTGGATCTAGTAAATAATATATATTTTTGTTAAAGAGACGTAACATACCAGTCACTATGTCATGTGAGTTCTCCTGGTCCTGACGAGAGGATAAAGCATAAAATTGGTTCTGGCGCTGACCGTCACCTATCTCTGAGGTAGTACCCTGCTGAGTTGGATGACCTGGTTGACTTGCTGATGTAGTGGACTAGGCCTTCCCCTATCTTGCTGATAGGTAATCTCTCAATTTGTGGCCCAGTTGTCCACAACCAAAACAACCCTCTTTTCCCAGACGGCACTCACACAGGTGGTTTTTACCATACTTAGGACATGCTAAAAACGTGTGGCTGCTAACGACATGGCTCTAGTACTAGGAGCCTGATGTCCAGTTCTCCTATCCTTATAAGGCCTGGAAAATGAAACACTGGATGAAGAAGGTGCTGGAGGCCTATGTTGCTACGTTTGGGGGCGGTTACCACTGCCCGAACTCTGTTAGGAATACTCAAACTTACTTGTCCTTGCCCGCTTACTTTCCCTTTCTATATCCTTTAGTTTCTCTGCCTCTATCTATTATGCATGGATGATGAGATTGGAGATGTCTATGTCTTTGATGAGCATAGCGTTTCTACACTCCTTGACTACCAAGTCCAAGAGTCCATTCACAAACTTGAGCATACGAGCCCTCAACTCGGTAACTATTTCTTGAGCATACCTCGACAGTTAAGTGAACTTTAATACATACTCCTGTACCGTCATGTCATTCTGCCTCAAGATTATACACTCTGCAACCTTAGATTCCCTTAACTACCAGAGAAAGAACCTGTCCAAGAATGCAGTCACAAACTCGTCCCATTCCACCAGACCTAAACCAACCCGTCTTCCCTCCTTCCACTGCTTATACCAAATCTGAGCCACCCCTTTTAACTGATAGGCAGCCAGATCATCACTTTCTGCAGAGGTAATACCCATGACTTGGGTGATCTTTTACATCTCATCAATGAATTCCTATGGGTCCTCATCTACTTTAGACCTGTGAAATGTTGGGGGATTCATCTGAGTAAAATCCCAGTCTATGGTCGTAGTTGCAGACCCATTAGTATTTATTGGCACGATGACCTGCTGGTCAACCTGGTTGGTCATCTCCTGAGCCAGCATCTGAATAGCATCCCGGAACTCTGCAGGTGACACCTGATCATCCTAAGGGGCTGCTAGAGTTGATGGGGCTGGCGGATTAGCATTAATGGTCCTTGTTTTGTTTACTCTCTTGGGAGATATCGTCAACTGAAAAGGAATAGAGCATGAGTTAGGAGGGCATATTAGATTCTAAAACTCTACGCATGATAAGAATCATGAATAAATGGAATTTTCCTAATGACGCTTCATAGCCTCCCCCTCATAAGTGTGGCACGCTTCACACCCATGAAAAGGACTCTACTTGATGCGACTTTATGACATCCTAGGACACTCTAAAACTGTCTCTAAAAACTATAAATTTAAAACCATTACAAAAATAATTATCACATTTGAGTTCATATAAGGAAGTTATGGTCGTTTTAGTCCTTATAGTTGTTGTTGATTTTCTGATGCGAGGTTTGTTCTTCGCGAAAATGATGGGGTACCATGAATGCGAAGAACATTTTTGGAGTTGAACAGTCAATGCTAAAATTTTCTCTTCATGAACACGAAGGGTTCCCGCAAACACGATGAAAAAAATCACTTGGACAGTGTTTTAAATGGCCAGAATGCGATTTTTGGGTGTTTTCAGCATATTTGGAGTTGTAGAGCTCGGAATTAGGCAATTTTCATGGCGTTCTTCTCGATTTGAATAGGGGTTAAGTATATAATCCTTATTTTTATATTTTTTTCATAATTACTTCAGTTGGTTTTCTCTTTTATTCATGAGTATGTTGGAGAGAATGAGGGGTTTGCCCTAAAATTGAGAAAAGGTATTTTGAGGTTTTGAAAGTCGATTCAAAGTTTTTTTGGTCTAAATATTTCATATATGAGTTTCATAAGTAATGAGTAACATGATTGTGAAAGAAAATTTCAAATTTACCCTTGAAGCTTAGGGTTGACTTTTTGACTTGATAGTTTACTCGAACTTTTATATTGCAATATGAGTATTGATAGACTCGTATTCACTCTAGATCATATTTTTGATAGATTGGGAATATTCTAAGGTTGTTTGTAAAGGAAAGGCACATTTATAATGGTTGGTGGCGTGTTTGCTTAGCATTCGAGGTAGGCTATCACTTACTCTTTGCAAACTTAGCTTGAATGGTAATATATTGAATAAAGCATGATATGGTTTGAGAGAATTGTCAGGTGTTGATTATTGATAGTGTGGATTGTGGTTGTGAAATCTGAGGCAATTACTTAGATGATAGATGGTGAGCGACTTGTAATAACTTTTTGATTGAATTACACTTTTTTTGATACTCCATCGTAGTTGGGAGATTAATTTTCAAAATGGGCATGAATTTAGAAGAAAGATGTGTAAAGTGATGAGATGTGGCCTAAGGGCATGGGTGGATAGTTAATTTATCGTTATTGAGTCTTGTAGTCTATAGAGATTGTGGCCTAAGGGCAACGTTTGAGATTTCCTCTATGACTCGTACAGTTGTATATCTTATTTTCTTGAAACTTACTGTATTACTGTGTTCATAGCGTGCATATTCATTTTTATAGATCATGATATTTGGTACTATGAAAGACTAACATTTATGAAAGAAATATTTTATCCATTGAGAATTGGTTCCAATTGATATTTTTCTGATTTTACTGTAAGTCCTGGTTTGATTCCCCACATGGTATATGGTAAGTCATGGTTCTATTTTGGGCATGATATACAGAGAGTCCCAATTTGAGTCTAGGAATGGTATATGATAAAATACTGGTTCAAGTCTAGGCACGATATATGGAAAGTCTCAATTCGAGTCCAGGCAGGATATATGGACCTGGTGAGTCCCTATGATTTTCACCGCACCGCAAATTCCTATGGAGTTGGTGTATACTGGTAGGGTCATTGGTCATTGCATTGTGTTGCATTGCATACTTATATCTATTATTTTAATTTGTACTTCTCTTTATCGACTGGTATTGATGAATTGTTGTGATATTTTTTAGGTGTAGGTTATAAGTATTCATTATGCAATATAGTTATCGTCCTAGCTCTGTTGGAAGATGATGCCTACTGAGTACCTGTGTTTTGTACTCACCCTATGTTTGCTGCATCTTTTACTACAAATCCTAGATCTAACAGACTCGATTGATCTACCATCTCATGCAACACTTTCTGGGAGTCTTGATGAGCTATTTGGCGTTCGGAGTTATGTTGGACTCTCTCCTTACTTTATTATCCTATATTTACTCTTCAGTCAATGATCTAGATTCGAGACTCCTGTATTTCTTTTAGTTCTCTTGTACTGGTGATACTAGGTTTTGGGTATTGTGTTGAAATCACGACCTAGTAACTAGATACATTAAACCAGGTTAAGTTGGATTAACATAATAAAATAGCAGAAGTAATAAGCACACAATTGTTAAGTGAAAAACCTCCGTGCTCAAGAGAGTAACAAGAACACGACCTATCAAATAGACTTTTATTCAAACTCACGAGCATATTTTAGATTATAACTCTGCAATCCAAGGGACTAACTCTAGTATCTCAGGAATCACTAGTTAACTCTAACTAGTGACGCGTTTCACAACTCACACTCCGAGTTAGAAACTCATAGAACTCTTAACGATGGAAAAACTTAAACACAAGAATTTCTCTCAACTCTCAGATCTTGACAATTTCTTAGAAAGCTTCTGCTCGTTTCTTGCTCTCAATCGTAAAATCTCTTATGTTGCCTGGTGGGATATAAATATCCATCCATAAGAGTAATCCCACTCCAACTATGATTCCTCTTCTTTTTAGACTTCTTGTTGTGCTCTCCTTGCCTTATGTGTCCTAGAATAAATCCAACTCTCTTTTTTTTGGACTCCTTATTGTGCTCTTCTTGCTTTATGTGTCCTAGAAGAAATCCAACTCTCTTTACTGGCTTCGTTATCCTGATGCAAGTCCCACTGCCTTATATACACGTTCATATTCAGTCCCATTTTTCTTTTGAGTAAGAGTTGATATCTTTCGCCTCAATGTACCAGTACATGTACTTGTACCGCTATCTCTTGGTTGAACCTGGTTCACCTTGGTGTCAACTTTCCTTAGTACTGGTTCACTTTTTCAACTTACAAAAATTTTATCAATCACAATCAATCATCAAAACAACTAAATAAGTATTTTTTTTCCTTTTTGATGATGACAAACAATGTACACACGTTCTTCCCTTTCCCCTTTTGACATCATTGAAAAGTTTTTAGACAAAGAATCTACCAAATATCAAGAATGTGCAAGAAATTACTAACCCATGGACACTTGGACAACACTTATCAAAACAAGCTTTAAATATTGGAAAATGTTAGAGAAAACTAATGATATGAGCCATCTAATGTGTACATAGATCAAGAGCACAAGTAAGGAAGAAAGCAAGCTAGTCATGAACAAAATCCAACACATAGTGTTCAACTTGTAAGCAAAGTACAACCACAGATAGGAAGCAACAAAAGACTGAGCAAACAAGATAACAAAAGGAACAAATGGGAACAACAAAGAAGGGTAGACACTTCAGAGGGAGGAATGGGTAGTTTTCTCTATCATAGAGAGAAGATTATCAATTTTTTGGTGTGGACACTATGTTCGCAAAGCATTTTGTTTTTGAGAGTATAAATCTCAACATTAGCATTGGACAGATCAGTTTTGAGTTGTGCATCCTCGCTTTCCAATTCATCCACTCGTGCAGTTGCAGTCTGTAGATCGAGAATCATTTGAGTTACAAGTCCCTTCCCTTTTGAACTTGGTACATGATGCAGTAGATCACACTCCTCCAAGGTCTTTCTGATCCATCAACTCCATCTTACATCAAATCCATTCAAACAAAGGGACCTGGTGCGCCCTAACATTTGGTGCTTAAGAAAACTCCATATGCTAAATCACATGACATTCTTGCCGGGTTGATCACTCATGCCATGTGTCTAATCATCAAGAGCGGTGACAGAAGGTTTTGGGGAAGAATCTGGTGCAGTCTTAGACACTTCTGATGGAAGTTCCCCCTGAGTGGATGGATGGGCTTCATCTTCCATGGGAACAATTAACAATGAGGGAATGGTATGAAAATTTCCATGGATTCTTAAAAAATTTGGTAAAAGAGAGAGAGAGAGAGAGAGAGATGAAGTAGTGGATTAAAGGAGTATTGGGGGAAAAGACATGGTGATGATGGACCTCTTCCATGAATGATGGTTGTTAGTGGGAGGGAATGAGGAAGTGGGTCATGTTTTGCCCTATTCTTATTTAAAGCGACTGATAATACATGTGTCACATCCAGAAACAAGACACTAGATAATGGACCGGGTTCAGTGCAGTAGTGGTTGTAGCTTCATCAACAAATTTGAACACAAATGCAAGGAGATAAGTATGTACCACAATGGCCTATAGAGGGACTTGGTTCCTCCTGTGACTTTTTCCTTGAGTCTTGTTTATTCACTTAGAAAGTAAGGTTCACATCATTAATTTTTGAACACATCAATTGTAGCCTGCCTGAGGTGTGAACCAAATCAAAGGTATAAGACAGGATTAGTAATTAATATGCAAAGAGACCTGATAAGCATAACAATAAACTAATTTCTAGTTAAAAGTGAGAAAGAATGAGATGCACAAATTCAATTGAGATTGATGAGTCCAAGCTCCACATGAATTTTTTCATATGGTACCTATCCCAATGCCTAGGTGAAGATGTCAGCCACCTGATCCTCTATTTTTCATAATTCCATCAAAATGTTCCCCTTTTCCACATTGTCTCTTAGAAAGTGATGACGCATATCAATGTGTTTGGTTCTTTTGTGATGAACCAAGTTCTTTTCCATGTTGGTGGCATTGATGTTATCACATAAGATGAGAATCCTTTGCATCTTGATTCCATAATCTTCCAATTATTTCTTAATCCACAATATTTGGGCATAATATGAAATTACTGCAACATATTCTGCTTCTCCAATAGATAATGCCACTGAGTTTTGCGTCTTGGTTTTCCATAAGATTAAACAAGGTCCCGGAAAGTGTGTCATCCCATATGTACTCTTCTTGTCTACCAAGAACCCTGCATAGTCTTCATTAGTATACCTTATGAGTTTGAAGGAATCACTGACAAGATACTAGAGAATTAGGTCCATTGTTCCTTTGAGATACCTCAAGATGCGTTTGACTGCCTTCATGTGAGATTCCTTGGGGTTTGCTTGAAATATTGAACACAACCCCATATTGAATACTATGTTTGGTCTGCTCACAATCAAATATAATTGAGATCTAATCATTCCCATATACTTTGTCTCCTCAACCTTTGAACCAGGTTCATTAGTATCCAGACGAGTAGTGGTTGCAATGGGAGTATCATTCATTTTGGAATTCTCCATGTCATCAACATAAACCTGCATAATAAGTATGCCTTCCCCCTTTTTCTAAGAAACAAGGTGTTGTCAGTCTTCCCCCTGCTATACTCATAATCTAAGAAGAAGCTCGATAGCCCTGTCATGCCATGCTCTTGGTTCTTGTCAAATCCTAGGAGTTGCTTCACGTACAGTACTTCTTGTAAGTAGCCATTCAAGAAAGCACTCTTAACATCCATCTGAAATAGTTTGAACCTCATATGTGTGGCAAAAGCAATAAGGGTTCTGATAGCTTCCATCCTAGACACAGGAGCAAAGGTCTCATTTTAATCAATACCCTCTTCCTTGTTGTACCTTTGAACTACCAATTGAGATTTATTTTTGATAATGATTCCCTGATCATAAAACTTGTTTTTGAAGATCCATCTAGTTCCTATACATGTTCTGTTGTCAGGATGAGGGACCAGGTTCCACACCTTACTGTGCTTGAATTGTTCTAGTTCTTCCTGAATAGCAATAATCCAATTTGCATCCTACAGTGCTTCTTTTACATTTTTGGATCAATCATGAATAAGTAAGCTGAGTAACACACATGTTTCTCAATCTGGACCTGGTCTGTATCTAGAATTCCAATGGAGATAGCGTGTTCTAAATTGGATGAGAATTTTTATGCTTCTAGTTTCCTGCCTGTGTCTCTCCCTGGACTGCTTCACACGATGAATTAGGTCCTTCTGTCTGAGGATTCTGAGTAATCGTGGGTTCTATTTCTTTTGTAGTTCTATGATGTGACAAATCTAGTGTAGTACCTTGTTCATCAGGCATCCTGGAAGTATCCAGATGTACATGTTGATTACTATCATCTTGTGTACCTGGTTCCCCCTCAATTTTGGTAGTCGGTGTCATACCAATCTTTTTTATTTCTTTCTGTGTACTCACTATGTCCACTGCTTTTTGTTCATCAAAGATTACATGCACACTCTCCTCCACGTACTTTATCCTCTTATTAGGTGTGAAAAGTTGGCATGACCCATACGTCTATGCTAGAGTAGAGATTTATCCATCAATGCACTCAAACAAGAAAGCTCATCTCCAATGGGATCCATGATATTTTCCTCGTACATGGTTTGTACCTTTTTCCTTTGAGTACCAGGTTCCCTGTCTTCAAGTTGGTAACCCTGCAGTCTGCTAATGTGAATAGGAGAGAGTTCCCTTTGTCACATATTTGAGAGATTCTCAAAAAATTATGTTCCAACCCCTTCACATAGTACACATTGTCAATTTCTTGGGACATGGATTGCCCAACTTTTTCAATTCCAACAATTTCACTCTTCTTTCTATTTTCAAAGGCAATATTTTCGTCTTTGTGATTTGGTGAGTGAGAAAAGGTTTTCTATCATTCCTGACATATGCCTAGAACATGCACTGTCCATGTACCAGGTCACCTTACTTTCTCTCACTTTCACCTACACATAAAGTCAGAGGTTAGATTTGGGTACCCAGACTAGCTTGGGTCTCTTATCATTTTTAAATGGGGGAATTAAATTCCTTTGGTCCAATGTGGCAAAATAACATTCCTAATTTTTCAATTTTTTAGATTTTTACTTGACTTTTTTGAGAATTGATTAGGACTTATTCAAAAAAATTGTATGACTTTTTTCTTGATTATGCATTGTTCGCGATAATGTCTAGTTAGTCCATAGTGAGAACAAAAAATATGATGCAATTTAGGTCTATGCTCAGTGTTGTATGTGCCATTCTGCATCCTAATCCTTGTCTTTTATTAGAGTGATTTTCATGCATAGAGATTAGAAGTTCAAAGGACCTGGTCCGTTTTAAGGTTCTTTCTAATTCAACTTTGGTTTTTTTCTAGAGTCTTCTGAAGTTTCTGATTCTCTGTGCTTAGTGTTTGTGACTCTAGAGTGAGTTTCCTGATAATTTCTCCTTTTTCGTGATTTTTCTTAAGGACCTTTTCACATTCTTCAGGTCTTTTCAGTAAGTTTCTTTTATCTTCCTCAAGTTTTCTATTATCAAACTTGAGAGAGGCAAAGACATTCATGATCTATTCTTTTTCAATAGATAGAGTGTTGTATTCATCAGTAAGAACATGAGACAAAGAGGCTAACTTTTCCTGAGAGAGTTTTTATTTTTGATTTGACTACCAAGAAGCTTACCTCATTTCTTTCTTCTTCACTATCTGAGTCTATGTCAGCCATCAAAGACAATACATCTTCATCGTCCAAATCATCTATGGCCAAAAGAGAGTTATCATCATGTTCATTGGTTGTTTCAGATTCATTACTGGAAGTGTCTCCCATTGCAGTTAGAGCTTGCTTCACCACATTATCATCTTCTTTTGTGGTAAATCTTCTGTTGGGAATAGGATGTTGATCCTTTTTTCCTTCCTTAGATTCTCAGTCAGATTTCATTTATATTATAAATCCCATTGAGGACATTCCTTCATGAAGTGACCAGGTTCAACGCACTTGTGGTAGATCAAACCTCAAAGATTTTTCTGGATGGGTTTTGATGCATTCTTCGTCTGAGTATTGAAACCTTTCTTGATGACTCACTAAGATCTTCGAGTAAGCAGAGCCATGCTATCATCCTCAATAGTAGTAGCCTTAAGGACCAAGTTGTTTTCCTCGTGGAAACTGGTCAACTCCCTTTCTTGAGACTTTTTGAGTTTATAAGTTTTTAAGTTCCCTATCAAATCATCCATAGTCAGCGTGTCAAGATCTGGCCTCAGAGATGGCTTCCACTTTGCTTTCCCATGATTCCGGTAGAACACTCAATAGTTTTCTTGTAGCTTTTACCGAACACTCAATAGTTTTCTTACAGCTTTACTTGTGGGAATGGTCTCACCAAGTGAGTACATCTCATTCACGATGGAAGAGAACCTGGTGTGCATGTCACGAATGGATTCCCTATCCTTAATCCTGAACAGTTTGTCTTATTGATTAAGCATAATGATCTTGGATTTCTTCACCTGATTTCTTCCTTCATGAGCAGTTTGGAGAGCATCCCATATTTCTTTTGCACTAGTACATGAAAAGACTTAATTATACTTGTCAGGACCAATTCCACACATAAGAAACTTCTTTGCTTTTGCATTGATCTCAACAGCAAGCTTTTCTTCCTTAGTGTACTCCAATCTTCCTTTTGGTATTTGTGTTTTTCCATCCTCTGTCAGTTTCATAGGTATGGTAGGTCCATCCAATACAATGTTTCATAGATTGTGATCTTCTCCTATTAGGAAATCCACCATGCGGTTTTTCCACCATCCATAGTAATGACCATTGAACAATGGTGGTCTAGTGGTTGATTATTCCTCCTTAGTTGTTGGTGGTGCTGCCATAATCGATTTTTCAAGGTGTAAGACTTTATTGAAAATCCCTTCTCTAATACCAATTGAAATCACCACCTAGTAACTAGATGCAATGAACCAAGTTTAGTTGGATTAACATAATAGAATAGTAGAAGTAATAAGAACACAAAAGTTATGTGAAAAACCTCCTTGCTCAAGGGAGTAACAAAAACACGACCTATCAAATAGGCTTTTATTCAAACTCATGAGCAAGTTTTAGATTACAACTCTACCACCCAAGGGACTAACTCTAGTAACTCAAAAATCACTAATTACCTCTAACTAGTGACGTGTTTCTCAACTCACACTTCGAGTTAGAAACTCACAGAACTCTTAACAATGGAAAAACTTAAATACAAAAATATCTCTCAACTCTCAGATCTTGATTATTTCTTAGAAAGCTTCCAGTTGTTTCTTGCTCTCAGTCGTCAAATGTCTTATGTTGCCTGGTGGGATATAAATATTCCATCCATAAGAGTAATCTCACTCCAACTGTGATTCCTCTTCTTTTTAGACTCCTTCTTGCGCTCTCCTTACTTTGTATGTCCTAGAAGAAATCTAACTCTCTTCTTTTTTGACTCCTTATTGTGCCCTTCTTACTTTATATGTCCTATAAGAAATCCAACTCTCTTTACTGGATTCTTTATCCTGATGTATGTTCATGCCCCACCTTGCGAGGCACGACTGGCACCTGGTGTCATATTGGGATCTGAACTAACCTGATCGGGCTTATGCACTTTTGGTGCATGCCTGCTCTTCAAATCAAGAAAACAACGAGTTGTATCTCGGCTATAAACACAGCTTCCGGCCGACAAGGCCGCATACACACTTGTAAAAAGAAAACAACTAACCAACAACACACAATAAAGGAATCCTATACGAGCTGAAAAGACCATCATAATGTCTAGTTATAGCAGAATGAAAACATGCAGTCATAACTATACCATAGCTGACAAGGCTACTAACTAAAAGCTAAACTAGACCCCATATAGCCATTGCGCAAAATAAACATACATGGCCCCACACGGCTAACAACCAAACTAACAACTGGGAATCTGTAGCCTGCAAGCCTCTAAGAGTGGAATAATGGTTGGGACAGGGCCCCAACCTACCCATAAACTGTACAACAAAAGAACAAATCTTCTAACTAACAACCCCGGAGTAAAGGAGCTGATTAGACTACTGACTCGGCTGATGACTAGGGAGGTCCTAAATTGCGTCTAACCGTACCTGCAGGCAAGTAATGTAGAGCCTCAAAGATGGGTGTCAATACAATATGTATCGAATATGTAAGGCAGTAAACGAAAGTGACTGAATAATACTGATAATAAAACTAAAAACAATTCAATAGGAAAGATAGGAGATACCACTTTCATGCCCTACAACCTGTTGTATAACTAACAATAAATAATTCAAACAAGAACCTTACTTGGCCCCCATAAGCCCGGACGGTACAACCAGCACAAAATAACCCGCTCGGGGCCCCCATAAGCCCTGGCGAGCACACTTCAATCTATATACCCCTAATAAGGTAAAAATGAGTCAATAGGTAACTATAGCTAACCTACCGGTCCCCTTAGTCTTCAACTGAGCCCGCTCGGCTCCTGTAGCTCTGTCTGAGTCCAGTGGACTCCTATAACTGCATGAGCACCAGGCTTGACGAGGGTCAATGATGCCGATACGACATAAAAATAATAGTCCAGCTATGGAGTGGACTGTAATATAGCCCTTGGGCCTCAACATAGTCCCTTGGGACAACATATAGCTCCTTGGAGCGATCCATATAGCACCGTAGGCAACGACACAGCTAGTAACCCTGAGGTTGGACAATGGAAGACTACATAGGGCAGGGTTGGTCCCAATCTAAACAAAAAATGCTAATCTCAAACTAATAGTAGCAGCTAACCACAACAATCATGTTTTTGGATTTCTTACAAGGATCTAGGTCATATTACAATACGACAGGAATAACTTGCCGAAGGAATGAGCCTTAACATACCTCGAACAGCAACTTTCATTTAACTGGTGAGTTTCAACTTGTAAACGGTAGTTCCATCCAACTGCAACCCTTATGCTGGAGAATAGGGCTAATTTCAATACTAAATTCAGCAAATAATGATAACTTTCAAGAATAATTATAACTATAATTCAACTTTGAATAACTCGGCCAAAAACCTACAATTTCCCGAGAGTTCAGAAGGGAGAAATGCTTACCTAATGCTTGTGGCCGTTTAGGAGTCAATTTGGAGTAATTCTGACAACTTTTACTCGGTGGAGTTCCGGTATGCTGAGTGAATTTTCAAGAAATAACTTCGTAGAAATGCTTCACGTAGGCCTAGAACTTGTTACCCGAAGTTAATTTGCATTTGGACGGTGTTTGGTAGCGTAATTTGATGAAAATTAATTAGAAGTTGTGTGCTCTCTCACCTCTGTCGAAGGATACTTTACAAATGATTTAAAATTGAACAAGGGAGTATATATATAAGTGTAGGGAGGTGGCCAAGTGTGCCTCACGCTGGACAACGCGTCAGGAAGGGTGTCGCATCGCGCCTCCCAAGGCGCTGGCCCTCCTGG
>JACEIK010000031.1:487028-546397 GCA_018107945.1 Datura stramonium | reverse complement strand
TCTGAGGTCCAAGCTAGTATTGTGATCCCAGATTGAGCCACTCCATACAAGTAATGCGTCCATATTTTAAAGGCATGAATCACTAAAGCTAATTCTAGATCATGGGTGGGATAGTTCTTTTCATGCTTTCTGAGCTTCCTCGAAGCATAGCAATTACCTTACCGTGCTGCATCAGGACGCACCCTAACCCAACGCCTGAAGCGTCACAATATATAGCATAACCCTCTGAACCTTCCGACAAGCTAGCATTGGTGTTGATGTCAATTTGTTTTTCAATTCTTGGAAACTCTACTCAAAGGCCTCGGTCCAATGAAATTTGGCTTCTTTCTAAGTCAATTTAGTCAAAGGCACTAACAGGGTAGAAAATCCTTCCACAAATCTCCTGTAATACCCGGCTAATCCCAGGAAACTGCAAACTTCCGTTGGAGTTGTAGGTCTCGGCCATGTCTTTACTACCTCAATTTTTTGTGAATCAACCTGAATACCAGCCTCTGATACAATATGGACCAGGAAAGCTACGGAATTCATCCAGAACTCGCATTTAGAAAGTTTTGCATATAACTGACAATCCCTGAGAATCTAGAGTATCATTCGTAAATGATTTCTATGTTCCGTTTCTGAATGGGAGTACACTAGGATGTCATCGATGAATACTATCACAAACAGATCTAAATATGTCCTGAAGATTCTATTCATCAGATCCATGAATACTGCCGACGCATTTGTCAATCCAAAGGACATAACTATAAATTTGAAATAATGTACCTAGTCCTTAAATCTGTCTTAGGATATCTTTCTCCCGAACCCGCACGTGATGATGTCCTAACCTTAAGTAGATCTTGGAAAAATATTTTGCCCCTTGAAACTGATCAAACAAGTCATCTATCCTGGGGAGTGGGTATTTATTCTTAATAGTAACCTTGTTCAACTGCCGATAATCTATGTACATGTGGAGGGAGCCATCTTTCTTTCTCACAAAAAAGACTGACGCACCCCACGGTGATGTACTCGTCCTGATAAAGCCCTTATCTAATAGATCTTTCAACTACTCTTCCAATTCTCTTGATTCAACAAGAGCCATTCGGTACGGAGGGATGGATATAGGCTGAGTACCTAGTTGCAAGTCAATAGACAAATTGATTTCCCATTCTGGGGGAATACCAGGAAGTTCGTCTGGAAACTCATTCACCACTGGAATGGACTGAAGAGTCGGGGATTCTTCTTGCACATCCTGGACCCTGACAATATGATAAATACAGCCCTTTTCTATCAACCTTTTTGCCCAAAAATAGGATATGAACCTACCTTTTGGTGTAGCTGCACTGCCCTTCAACTCTCGCACTACCTTCCCTGGAAGGTGGAATCGGACAGTCTTGGTCCAACACTCTACATTGGCATAACATGGCATTAGCCAATCCATACCCATAATTGCATCAAAATCAATCATTTCCAGCTCCACTAAATCTGCTAAAGTCTAGCGACCAACAACCTCTACTGTGCAACCCCAATAAATCCTCTTAGCTATAATGGAATCACCGACAAGTGTAGACACCGAAAAAGGTCACTAAAGAAATTCTAGAATTATACCAAATTTCTGGGCCACTAGTGGAGTAACATAGGATAAAGTGGAACCTGGGTCTATCAAAACATAAACTGAGTGAGAGAAAATGTCCAGCATACCTGTCACAACATTCGGCGATGACTCTGACTCCTGTCGCCCCGGTAAAGAATAAGTGTGATTCGGACCGCTGCCTGAACTGGATGCCCCTGACCTGCCTTGGCCTATTCCCCACTGAAGGTGCAAGGGCATGTGACCCTGCTGAAGATCTGTCCTATCGATCCCGATCACCCTGACCTCTAGCTAGATAATCCCTCATTCTGTGACCCTCTTGTCCACAGTTGTAACAAGCGGTAGAACCATATCTGCACTCCCCAAAATGGCATCGACTGCAAATAACACAACGTGGCACAGTGGGCCTGCTCTGATCTGACCCCCTCTGCTGCTGAGAACCTGATGCTTGTGAGCTCTCACCGGGTCTTGACTACCCTCGGCGGTTTGATCTACCACCCTGCTACTGCTATGGAGGTGGGGGTCTGGGTGGCCTTCCTGATATTCGTGGCCTAGGTCTGCCCTGAAATTCTGCCTGCATGTCACTGGGTCTAGCCTTATGGCGCTGCTCTTGATTTGTTCTTTCTATCTCCTGTTGTCGCTACCTAATCCCCTTAATATTCTGAGTGAAAGCCTAAATGCGGGCAATGTCCATGTCCTCCCACAAAGTAGCTGTAACACAAGTTTCCACATACTCTGGAAGTAGCCCCACAATAAACCGATGTACTATGACTGGCATAGTGTCTACAAAAGCTGGCGCATATCTGGCCAAGGAATCAAATCTCATAGCATATTCTCGGACACTCAATGAGCCCTGCTCTAGGTGCAAAAGCTGATCTACTCGGGCATATCGAATTTCTCGCGGCAAGTGGTGATCCAGAAAGGCCTTTGAGAAATTGGACCAAGTTGGAGGGGGAGCGTCTCTACCTCGGGACCTCTCGCATCTCTCATACCATAACATTGCTATGTCCCGTAATTGAAATACCGCTAACTGAACTAACTCCACTGGCGTAGCATGCATCACCCTAAAAATCCACTGTAACTGGTCTAGGAAGTCCTGAGGTTCCTCTTCCTGGTTCGTCCCTGTGAACTACGAGGGACTTAGGGCAAGGAACTCTCAGACCCTAAAACTTTCGATTCATCTCGAAGATTTAGCAACCGCTAGTACCACGGGCTGGCGTTGAGAAGCCATCATCTAAGCTAACATATAAACACCACTCCTAACCTCCTGATCTAATGGTATAGTTATAGGAACTATTGGGGTGGTGCCGACATATCTGCTTCCCTGAAGGAATCCTGGCATGGCGAAGATTGTTGGGGAGACCGAGAAGAAGTCTCTCTTTTGCCCTTAGATCGGGCTCGCTCTGATTAGGGCACCCTGATAGTGCCCTCTCCTACTACAGCATCTAACTTTCGGTCGGTCATAGTCTGTCATGTGTCCAACATTTCTCTGTAGATAAGCAGAATAAGGTAAGCTTAGAGACTCAACCCTATAAACCATAGCTCTATAGAACAACTGAAGAAGGAAGGGTAACCACGCTATTATGCCCCGTAGCCTCCTGCCTATGGAATGTGGTGCACAACACACCCATAGACAAGATTCTACTAGACACGGCTTGTAGACTCCCTAGGATACAACCTACTCTGATACGAAGTTTCTCACGCCCCACCTTGGGAGGCACGACTGGCACCTAGTGCATGCTGGAATATGAACTGACCTGACTGGGCTTATACACTTCTGGTGCATGCCTGCTCTTCAAATCTAGAAAACAATGAGTTGTATCTCGACTGTAAACACAGCCTCCGACCGACAAGGCCGCATAGCCACCTATAAAAAGAAAACAGCTAACCAACAACACTCAATAAAGGAATCCTATGCAGGCCGACAAGACCACCATGTTGTCTAGTTATAGCAGAATGAAAACATGCAGTCATAACTATACTATAGCCGATAAGGCTGCTAAGTAAAAGCTAAACTAGGCCCTACACGGCCATTATGCAAAATAAACGTACATAGTCCCCACACGGTCAACAGCCAAACCAACAACTGAGAATTTGTAGCCTACAAGCCTCTAAGAGTGGAATAATGGTCGGGGCTACCTATAAAGTGTACATCAAAAGAACAAACCTTCTAACTAACAACCCCGGAGTAAAGGAGATGATTAGACTACTGACTCGGCTGATGACTAGGGAGGTCCTGAATTGCGTCTAACCGTACCCGCAGGAAAGTAATGTAGAGCCCCAAAGATGGGTGTCAGTACAATATGTACCGAATATGTAAGGTAGTAAACGAGAGCGACTGAATAATACTGATAATAAAACTCAAAACAATTCAATAGGAAAGATAAGAGATACCACATGCATGCCCTACAACCTGCTGTATAACTAACAATAAATAACGCAAACAAGAACCTTACCTGGCCCCCATAAGCCCAGAAGGTACAACCAGCACAAAATAACCCGTCTGGGGCCCCCATAAACCTTGGCGAGCATGCTTCAATCTATATATCCCTAACAAGATCAAAATGAGTCAACAAGTAACTATAGCTAACCTGCCGGTCCCCTAGGTCTGCAACTGAGCCTGCTCGGCTCCTGTAGCTCTGTCTGAGTCTGATGGACTCCTATAACTGCAGAGGCACAGGCACAGGCTCAATGAGGGTCAGTGATGCTGATACGACATAAAAATAATAGTCCAGCCATGGAATAGACTGTAATATGGCCCTTGGGCCTCATCATAGTCCCTTGGGACAACATATAGTTCCTTGGAACGATCCATATAGCCCCGTACGCAACGACACTGCTAGTAACCCTAAGGTTGGATGAGGAAGGCTATATAGGGCATGGAAGTATATATTTAAGTGTAGGGCGGTGGCTGAGTGTGCCTCGAGCTGGCCAACGTGCTAGGGAGGGTGTTGCGTCGTGCCTCCCAGGGCGCTGGCCCTCTTGGCCGCCCGCGCTGCCCAATGCACCGACAGGCTGGCGGGTCGCGCTGGCCCCTCGTGTCCTAGCCTCGCCCAACCCTACTTTTGAGGCTTTTCCCACACGCTTCAGGCTCTCTTTACTTGTTGCAAATTCACGCGTATGTCTAATAACTATTAACATTTTACGGAGTGTAACAATATGTCCCACTGCCTTATCTACACGTGCATATTTAGTCCCTTCCTTGTTTGACTAGAAATTGATGTCTTTCTCCTCAGTGTACCTGTACCTGTACTGCTATCTCTCGGTTGACCCTGGTTCACCTTAGTGTCAATTTTCCACGGACCTTTTTTACTTTTTCAATTTACAAAAACTTTATCAATCACAGTCAATCGTCAAAACAACTAAACAACAGTTGTATTCTGCATTTTCAGTATTTATCATAAGTATCGAATTTTTAGAATATTTATTTCATCATTTTTATTACTTCTGCAATTTCTTGTTTATAGTCTTGTTGGGTGATGGGTGGGCTTACCTACTGGTGGGCGAGGGTAGGTGCCATCAATATCTTAAATTTTGGATCATGACATGTTGTTAGCAAACTGATTTAATTATACCTTTATCCCATAAATAGACCTCTACGTCTGATATGTTTTCTTCTAAAACTTATTTTTTGTTGATATGGACTCCACCTTGAAGATAAAAGCTACCTTACTTATATTTCTTACATATTGTATTTTTTTGCTTCATCGGAAGGATATACTCTATTTGTTCTTGAGTTTTTTTCTCCATAAAAAATTAGAACATATATGTATAGCCTAATTTTCACTCCTAATTAATATAATGGGATAAATATTCATAAAAAACTTGGAGTCAAAATCTCAATTGAGAGAAAGAAAGGTGATTTACATTCATTTACCCGTCTAGTTTTTTGGAGGATATATTAGTCATCATACATGTACTTGTGATAACTCGATCGTTTTTAATTTTAGAAGTTTGAATTATGTTCTGAGACTAGTTTAGGATAGCTAGTTGAAACTTGACTACAAAATTTGATTAAATTCTAATGTTAGTTCAGATAGGTTTGAAATGCATTCCACATAAATAGCATTTTCACAAAACATAAAAGCCCGACCTCTTATTTTGTGAATATGTGGTTAACGTGTCCAAGCGCACACGCAAGTGTACGAGGTCGTCAAGTAATGTAAGACAGTAAAGTACAGATATGGTACCCACAGGGACTTGTTAGATTTCTTGTCCAATTTAAACTCTTATTCAAACTATTCAAAAATTAAAAAAAATACTTCTTGGTGGTTTGTTTATGCTACTAACTAAACAAATTAATGACTTCCACATGTAAATAGTTGGTTGGTTCTCAGATGATATAAAAGATTCAGGGTCTTGACAATTTTTACAATCCAGTTGAAGTATCACATTACTATACCTATTTGCTTTCCTGAGTTTCTAGTTACAAGTTGATAATACTTGATTGAGCATTATCTCTAATAACTCAAAGACTACTTGACTACTCTTATGCCTATATTCCTATGGTCGTAGGAAAACAATGATGTGCATGTAAGATTTCATCTGTATTAATTAAGCAAGGCTAATGAATATGTTCCTATCCACATTAGTGAATCATTCCCCTTTCTCTATAAGGTTCACAAATAAGTTGTCACGATCCGAACGTAGATCCGGATCGAGACGCAAGACAAAAAACCCTAAGAGCTCCAAGTCGACCCATGGCATGAACATAAACATCTATACTCAACATCATAAAGTAGAAGTTCAACATAATCAACATAGAGAAAGTCTGCACACATATATATCAAGCTAAAGTTGAATCAACAATGACAAGTTTCTTTCAATATAACGTCTGAAAAGCCTCTAGCATAACTGATAAGCTGATGGGACAGCACCCCCAACTAGCTCGACAAAGTCTGAAACTAAAATAACATAGAAAAATATAGATGTCTGAACATCCTCGAAGGATGAGGACTCACCAACATCAGTTGGACAGGTCTGAGAGGAGAGCAGGGGCTAATGGTGCGGCTGAAACTGATCCCTCGAACCTATATCATGAAATGATACAACATAGAGTATGCAGTCAATACTTGGAATGTACTGTGTATTCAAGGTAAGTAAAAATGGACCCGTTAAAATACATAAGAGTTCATAAGAGTAGGAAAACATGATCATAACATAAATATTATAATGTAAACATAAGGGCTCAAGGTTTTCAAAACATTCATAAATCAGTCGTAATCATAATCTCAGGTGAAAACTTCATTTAAACATGACTTGAGCCAAAGTAACATAAGCATAACCATGCATAAATCATAAGGAACAATGGGAGGACTCATCATAACCGACACCATTATGATAGAGCTTACATGATACCCCAACTATCTCGCTCAAGTGGGCAGAGCCGTCCCAGGCTTGCTAGGCAAAGGACGTGCATTATGTGATATTACAGGGATCCAGTAACATTAACATTTTGGATATATAAACCTACGGTGACACATAGTTCTGAGACACCGGTGTAATCCTTTGAATGTCGATCTTCTCGATGCTAGACACTGCTCCCAAAAACATGCACATGGATCATATCATAATCATAAATCATTCATAACTTACATAGCAAATTATAACATAACATACTTGATCACACTCTAAATACATGATTGGTCATGAATAAGGGCCCATAAATTGGCCAAGAGTCATAAATTCACAAATCATGAAATCCATGCATACTTGTAAAATATTGATATACTTTCTATTCATAAATTCATGACGATCATTTGAGAGAATTCATATCATAAATCATAAATCGTAATGGGCTAAAGAAAATCAAGATCACAATGAAATCATAACTTGATTTTTCAAAAAATATACATAATTGGGCATAATTTAATTTAAAATTTGAAATCATAAATTGATAATCAAAATAGTTAAAAATCTTCCCATAGATCATAAAACATACTTTGATACGTGAAGGGAATTAACACATAGATAGATCGTAGAGAAGTTCACAAGAATTGGGATAAATCCCATAGATCATGAAACTTGGATTTAGAATTCAAATTCATAGAATTTGAGAAGAAACTAGGGCATGTGAATGAAAGGAACTCCCATTCATAGCCTCACATACCTGGATAAATCGATCACACTCCTACTTGAGAACCCCAAGAGAATTGAAGAGAATTTTGATGAATTTCCTCAAACTTGATCTTCAAGGAAGGCTCGAGGTTGCATGCATGGAGTGGGGATACTTAGAATAGGCTTATCCCCCTTAAAACCCTGCTAACTGAGTTTAAAACGACGTAGTTTAGGACCCCAAGGCTTAGGAATAACGAAAATACACTTAATGAAAAACCTAAAAAATCTGCAGTGACAATGACCATGACCGGTCCATCAGATCGTTACAAGTTCCCATGAGTTGTCGTTCCTCTCGTTGTCTAATCCCTGATTCTGGTCTCAGTTCTCCTACCACGACCAGACAGGACGAGTCGTTATAAGCTCCAACGACTCGACGCTGCCAGTAGTTGTCACCACTGCCCCTATCATGAGATTCCTTCCAACGAAAACTTACATCTACTCGTTGTTCCCAACAACGAGTCGTCCCATGACTCATGCCAGCCTTCATTGCCCATGAACATCCTCCTAACAACTCCTCCCGATGATCCATTGCTTCAACCAATGGGTCGTCTTGAGACCCATTAATTTCCAGCCTACCCTGTAAATTCTCACAATAGGAACTTCTAACAGGTAGTTAGTCCCACCAACGACCATACAATGAGTCGTTCTGAGTAAAATTTTCAGATTTTCTGCTACTTTTTACTTCAAATACCGTTGTCTAATCCTAGGAACTTTCGGGGTATTACACAAGCCCTATTCCATCTTATTCCCTCACAATTCACTTTTTCAAATTTAATTAATGAGTCTTACATAGTTCTTAACAATTTTGTCAAATAATCAAACAATTATGTGCAAGAAGAAATAAATAACTCAATACCGAAAAGCATTAATAAATATAAAAAAAATCAAAATTCAACCTTCATGTTCATGCCAAAACCCTAGAACTATGGTGTTTAATCACTCATGATTCCCAAAAATTTAAGGAAATTCATGAGTTTACAAGAAAAGATGATAAAAAGTTAGGAGAAGAAGTAACCCGAAGGGGAAACTCATCGTGCCTTTGCTCTCCTCTCCCATTTCGTCCTATGATGTCCAACCCTAGTTAAAATCATCTCAAAAATGTCTTAGGGTTCCTATATATAGTAAATTAAAAATACCCTCTTAGCCCTACTTAAATTTGACTTTTACACTTAAGATAATTCAACCCGGATAGGCCTGGCGCGCTGCGCCATCCAGTGCGCCAGGGTGTTAGCAAATTTCTTGGATGAAGTTCTACTTGTGACGCATTGCACTACCTATCTCACCACCCTGACAGAAAATTTCTTCTAAAGCTTAGTACTAGGCATGTTGTGTCAGTTATTTCACTAAGCTGATGAAAATTCTTCTGAAGTTATTGAGTAGGCGCACCACGCCAGCCATTGCACCAGTCTCTGGACTTGTATTTTTCTAAAGTTTGGGCTCTGGTGCACTACACCTCCCAATGCACCCACTTGGTTTTATTTGGGAACACCTCCAAAGTTGCTCCAAAGCTCCGAACCTTTCATTAGAGCTCATTTCAGGTCGATTTCCACCACATTTACCTATTAAGCACCTACAAAATCACAACATAGGAAGACAAGCATAACCCATAGAAATGATACTCAATGAGATGACAAAATTACTAAAATGCGAGGAAAATAGAGATTAAAAATATGTATTTTTGCCCTTTCATCAACTCCCCACACTTAGACCCTTCGTCTTTGAGCAGGAGACTTAAGCTTTATACCTTATCCTTACATGAACTACACCAATTGAATAGGTTTGCTCAAGCTACGACCAATATGACCATACAGACATTGAAAGTTTCTGACACAACATGCCTTAACTTTCAAATAAGCTCAAGAACAACCTTTTAAGATGACCTAACCTCAAGAACTGACTCAAGCTCTGTGTACATTGGCTAACAAACATATGTCACCTAATCAAACGATCAAATATTTCACCTATCCTGTGTCAACCATGTTCCTTCACAAATAAGAGAGTTGCCCACCATTTTCTTACAAGAATATGAAAGAATCACATGTATGGGCATATAAATTAAGAAATTTATGCTCACTCTCACAAAGAACTTCTCATACAACATATGATTAACCATAGACTTTCTCTTACTGTAAATACTCCACTAATACAAGAATGCCAAAGTTAGAATTAAGTAGTACTTAAATGGTTGTAATGTAGGCTATAAGATAGGTAGAAATTATTTGACTAAAATAGTGACTAACCTCCCTTGGCACTTTAATCTTCACAACTTTTTCAATTTTAACACACTCACTAGGCAAGTTCTAGCCATCAATATAAAAGTATAAAATGTATGCAAATTGTCTCACATACCTAACACATGTTCAACTCAAGACAGGTTCATGTAGACCCTCAATTAGGCAAATAATAGAAATAATTCTATATCAAACCAATACAATCACAAAAAGGTCTAGTAAATAAGCCTAAGTGTCTCAAAAGAGGTCAATCATATTTTTTTCACATAATGTTTTTAACTTTCAGAATTAATACTTGCATCTTCAATCAATTTAGCACAAACCCCAACACCTAGCATTCAAATTGGTTACTAATGACTAACTTCCTTCAAGATGGTCTTCAACCATCCATCGTTGGAAAAAGTCTTTTCTTCTTCTAAAAAATTAAAACTACTTCTAAAAATGAAAAATTTACCTGGTTCAAAAGTCTCCCCTTCGGAAAAGAACCGAGGCCATAAGAAAAATCGAAGGGTGGATGAGAAATGTCATTTTCAAAAACTTTCAAACAAAAACTTGATGAAATACTCACCCTTAACCTCAAAGTATCGGAATACATATCCTCACCCCACACGTAAAGTCATATTATGTCCTCAGAGCATCTATATAATAAAATAAGACATGGGATGAGAAATACTCCCTGAGGCCCTCTAGGGCCTAACTAGCAGCATGTCTGTTTGATTCATGGGTCGTATGATCCCACCCTTGAGCTCAAGACATGTTCCTTAGCTTTAATTTTGGGTACTCAGACTTCCCCTTCTTTGTACACAAAGTAAAAAAATAAAAGTGACACTATATAAAAAATATTTAAAAAAAACTACATTATTACAAATTGGGTTATCTCCCAACAAGCGATTGATTTAATATCACGGCACGACGCATCTCTCAGCTCAAGACACTAACCTGTGACCTGAGGTGCACCAAAAACAAGAAACCAAATAAAAACTTGAATAGCTAAATAAGAATTTAAACTAGAAAGACAATCTTTGCCAAGTCTCTGGCAACAGTACCAAAAATTTGATGCATCCAAGCGCATATCATCAAGTAATATAGGACAGTGAAGTCTAGATATCATAACCACAGGGACTTGTTGGATTTCTCTTCCAATTTATACTTTTATTCAAACTATTCAAAAATAAAGATATGCTTCTTGATGATTTGTTTATGCTACTAAAGAAATAAATTAATGATGTAAGAAAACACGTAAATGATTGGTTGGTTCTCAGATGATATAAAATATCCAGGTTCTTGGTAATTTTTACAATCCAGTTGAAGTATCAAGTTATTATACTTATTCTCTTTCCTGAGTTACTGGTTGCAGGTTAATAATACTTAATTGAGCATCATCTCCGATAACTCTAAGACTACTTATCTACTCCTATGCCTATATTCCTATGATCGTAGGAAAAAATAGTGATGTGCGTGTATAATTTCATCTATATCAATTGAGCAAGGCTAATGGATATATTCCTATACAAATTAGCGAATCATTCTCCTTTCCTTATAAAGTTCAAAAACGAGCCCTATTCCTTCTTATTTCCCTCAAAATTCCCTTTTCAAGTTCAATTAAAGAGTTGTAGATAGTGCTTAATTATTTCGTCAAACAATTCAATGCAAGAAGAACTAAAAAACTCAATACCAAAAAGCTTTACTAAATATAAACAAAAATAAACATTCAACCTTCATATTGTAACACCCCAAAATTTTCTTAGATCAAACCCGGACTTAGAATGAAAACCAGAAAAATTGTTTTTTCTCAGAACGACTTAACCAACGAGTCATTATCAGTAACAATGACCCCATGACTAAGTCATTGTCAAACCTGCAGCTTTCAATCCTTAGGTTCGATGAGTGGTACAATGACCTGTCGTTAGTAACAACGAGTCATTGTTTTGCCCGTCCTGTCAATCCATAATATGATCAAAATCTTCGCCCAAGCAATGAGTCAGATGATGAGTTGCTGTTGGGTATAACGACTCATCGTAGGGAGACGTTAGATGAAATCCATAAAAGTTTAAAAATCCCCCAGTGAAAACATTTGGTAACAACGACTCATTGTTTCTGATGACAGGTCATACAGTCCATCTGTTGGGGGAATCTAGAAACTATTCAAAAATCTCCCAGCAGCAATGAGTGGAACCAATGACTCATTGTCCCATCTAATGAGTCGTTGTTCCTGTCCGTGGGTCAAAGTCCAGAACCTATTCAGAATGTCCAGTGGTGTCGACGAGTAGTGACAATGACCCGTTGTTCCGATCAATGAGTCGTTGTGTCGTCTGTTGTGAGAATCTAGAATAGGGGAATTTCCAGGTTAGAATTGATGACTGCCACCAATGAGTTGTGGTCACAACCAACGACTCGTTGTGAGGCCCATTGGATCTGGATAGTCAGATTTTGAAATGGTTACCCAGGGGCATATTTGTCAAATCCTAAGCTCCTACAATCTAAACTACGTTGTTTCGGGGTACATCTAGAGGGGAATTAATGGGATTGATCAACATTCTCCTCTCATTCCCTCTCAGACTTACAGAAGCAGTACATAGAGTTTAGATTTTTCCTCTCAAGACAGGAACTAGGGCATTCATCTCTTCTTAGAGTTTCCAACCTAATTCTACGGGATTTATTCTTTAGATATGTGGGACTTCAACAAGGATTTTCTTTCTCCCTTGTGCCCTAATTATTTTCAGAAAAGCTTTACAAATTTCCATCCCTGTAGAAGATTAGAAGCTAGGGTTCCAGACAACTTAATAAGTCCTTAAATTTAGATAATTCTTTTAGCTTACATATTATTCCTAGCTAAAATTCATGTCTTAGTTTTATTTATACCATTTGTTTGCTTAGCTCTGATCCTTAGCATGACTTTGAATAAAACTTGCATGATTTAAGACTTAGATAGGAATGTTGTATTAGCATGATATTTTCATTAGAATTATGAATGCTAAAACAGATGCATGAATGGAAAGTCAGTGCTTTTAGTATATTCAGTCTCAGTGATATAGTCACTACTCAGTCTATTTAGTAGTATCAGTTTATCAACACGATTTTCATACTTTAGACTGTCACAACACTTTCATATAAAGCAGCTCTAACAAGTCTTAGAACATGGTTTCTTTCAGATCCTTAGACTCTCAGAACACTTCCAAATAAGTAGTTCTTACTTAGTCCTAGGACATTACTTTTGAGCTATCAACCAGTTAGATATAATTAGGTTTTCAGTGGAAGTAGTACTTAGGACCGAGCGGGCCAAGATTCAGCACATTCAAGTTCCTAGAACTATGTGCCACCGTAGGTTATTAACCCAAATGGGTCCCAAACAGTGATCACACAGCTCAACCACTATACCCTGGCAAGGTACAGTGGGCTCTCTTCGATGGGGTGTATACATCGAACTTCATGTATAACTCACTTGGTTATATGTCAGTTATAGGTTTTCCCATAGTACATTTCAATCTAGTACAGTCATAGTCCCCAGTCTAGTCCAGTCTTCCAGATTTTTAGGATTTGCTTATGACTTTTAGTTAGCTATTGGTTCTTACAGTATTTTTAGATTTTCAGATTTTTGTGCAGTATTTATATTTTCATATATGGTCATAGAATGTCATTCAGTACAATTTATGTATTGTTAGTGTTCTTATATTTATCTTTTGACTCACATACTCAGTACATTGAAAGTACTGATCGCATAATTCTATGAGCTATATCATTTTATGATATAGGCTCAAGTACCCAGCCTCAGCACCGCAGCTAGTTCCTTTTGGCAATTCTCCAGCAGCTTTCAGTGGTGAGTTTTCATTTTAGTATATTATTTTCAGTTTAGTTTCTAACATTAGAGTTAGCTGGGGGTTTGTCCCAGCAACTCATCAGTTCTTTAGAAGGCTTTTAGACAATATATGTTAGATTCAGCTTGAGTTCCAACGTTTGTTCAGATCTTTATTAATATTTAGTTTTTGGTTATTTCTTTAGTCAGCTTCCTCTTAGTATTATTTTTCAACATGATTAGTCTTATTAGAATTTTACTTTACCATGTGTTTTCTTGGGGTCACTTGTGATCCTAAGTACCATATCGCGTTCAGGGTGTAAACTCAGGTCGTGACACATGTTCATGCCAAAATACTAGAACTATAGTGTTTATCCACTCATGATTCCCAAAAATTAAGAAAATTCATGAGTTTACAAGAGAAAGATGATAAAAAGTTAGGAGAAGAAGTAACCTGAATGAGAAATTCATCTTGCCCTTGCTTTCCTCTCCCGTTTCATCCCATGATGTCCAACCATAGTGAAAATCATCTCAAAAATGTCTTAGGGTACCTATATATAGTAAATGAAAAAGACCCTCTTAACCCTACTTAAATTCGGCATTTAGACATAAGAAAATTCAGCTCAAATAGGCCTAGCGCATCCCGCCATCCAGTGCACTAGAGTGTTAGCAAATTTGTTGACTGAAGTTCTACTTGTAGCGCGTCGCGCCTCATATCTCACCACCCTAAAAAAGAATTTATTCTAAAATTTAGGAATAGGCACAATGCGCCAGCTATTTCACCAAACTAATGAAAATTCTTCTGAAGTTATGGAGTAGGCGCACCGCGCCAGCCATTGCACCAGTCTCTGGACTTTCATTTTTCTGAAGTTTAGACTCTGGTGCATACGCCTTTGGATGCACCAATATGGTTTTGTCTGGGAACACCTCCAAAGTTTCTCCAAAGCTCCAAACCTTCCATTATAGCTTTTTCCAGGTCAATTTTCATCATATTTACCTATTAAGAACCTCCAAAATTGCAACATAGGAACACAAGCATAATCTATAGAAATGATACTCAAGAATATGACAAAAGTACTAGAATGCGAGGAAAATAGAGACTAAAATTATGTACTTTTGGCCTCTCATCAATGGTCCAAATGGAGACTTGACAACATGCTTAGGTTTGTATTATTATTTGTGATTTGTAATAGCTGGTTTCATTTAATTTTGAGTCTAGTTGATATGTTTCAGATAATTAAAAGTGAAATAGATGAGTACAGATTTTTTTGGTGCAACAATTATAAAAATACAATATTCATCCCTATTGTGTTACAAATAAAAATCTGGTGCAAAATCTTCATTATTTTTGGAAATTTTAAGAGCATAACTTGTGGGAAAAAGGTAAAAGACATTAGGGATCAAGAGAAACATTGAGGTAATATTTTCACACCTTTGATCATTATAACATGTTTGAATCATAATATAACAACAAAATTGTGGGATCTTGGTGAATTTCTTGTCTTAGGTCTAAATTTGGGTGAAAATATCCAATTTACCATCGATTTCCAATCGAAATGATATTTTGATTATAGATTTAGAATCCTTGAGTCATGTGCTTTGTGAAAATATGAATTGATTGAATTTCAATCCCATTGATTGAATGGTGATTTTAACGGGTATTAAAGAATGAGTCAAACTTCCATATATGCATCATTTCTCATCAATATTTTACTTTAGAGCATATATTCAGACTCCTCTAGGTGATATGCTTGAGAGGGTTCGTGGACGATTAATCAAAAGTTGACCCAAATAGTCAAAGTTTGACTCTGACCAGAATCCTGAAAGACCGAAAATGATTATTCTGAGGTTTTTTTATCATTCTGATCATGATTATGGATAGGTCAAAATCATCTGAACTCTTGTTTTATCAACATTGAAACAGGGAGGCATGTATGGATAGGTTTCCATTTAGGGGATGCTTACCCTTGTTATACTTGATTTTCATTATTTGCGTGCTATGTGACTCTACCTAGCCTACGTGTTAAAGAAAGTGTACGTTAGGTAAAGAGGTGGACAAGAGGTGGACACTGTGACCCATGTGATCTATACAAGACTTATTCCAGTGTCGATTTTGGGACATACATGGAGTAAAAATAGAGTTTGACACTCAGTATATGAATATGGGATTTGGGAGAAAATGATAAAGTGCAAGTTGACCCAACATCGTCATTCCAATTTAGAAAAAGAGTGTAGGTGGTTCAACATCGTTCCTAGCCACTAGTGAATAGAGTGCACGTTGGTCCAACACCATTCATTGTTTGTACTGATTGAGTATAGGTTAGTCCAACACCGTTAAAATCGAACTTAGGGTAGTAGGGCATGGAGTAAAAGGTATATGTTATTCATGAATTGATGTTATATGTTCACTGTTATGGTATCTTTTGTACTCTTATTGTCTATATGTTGTTTGTACCTGCATTTTTTAATTCTTATTTTAGGGAATTAGCTTGGAGCAATTGAAAGTATTGGGTTATATAGCTTGTGTATATAGCCTATTCACCCACATTGACATTTTTCACGACCTAAATGGTCGTGATTGGCACCCATACTAACCCTTCGGTGGACGAACCAACAAATCCCGATACTACTCCCAAAATGATACATGCAAAAAGGTAAACACATTATTTAATTATTGAAATAACTTCGCATCATGAGTCAATTTCTTAAACCAACATTACAAAGAAAAAGAAATACCCAAGACCTGAAAGTCATTACACAAGACGTCTGTTTACAATTCTAAGAATGTTTAAAAATAGACTAAGAACAAAGAAACATAAGTGTCTGGAAAAGAAGGAAATCTTCAAAATTGGGGAGTGAACTGCGTTCCCATCTGCTCACCTTCTCAAAACTACGAAAGTGCTAGATCACATGTGAGGATGTGAAGAATTGTCGGCTCAAGCTCTACACTCAGAAAAGAATGCAGGGGTAGGGTCAGTACATGACACAGTACTGGTAGGCATCATCGGCCGACCTTACATAATAACATATAATTACATCAATAGAGATATAAAAAGGGATCCTCAACTTTAACAGATATATAATCCATTTTATGAATACTAGCTCTACTCAGGAATCAGTCGGCCTGCTCACTGGATTAGGCCTCTCGATGCAGCGGTCATTTGTCCGCTACTGCGGTCTTGCCGCAGTGGAAATGGTTTCGCTGCAGCGGCACTACGTAGGCAGTAGCTCGACGTGCTACACCCTTCTCAATTCATCCATTCCACAGTTCAGTAGATCAACAGTTAACATTTCACATACTTCATTAATCCATCCAACAACTATAGTAACACAATAATCACAAAAGCTACTAAGAGCTACAAATCCTCAGTTACTCATAGCGACAACTACTCAATAACCGCACATGGTAACAAAGTTGCATTTAGCATTAACACCATGTTCATTGTTATCAATTTGCATCATATCCACGATAATTTCTCACATTCTCATGGCATATTCACATTCACCTCGTGAACATAAATGAAATCACACACAAATACGTAACAATACAACCAAGGGTAGCATGATGGCACACGCCTCCACTATCTCCCCTTAATACTCAACCAAACGAATCATGTACAGACATGCCAGAGGGTCTTATTTATGCCCATCTAGTCATGACCTACAAGGGACTCTAGAAATCCATGTATTGTGCCGGCATGGCACCCATTCCCACTCATACGCTCGTCCAAATGCTCCCCTCAGACACGAGCCACTCAAATAAAGTTATTCGTTCGCCCGGATACTCGCCTCAGGCTCAAGCTTCTCATGTAAAGATATTAAATCTTTTCATTCATCACTCTCATAAAAGGCATGACAACTGCATTATTGCAGCATATTGAAAGTTATAATCTACTTCTAAAATAAGCCATCATCAATTAGTAATTCTCTCATTAACGGAATAGGATCACTTAACTAACCATTCATCACATGTAAATACATTAACATATATACAAAATATTTTAAACAAGTCATCACAATTCCATATCACATCTTAGTCACGTTCATAAGATAGCTTAACAACAATTGACTCACATATCACGTAAACGTCTGAAGACCAATTGTATATTAACATTGCATGCTATACAGCCATCATATCGGTATATCTCTATAAACCATAACCTACCTCAATTTTGGGAGGTAACAATTCAACTACTTCGCGGGAACCTTGCCTTTTCTTAAAGACTCGAAATACATGAAATCTACAACACAAGAGTAATTCGTTAATTACCCTTCAATTTAGAGTCTAATAGATCAAACCCTCCCTTTGGTGTGTTTTTTGAAAGTAAAACTCCAATTCTAATCGATTCTAATTCAATTAGACTGAGCAACCCTTTTTCCCAACACGTGATTCTAGGGGAGAGATCAAAACTTATCAACACCAACCCAACTCATCCCCTAATCACCCTACAATTTAGCCCTAGTTAACAGCCTATGGTTCTTCCTCTCCAAAATTCCCACCATTAGAGGTCTACAAAGCTTCTAGGATCAAAACCACTCACTTTAGAGATGGAGAATTGAAAATCTTACCTTAGATGAAGAGATTACTACTCTGGAAAGTTTTTCTGTCCTATAGACCTCCTGATCGCATTATCGGAAATAATAGGGTGAAAACCCCGTAATTCTCACTTAAACCCACTTTCTGATTTCCGTCGTCCACTGCAGTGGTTACCTTTCCGATACAGCATACCCGCTATAGTGGTCATAGGGTCGCAGCGGTGGTTTAAATGGTTACTCCTCAATTTTCACCACGGTGGGACTCTAACCGCTACCACGGTCTCGCTGCAGCGGGAATCCCACCGCTACAGCAGTCCCTCGGACTAGTAACTATCCAAAATCACACAGTTCTATAGTTAGTTTATTTCACAACCTCCTTTCTCATCCTTAGCTATATTTATGTGTTCTATGCCCTTAACCATCCTGTAACGATGTTCGCATCGTTACATCAGATATCAATTAAAATACCGTTCGTCCTCCAACGGTCTATTCAAAAGTAAGAAGGACACATACCAGACTCTATGAACAATTTGGGGTACTTGAGCGGTATATCAGCCTCGGTCTCCCAAGTGGGTTCTTCTACTGGACTTTTACTGTTGGAATCTCCTTGGACCTCATCTTTCGAACCTCTCTAGCCAATATCACCGCAGGCTCCTCCTCAAATGATAGATTCTCATCCAACAGCACAAAGTCCCACTTTGTCACGCCTCGAGCCTACACCTATGGTACTTGAAGCGATAAGTGATCCCAAGTCAATCCTTGGTCTATCATTCACTAGTATTCTGAGTAAACATGCACAGCGGAAATTCTAAATAATAACATCAAAGCATTTTTAAGAAAATTTAAAGACTGAAAATGGAGAGTTTAAAGACTCGAAATGGAGAAGTTAAAATATCTGAACACAAATTTAAAACCAAGTCTCGGGTCTAAAAGCCATCTACCGAGGAGTTGCTGGGACAAGCCCCTCACTAACTCTAAGTCTAACAAAAATAAAACCTCAACTGAAAGAAAGTAAAGCAAGTCACTCAAATGATGAGGACTCATACTTCAACTGCAAAGGAGGAGGATCTGGATTGCAACGGCTAAGATGCTGAGTCTGGAACCCGTAGCCGTATTTGAAAAATACGGTATAGCATGGCGCCAAGATTGAATGTACTGAGTAAGTGAGAGAAACATGAATAAAAATGACAACTAGTAACCGAATCGATACGACATGAAATGACCAATCGAAATACTGAAAACCGATAACCGGTGTAGAACTGGAGCATGGTCAAAAATGTTCCCGGATGATGGTCATAAACATGTCCTAAGTCTCGAGATACCGTACTGAACTGATCTGAACCGAGAAATCTAAGAGTAAACTGGAATCGACTAGTGGGAGAGGCTATAACCCGACATATAACCACGTGAGCTAGACGTGAGTCTCGATGTGTACACACCTCGCTTGTGAGGGACCCAAGATAGCCTTTCCAGGGTATAAAGGCTGGACCGGGGCAGATCACTGCCGCAGGGGGCCATGAGGCCAGCAAATGTAACTTACTATGGGCAATGTAGGTTTGAACCTAGGTGCGCCGAACCCCGGCCCATTCGATGCTAATTCCTACTCCCACTAGGTAATTCTATTACTACTACTACCGATAAACAGATAGCTCAATATTGGGGCCTAAGACTATGCTAACCCAGGGATACTGTTAGAGAGTTCCCCGAGCATCTTATAGGACCATATATTTGGAAACCGAGTTCTAATACTGGTCAAAGCGTTTATCCGGAAGCATCAGAACTGCCTAAAGAACAAACTGAGAATCGAACCGGGCTCTGGGCTAGTCGTAGCTATAACTCGGAATGTCGACTTCATAATGGACCAAATAATTCATAATCCGAGTCCGAGTCCGACAACCGAGACCACCGATACCTCGAGAAAAAAAAAGACTATAGTCAAATGATCAACCGACATTTCGACTAACACCGAATATTCTAGTACTTCGACCGAAGCCGAACCGACACCCGAGAAAATATATAGTATATAGACCTTCTATTGATCCGAATAGCATACAGGTAATCGTAGATTTTTTAACACATACAAGCATTATAAAAGTCCCTAGCTCAAAGATGCAACCAATTCTCAAGAATTCAAAGATTAAGAAGGATTCTAATTTCTAACTTTTCAAACGCTTAGGCTGAATTTCTAAACAATTGATGGAACAAGCATCATTTTAATTACAAGCTGGTGGAACATAGCTACAATTAACATAGGATAGGATTCTACATGAAATAATCCAAAGAACCACAAAGCAATAATTTCACCACAAACTCAAGCAGGATCAAAGTGAATAGAGAGAGCTTTGGGGACACAAGGAGAAATACCCTTGCCGAATTCCCATACATACCATAGAAGAAACTTTGGTGAAAATCTCGATAAAAACCGAGAGGATTGTCGTTTGCCCTAGTTTCTGTTCTGCGCTTCCATAGGAACTCTATGCTAAGTTCTTAAGAATAAGAGAGGGAATATGTCTAGAAAACGTTGGTTAACCCTTCTAAAACCCCTGAATAAACCCCAAACGACATAGTTTAGGGACTAGGTAGGTGGAATTTTTACAAAAATAACCCCGAGATTTAAATCTGAAATCTAACCGACTGTGATCCAATAGGCCTCAAAACGGGTCATTGGAATAAACAACAAATTTCATTGAATATGGTCATTGTTTCGGTTCAAACTAGGTTCACAAGGGTGACCTACGGTTAGGTACAATAGCTCATTGGGAAGTTACTACTTTGTCATTGATACCTCCCGCTGGAACCGATAGAAAACAAGGCATGGGGGCAAGAGGTGATAACAATGACTCGGTGGTAGAATCAACGGGCCGTTGTATCCCATCATGGTTCACACTGCTAGTCTTTGAAAGCAAATGACGGTGGTCACAACGGCCATAGAGGCTACCACGAGCCGTTTTTCCTCTCAAGTCTCGTGGAAGGGTCCGTAGACTCGAGTTGGGATTCAACAGATGACGATGGCCTCGTTGTTAGAATCAATGGGTCATCCTATGATTCATTGTTTCCCTTCGAAAAAAGGTTGTTTCTAACCACACTCACTTACAAATGTCCGTTGGTTCCACCAACGGTCCGTTGTGGGGTCGCTTTGAGACAGAAAATTTTTTCTAGTTTCCTTTGGTTTTTCATGTAACATTTGAATTGGATCTAGAAAGTTTTGGGGTGTTACAATATCTCCCTCTTGGATCATTCGTCCGAATGAAGACCAAAACCGAAAAGAGCCGAGATTTCTATAATTGGGGCTATGATTGATTTCTAAAGGAATAAATGACTCCAAACTAACTTAACCGTACTTTACCCGAGCAGATGCAACTAGAATGCCAGAAAATCTAAATAAGGCCGATGAGTATGGAACCGAGTAGAGCACGAAAGGAATTTAGTACCCGATTCGGGTCTAAAATGGAAGGGAACAAGTGAGGGTATCTGCCCATCATGTATGCTTCGTTCCCATGTGGCACCCTCAACTTGCCGATTTCTCCATAGTACCTTGACTTAAGCTATCTCCTTATTCCTCGCCTACGAACTTGACGGTCAAGGATCCTCGACCGGTACCTCCTCATATGACAGACTATCTTTTATCTCCACACCGGTCCAATGGCACTACTAAAGTTGACTCACCAATTCGCTTCGTAAGTGACGCATGGAAACTAGGTGTAATGCCGTTAGTTCTAAGGTAACTCTAGCTCATAGGCCACCTTACCAATCCGCCTCAAAATATTATGTGGCCTATATATCGTGGATCGAGCGTCTTTTCCCAAAGCTCATCACCGCTTTCATGGGTGAAATCTTCTGTGTATACCTACCATCAAATGCAAACCTAACTCTCTTCTCCGCACATCGTACAAGATTTTTGACTCTACTCCGAGCTATTTTCAACCTTTCTCAATGAGAGCTAAACTTTATGCATTGCCTCATGTACTATGTATGGACCTATCGTAGCTTCACCAACTTCAAATCACCCTATAGGAGATCTACACCTTCTCTACCATAATGTTTCAAATGGGGCCATCTCGGATGCCGGAATGGTAACTTTGTACGCAAAATCGATAAGAGGCAAAATGGTCATCCCACTACCCTTAAAATCAATTGCGACACTTTTTAGCATATCTTCCAGGTCTCGAATGGTCCGTCGCCTTTCCCATCGGTTTGGCGAATGAAAACAGTTGTTGAGTTTGACCCGAGTGCCTAGTCCCTTCAAAAGATCTAAAAGTGAGGTGAATTGTGTTCCCCGTCTCGAAATGATTTCCAAGGGAACCCCAAGGAGTCCGACTAACTTCTGGATGTAAATTTTGGCATAACTCACCGAGTCTCGTGGTTTTGACTAGAGAAAGTGAGTTGACTTAGTCATCCGGACCACGACCAGCCAAATTAAGTCATGCTGCCATTGAGTCCGGGTAGACCAGACAAAGTCCATATTTACTTCTTCCCACTTCAAAGTGGGTATACTAATATCTTGATTCATGCCTCCGAGCCTCTAGTGTTCACTCTGACTTACCGGAGAGGCCGGGCAATCGTGCAAATTCAGCTATATCCCTTTTCATGCGTTCCACCAAGAACATCCCGTGTGTCACGATACATTTTAGTTGCACCAGTTGAATAGAGTATCTCGAGTTGTGTGCCCTGGACAAAGATCTACTATCTCAACTTACCAACATCCGACACAACCTACCCTGCACCTGAGCACCCCACTCCCCTTGGGAGAAAGCCATCTCTTTTCCGATGACCGCTTCCTTAAGTTTAAGTAAAATGGGATCCTCATCCCGTCTCGGATTTGACTTCAACTACCAAGGATGACCCGACTCGCTGCATACCACCCCACCTTCACCAATCCACCAACTACAATTCCTAACTGGGCTAGCCAGTGAACTTCTTTCGCTAGCTCTTGTCTTCCTCAATGTGAACTACACATCCCATAGACCGTATACTTAAGGTGTCAGCCACCATATTGGCTTACCAGTAGGTGATACAAAGACACACATGTCATAATCCTTTAGCAGCTCCAACCACCGCTCGACGCATATTTAGGTCCTTCTCCGACTGAAAACATACCGAAGGCTCTTGTGATGCGTGAACACATCCACGTGAGCCTCATACAAGTAATTCTCTCCATATTTTTAACGCGAATAGCCACCGCCGCCAACTCCAAGTCATGAGTTGACAATTCTTTCATGAACTTTGAGCCGGGTTCGGAGGCATAGGCTATCACTTTGCCATGCTGCACGTAACGCAACCGAAATCCAACTTTGGAGGCATCACAATAAACAACCAACCCATCCGATCCTTCCGACAAAGTTAACATTGGAGCGTAATGAGTCAAGTCTTCAACTCCAAAACTCTTCTCACACTCGTTCGACCACTAGAATTTCACCTTCTTCCTGGGTTAACTTGGTCGTGAGGGAGATTCTATGAAGGATAAATCTTCCACAAACCTGGTCATAAAACTCCGTTTAATCCTAGAAACCCTAATTTCCGTGAGAGGAGAGGTAGGTCTCGTGCCAATCTTTCATTGTTGTTATCTTATGAGGATCTACTATATCCCCTCACCCGATACCACATGTCCCAAGAAAGTCATAGACTTCAACCAGAATTCAATACTTGCCGAACTTGGCGAATAACTAGCTATCCTTGAGGGTCCGTAATGCTAACCTTAGGTGATTGGCATGCTCTTCCTCATTTATGGAGTACACTGCACGCTCGCCGATAAATACAATGACAAACATATCTAGGTACAGCTTGAAAACCATATTCATCTCATCTTAAGAAGGCCGTGGGCATTCATTAACCTAAAGGACATCACCACAAACTTGTAGTGACTACCAAGTTCCTAATGTTGTTTTCAGTATGTCACACTCCCTAACCCCTAGCTGATGGTACTCGACTCGAGATCGATCTTGAGAAACAAACACCCTCGGTTGGTCAAATAGATCGACGGGGCAAACAGGGTACTTGTTCTTAACTCCGTGACCTGTTCAACCGACGGTACCCAGCACACTCTCGAGAGTACCGTCTTTCTTACGTATGAATAACACTGGAGCACCCCAGGGAGAGATGTTGGTGACGACGAGAATCCAAGTGTACTGGTCGTGGTAAGTAATATAGTGGCTCTTTTTAAGAACCGAATAACCCACAGGACTGACCAAATTCGCCTAACTATCAAGTTCAAGTGTGATATTAACTTTCGCAAGTGTTGATTCTATAGATTTTCGAGAAGGTTTAATTAAGTCTAAATATGGTCAACAAAATATTCTGAATTCAATTTAGAGCAACATAGAGTTAAAAGCCAGATAAACATGCGATACTATGATTTGCAATGGTTTAAGTATGAAACTATCAATTGTCGTCTCACATATTTAGAATTGTATGTTCATGGTCTTTCGAGTCTCTAAACGCGATAAACTAGCCTCGCTGCATCATTGTGAGCTTTGGTGATGCTAATTCTAGTTCGTGGGCATTTCAATTATGTTAGAAAGATGCGGAAATGATTAGGGACTTTCGCACCAATCAATAACTCAACTTAGACTCACAACTACTTATTTGAAAGTGGTGATGTGATAAACCCAAGTCGGTTCCTAAATAATCCCGTTTATAAACCAAGCAAGGCATTAGGTATAATCTCTATCCTAACACAAAATTATATCGTGAGATACAAACATGCTCCTCACATCCTCATGTTCTGACCTAGGTAAATGCTTTCTCAAGCATATGCCCAAGGTAACAAGTATGCTTTCATGGTGATCAATCATAAAACAACTAACAATCCGTAATCAAATAATAACAACAATCAATAACTTAATTTCAAAGCAAATTCGTAAAAGCACAATCATATCTTGTGGCTTCAACCTTGAGGAAGGGTTCTAGCCACGCATGTTCAGATAATTACAAGAAAACAATAAAGTAACTTACTAACAAGTGAATTCAGAAGAGAAGAGGAATTTTACAAACCCTAGGTGAGTTCTCCCACTTCTCCCTTCTCTCCTAGGTGGTCTTTTTAGAATACAATCGTGACTTCTTTCGTGGGTTTTAAATAAGATCGTGTGTCCACTTTTGGAGTTAAGGGACCTATTTATAGTAAATGTGAGGTGTCTAAAATTATTTCTGGCATGAAATAGCTCGTGTCACGAGTGCAGGCTAACATGCCTCCGTGACACGGAGGTAACGCGGAGGCTCGGAAATCGCCTTCGATGCCCAACTGCCGAGTGTCACTACAGCCAGCTAAATATGACACGCCGCTTCGTGTCGCCCGGTTGGCCTTCCCACTGCCGCGCAAACTCGCCCGGTGGCACATTGCCTGCGCCACTCGCCTTCGCGTAAGCCAGTGGGCGTGGCACGGTGTTGGGCGCGTAGTCACCCGCCGTGGCACATTGCCAACGCGTAGCTGTCGCAGACCCTCCTGCCGACGTTCGCGCTCTACTTCCGATCCCATGCCTCACTTCACCAACTCATTGAATAGTTCCTCTAATTCATTGTAAACCTACAAAAAAAGAACTAATCATGTTGGTCGATGTGGTATATGTTCACATTTACATAAAATCACATGAGAATGTATATAAAAAAATAGATAAACAAGGCAAAACTAAGTTATTAAGTATCACTTGGACATGCTATTTTGCCCACGACGCTGGGTCGATAAAACCCTTATCAAGAAGATCCTTTAACCGGCTCCTTCAGCTTCCTAAGCTCACTCGGAGCCATTTCGTAAGGAGGGATGGAGATGGGCTATGTTTCTCGGGAGGAGATCTATTCCGAAGTCTATTTCCCGCTCAAGGGGGAACTCTGGGAAGATCTTAGGAAATACGTCCTGGAGCCTAACAAAACCGAAACTAATTGAATGGGTTAGGGTCCGAGTTGAAATCTTTGACCTGGAACTGCATGATATAGACATCCTTGGAAATGAGTTTTGGGCATTAAGGTAGGAAATAAACCTACCCTTAGGCGCTTAAACCGCTGCCCGTCCATTCTAATACTATCTCATTTGGAAACTCGGAACTTGACAACTCTAGTTCTCGCAATCAACCGAGGCATAGCAGAGTGCAACCGATTCATGCCGAGAATAAGGTCGAAGTCGACCATGTCTAGCTCCTAGAGATCACTGAATTACTTTATTCAAGACTAAGACTCCGGGCAGCTCCTATACAATCTGGCCAAGCAATTTAACCGGGATTTTGCCACCAGGGCAGAGACTGCTAAGAAGGGTTCTATAAGACTTCTAGACCTGATGTTGAATCGACTACTATATATGGAGTCAATACGAAAGAGTGGCTCCTTGATCTAGGAGGGAATACACGCCTAGGTGGAAGATACATAACATGTCAAGAATTACGGTCAGTGAGCTTTCCCGATCTCGACGAGAAGATAGAGCAGAAACGATTCGGCATTGACCGTCAACTGTACTGATGAGTTGTCCTTGCTGAGCTGTCACTGGGCTGAGTCGTTAAGGCAGTGGATGGAGATCTTCCCCATCCACACTTTGACATTCTTTAATTCGATGCCCGAGCTATCCACAACTGAAACAGCCCTCCCAGTCCTGTAGACACTCTCCAGATGATTTTTGCCGTGACTGGCAACCTGGATACCGTTCGCTTTATGAGCCTAAGACTAAGCGCGATGACCCACCCTCTCCGATCATGAAGTGTATCCGAAAGGTTGGGGCACCGGCTGAACTAGGTGTTGGGGCTCTACTATTGTTGCCGCTGTTGTTGCCGCTGTGAGCGATTACCACCGCTAGATCTATGATGGCCGAATCGAATGGCCGCTTCTTTCCCCGCGTGTTCTTTCTCTCCATATCCTTTAGCTTTTCAACCTCAATTTGTTGGGCATAAACAATCAGGCTAATAAGATCTATGTCCTTGATCAAAGATGGCGGTCCCGCACTCCTTGGAGGACCGCATTAGATACCCCATTAACGTATCCTCAAAGATGCGAGCCTCTTGCTCAACTACCATCTTTGAGCATACTTTGATAACTCCGGTAAACTCCAGCATACTCTTCCACCGTCCCGTTTCCCCGTCGCAAGTTCATAAACTCGCCATCTTTGCCTCTCAATTCCCGAGGGAAAACTCATCTGTGGAAAGCTATGTGGAACTCCTCCTACTCCACCGATCTCGCTCGCGCTTCCCATCTCATAATCGCCATACCAAACCCGATACCCTTTGGGTGATGGTAGGCACTCAGTCGGCACTCGAGGAGCCGAACTCCATAATACGTAATCTTCCTGACCTCATCTACAAACTCTTGGGGGTCCTCCCTACTTTAGATCCCTAAAATGATGAGGTCTATACTAGTGAAGTCCCGCACTTGCAACCTGTCTGGCACTGCCTCGTGTTCACTAGCACAACTTGTTGATTCACCCGGTTGGTCACGGTTTATAAAGTAAATCGACCATCTTGAGGGAGCCGTTAGGCTGGTGGGGCAGGTCTGTTACATTACGCCCTTCTTCCGTTACCGCTGGCTCGAGAGGCTGATTCACTAAACGAAATAGAGCACGAGTTACAAGAATGCTTCGGGAATTGAATTTTAACGAACGATAAATAGTATGAACAAAAGAGAGGTTTCGCCATAATAATATCTGTGCAGCTCCATTCATCAAAGAAACACATCATTTTCAGAAAAAGCACTCTACTGGAGTGCGGCTTTCGCACTTTCCCGAGGATACGAAACCTAGTGCTCGATACCAAGTTTGTCACACCCCCGGTTTGCCAATTCCGGACGTAATTTATGATGGGTGAAGTGGAGGAATGGAATTGAAAGAAAAACGAAAGTCAGCAAGAAAACATGCAAAACAGCCCACCTGCACGACAAAGATCGCGTTACACCAGTACGCTGGCGCTGACAGGGGTCGGGCCGTACTGCAAATACGATGTGCATGAAGCAGCAGTTACGCCGCTATCGCGCAAGATGTTGCCGAAGCTCACTTTTATGCAAATTCCGTAATACTGCCGCGATACCTCCGTGTCAGCGAAAATTAGCGTGACCACCTCTATGCCACGGAGCCTTTCCATGACAGAAAATAGTACATTCCCTATTTACTATAAATAGGACCCTTAGCTTCTGTAAAAATCAGGGATCGTGAAATATTTTCTAAAACCGAAGGAGCCGGAGTAAGGGAGAAGTGAAGAACTCCCCTAGGGTTCTCACCAAATTTACCTTCTTTATCTATTCTTGTAAGTACATCACTTACTTATGTTTTTAAGTATTTGTACGAACATGAGTGGCTAAAAAACCTCTTCCTCTAGGGTTGAGGCTACGTGTATAGATTGTAATTGCATGAATTAGTTTTGGTTTTAATTGTTAATTGTTGTTTTGTCTTACATTCTACATTATGGTTGTTTTTACGCTAACGCCATGAAAACAAATGTGCGTTTAGGCAAAGCTCTAAAGAGCAACTCCTAGGCAAGAACAAGAGAATGTAGGGAGCAAGTTCTTATCTTTCGATATGATTCATAGCTAGGATAGAAATTATACCTAATTTGCCTTGCTTGTTGATAAAACGGGATGATAGCGAGACACCGGCTTAGAATTGCCTCTACCCACCACTCGTAGAAAGTAGTTGTGAAGCTAAGCCAAGTTAAATGATTAGAGGTACGTAAAGTCCATACTCAAGAGCATAAACCCCGTGAAACCACACTCCTATGAAGAATTGCCCACAAACTAGAATGTCACATCCCCGCTCAACGATGTAGTTGTGAGGCTAGTTTGTCGTGTTTAGAGGCTCGAGAGACCATGAACATAGCATTTTCAACTATGTGAGACAACAATTGAAAATTTCATACTTGAACCATTACAAAGGGTAGCATTGCATGATTATCCGGCCTTGGCTCTAGTTGCTTCTTATATTGTTTCGTGACCACCCCTAGATTTAAATAGAATTTATCAAAACTTATAATCAACACTTGAAAGTTAATATCACAATTTAACTTGATAATTAGCTGAATCGTCTAGTCCTTGTGGGCTCCGACATCCGGCTCTTAAAAAGGGCCACTCAGACATTTGTAAGACCACGTACGTTGGCGTGTGTGTCAGCGCACTACAATATTTTTGCGCCGTTGCCTAGGACTCGGCGAAGTTTAGTAAATTTGTTCTGTTTTTGTGTGATTTTTAATTTCCTTAAGTATGAGAAACTTGGTCTTAGTCTCTATTGCAAAAAGATGTGCTGTCCTTGCAGAGCCGGCAAGAATAGAGAGCGAAGGAACCGTTGCCGAGCCTAAGCTGCAAATTCATTTACGTTGTGAGGTGCCTCAGGAGCAAAAGCTAAAGAGACTTCAGGAGAGGTTACAACAAATTCACCGGTAGGACAAGCAAAGTTGTCACCTGATATCATGGCAGCCCGACCGCTCGCGAAGTGGCTATCCCACTAGCGACAAACGTGACCTCTAGTATCCGAAACCAAGAACCTCGGAGGAACTCACTTGCAGAATATGGTGCAATGTTTCATTCTAGTGGTCAATTCACTAGGATGGCACATGAGGACCCGCAGCATCATCACTTACATAACTTTCTTGGCATTAGTGACAATGCCTGTCCCCACCGGCCAGGTCTCACGTACTATGTCCACTTACCTCTTCCCATTTTCATTGTTGGGAGAGGAAAAGAGGTGGCTGAAGTCTCGAGCTAACTAACTCCATAATCTCTGGGATGATTAGCAAAGAAGTTCCTTATCAGCCTTCCCTGTGCAATAATTGCCAAACTAGGAAGTGAGATATTGAGTTTCAAGTGCAGGCTTGGGAGAGAACTGTATTTGGCTCGGGAAAGATCAAGTCACACGAGACCGTCTCATCATCGAAGAATCTAATGGCACGCCCATACCTTTGTGAAAGTCTAGACCCACACACAAAAATTTTTTACTAGACTCTGCACGGGTGGGGCGGTGCCTAGAGAAGACTTATGATGAGTTGTACACTTTGTTGAATAGAATGTTTCAGGAAATCCAGAGTGGCACAAATGAGGCATCAAGAGGGCAGAAAGAGCAGTATCGATAGAGGTAGATGGTGTAAATGCCTTGAAGCACAGCTAGCATTGTTTCACCATCAAAATGATGACTTAGTTCAAAGGGACTAAGTATGAATCAAACAGGTCGTAAACGCAAATAAAGAAGCTCCGAGTTGGTGTGAAATCATGCAATAATGGGGCATAATGCGTAATCATGCGGGCCAATCTCGAATCAGTCAATTTTGTTCGGAATGTTCAAAGGAACAATCAGGAATTTTGGGGGAACAATTACAACAAGAATTGGCAAGCCACCCAAATTTTTCTTGGGGTGGAAATCAAAGGCAAGCTACCAGCAACCTCAAAGCAAGTTGTTAAAGATCAAATTTAACAGAAGATTGGTACGCTGATAAAGAAATACTATGGAGACATTATGAATCAAGGAGACCTGCATCAATTAGCAGAGAATCAGGCAAGGATGGCATCGGATCCGAAAATCACGCCACACCCGCAATCTAGAGAAGTGTATGTCAAACAGCGCCATCACCACACAGACCGCAGTATGACTACCCGCTGATGGCATATCCTAACCTCCCTCCAGGTCAATGCCATCAGTCCGAGGAGGGTGGGGCAATTAGCTGATGCGACACCTAAAGAGAAGAGAAATGAGGTGTGGCAGAGTTGGTTAGAAAAGGACTATCCACTGCGGAGAGAATCAAAGAGGCCGTGCAAACAAAATCAATTATCATTTCAACCAGCACAGAGACCACCACCACCATTCCTCAAAGATTCAAAAAGAGCAAGGAGGAGGAACGTTTTAAAAAGTTCTTCGAGATTTTCAAAGAACTTCACATAAATCTGCCTTTGCTTGATGTTTTGCAGAATGCTCAAGTATGCTAAGTACTTGAAGGATGTGATACAACAAAGTCGATTGGTGGATGTCCAGATGTGAGTGCACTGACGGGAGGAGTGCAAAATGCACAGGTAATGAGCAAGATACCTAAGAAACTCAGTGACCCGTGGGAGTTTTACCCTCCCTATACAAATTGCAAATCTGAGGTGATAAGAGCTTGTGTGATCTAGGGAAGCAAGCAATCTAACGCCCTATATTTATTAAACACCTTGGGGTTGGGTCAACCGAGACCAACAAGATTGATGTTGTAGCCGCGTATAAGTCGCGGCGGCACCGGATGGAATTATAGAGACCTTCAATAAAGTGGGTAAGTTCACAGGCTCGCCGGATTTTATCATATTGGGTTTTCATGTTGATGATCAGGTACCCTTAATCTTGGGACGTCCATTCTGGCCACCGGAGGAGCCATTATTGATGTGAGAGCAAAGGACCCTAAAATGAGGGCCCAGGATGAAGAAGAACTCTTCCGAGCCCAGCTTCAAGAGATTAACTCACCCACACAATTACGTAAAAACCTCGTGTATGCTAGTGTGTTGCCGCAGGATAAGTGTGGGGTGGCAGATTCCACAGTCCACGGTCAAAGGAATGGATTAGCCACCCGAGTCCTGGAAGGAAGGGCTTCAATGTGAGAAGAAGGAAGGAAGAGAGGGACAGAGTGGAGGTTGTCTCTCTAAAAATCAAAAGAGAAGAAGATGGTTCTTTGAAAAGGGAAACCAGGTATGAGGATGTCCTGAAAAGGATAGTTCACATTGTGTTACCGACGTAAAATTAGGCGTCGCTTGGGAGGCAAACCCATGGGCACCATAGGTACAATTTGTAGTTGTTGTTTGTGTTATCTTATTTATTTTCATTGTGTTTGTGTTTTTGGTGGAAATTTAAGCACAGGTGGAGGGAAATCTGAGTACCCTTGGAGGAGGAAGCTAAGAAGCATGGAAGAGGGAAAGTGGGGTCAAACACCCACTCTGTGCAAATTTGAAGAAAAACATGTTTTAGCTAGGCCTAGAGGCCTCGTGGAATACTTCTCACCCTTTTTGAATTTGAATTAGATGCTTTGGGGACATAGCACATTCAAGTGTAAGGAGGAAAATTTCAAAACTTTTGTGCTTAATGATTTTGGTGAATGTAGTGCTTGATACTTATTGGAAAAATTTTGAGTTGAGCATAGTTCACTCACCCTTTGGTTTTTTTCGTTCTTTTCCAACGGGGTATTTCAGAACCAAAGAATAAAAAAAATTCTTTGTCTGTATATAGTGTTTTTAGCCATACTTAGAGACTATTGTCGACGATGGATGGATGACGACTGCCTTGAGGGAAAATTAGTCACAGGGTTTTGGTTTTTGAACCCGTGAGCTAATTGATTGTTTGATGTTCTTATTGTGTGCTATACATGATTGTAAGATGCAAGCTTGGTTAGTGTTACATGTAAGAAGTGTATAACTTGGTTTGAGACACCTAAGCTCAAGTAAATGTGACCATGTGATTCTAAGCTTAATTCCCGAATTTATGTGATTAGCCGGGTTAAGAGTCCGCCGAATGTGTCTTGAATTGAGCATGTGCGTAGAGTGTAAGATTCTTTTTTGAATATTCCATGCTATTGTGGCGTCTAAAACTTTCCTGGTGTGTATACAAACGAAATGAAGGAGATAGAGTGTAGGAGATGATTGGGTATTTCCTTTGAATAAGCTAAATTTCTAACCTCGTCTTACCTACCTTGAATATTGAATCCTTGTTAGCCCAATTGAGCCTTGGGTTTATTCTTTTGATAGCCACAACATGCTTAATCATTTTCATTAGCCTTGAAATTTGATCCTAAACTCCTAAGCGCTGCAAGTGAAAAATTCAAAGGAGAAAGAGTGAGAATCGCAAAAAAGGAAAAATAAATAAATGTGGAAGTTGAGAAAGGTCAAAGGTGCAAATTTGTTTGAAAAATGCTTTGAGTATGTGCAGGGAAAGAAAATAAATTGAATGAAAAGTTGCTTAAGTACTTCTTACTAATAAGCTAAGAGTTCTTAAAGAAATGGGAACAAGAAGAGGAAATTTAAGAGTGAAAAGGTGAGGGTGAAGTAAGAGAAGAGATGTACACAACAAGGTGCGATGTATTAAAAGAGCTTGGCAAACCAAGAAGCAATTATTATCCATAATAGTACCTACCCGCCCCTTAGCTTACATTACAACCCACAAGTCCTACTGATCTTACGTTCACACATCCTTAAATTAGTGGAGTAATACATTAAAGGCAAGCTTATGGATCACTACATGATGCATGGGAATTTTGTGAGAGAGCTAATTTGTTTATATACCCATACATTGTGTGATTTCAAAGTTTGTGAGTAAAAATGGGTAACTCTCTTTGTGTTGTGAGGGCACATGTTTAATGAAAGATAAAAAAATTCATGTCGGATTTCTTGATCGCTTGATTTGCACAAGTTTTACAAGATCGAGAGTCGATTATTGAGGTTAGGAAGTCTTGACATAGTTAAATTTGATTTTAATGCTAAATCTTGCATGCTCTATTTTTAACTTGCTATCTTAAATAGTCATTATAGTCGTAGCTTGAATTGTCTTGCAAAATTAGATATGTGGGAGTCTTCATGTGCATGAGATGTAAAAGGTTTGTTCAAGGACGAACAAGGCTTTAAGTGTGGGGGTGGTGATCTTGGGCATAATTGCCCCAAGTGCTATTTTATACTTAGTTTAGTCTTGTTTGTCTATTTAAGCACTTGTATTGTCATGTGATTTTATGTAAATTTTGATATGTACTAACCAACATGATTAGTCCTTTTGTTTTTGTAGGTTAAAATGCATTTGAGGAACTAATTTATGATGGGTGAAGTGGAGGAAAGCACCGGAAGCAAAACACAAAAAGTCGGCAAGAAAATGCAAAACAGCCCACCTGCGCGACAGCACTGTGCCACGCCAGCACCGCCTGCACGACGTGGGGCCGTGTCACGGCTGCAAACGTGCTGCATAAGCAGCATGCCACGCCATAGCGGCAAGATGCCGCCAAGCTCAATTTTTTATTCACCCAAAAATGCTGCCGATACCTCCCGTGTCACGGAGGTAAATTGCGCGACCACCTCCGTGCCACCGAGCCATTCCACATGACGGGCAAAATTGTACATTCCCTATATACTATAAATAGGACCCTTAGCTTTAAAATCGTGGGGTCAATGGTAAATATTTCGAAATCGTAAAGCAGCGAAAGGAGAAGTGAAGAACTCACCTAGGGTTCACCAAATTTACCCTCTCTTTTATCTATTCTTGTAAGTACATCACTTACTTATGTTTTTAAGTATTTGTACGAACAGAGTGGCTAAAACCCCTTCCTCTAGGTTGAGGCTACGATATGATTGTAATTGCATGAATTCGTTTTGGTTTGGTTGTTAATTGTTGTTTGTCTTTACATTCTACATTATGGTTGTTTTTACGCTTGATCGCCATGAAAACAAATGCGTTAAGCTTAGGCAAAAGCCTCAAAGAGCAACCCTAGGCAAGAACAAGAGAAAGTAGCGAGCAAGTTCTTATCTTTTGATAAGGATTCGCAGCTAGGATAGAAATTATACCTAATTTGCCTTGCTTGGCTTGATAAAACGGATGATAGTGAGACACCGACTTAGAATTGTCACTCCACCACTCGTAGAAGTAGTTTTGAAGCTAAGCTGAGTTAAATGATTAAAGGTACGAAAGTACATAATCAAGAGCATATACCCCGTAAACCACATCCATGTAGTTGAATTGCCCACGAACTAGAATGTCACATTCCCGCTCAATAATGTAGTTGTGAGGCTAGTTTTTCATGTTTAGAGGCTCGAGAGAGAGTGAACATAGCATTTTCAACTATGTGAGACAACAATTGAAAATTTCATACTTAAACCATTAGAAAGGGTAGCATTGCATGATTATCCGGCCTTGGCTCTAGTTGCTTCTTATATTGTTTCCGTGAGTATTTCTATGACCACCCCTAGATTTAAATAGAATTTATCGAAAACTTTTATAATCAACACTTGTGAAAGCTAATATCACACTTGAACTTGATAATTAGCCGAATCGGCCCGCCTCCTTGTGGGTTCGACATCCGACTCTTAAAAGGGCTACTGTATTACGAAGACCACGTACGCTTGCGTGTGCCTGGGCATAGTCACAACACTAACGATGCTAAGTCTAGAACCTGTAGTTGTATCATGAAACAATACAAAGATAAAAGTATGCGTCGGTACTTTGAATGTACCGAGTAAGGAGAGAAACATGAATGAAAATGACGTAAATAGTATCTCGAATTGATACGACATGAAATGACAAACCGAAATACCGAAAACTAATACAATCGGTGTAGAACCGATATGGTCAAAATTACTCCTGGATGATGGTCATATACATGTCCTAAGTCTGAGATACTTTAATCGAGATACCGCACCGAACTCGATTCGAACCGAGAAATCTCGAGAGTAAACCGAATTGACTAGTGGGAGAGGCTATAAATCTCGATATATAACCACGTGAGCGACGCGGAGTCTGATGTGCACACCCAATATACCTTCTAGGGTATAAAGGCATGGACTGTGAAGATCACCGTTCGAGGGGGCCATGAGGCCAAGCAAATTTAACCTACAAAGGGCAATGTAGCTCGGGAACTCGGGTTCGGGCCGAACCCCGACCCATTTAATGCTAAGTCCTACTCCCATTAGATGATCCTATTACTACTACTACCGACAAATAGATAGCTCAATACTGGGGCCCAAGACTATGCTTACCTAGGATACCGTTAGAGTGTTCCCGAGTGTCTTATAGACCGTATTTTGGAAACCGAGTTCTAAGATTCCGTCACATGCTTATCCACACTGTGAACTATCTAAAGAATCCAATCGGAGCAACTAAACTAGGTCCTGGCTGGCCGATTCATAACCGGAATGTCAGTGACCGCCATTGTGACCAAATAACTATAATTCGAGCTCCGAGTCCTGGAGCAATCGAGAGGCACCACGGACACCCTGGGAAATAGGGCCAGACTATAGTCAAACCGACCGCCTGACATTTCCGACTAACACTCAATTCTAGTACTTCGACCGAAGCCGAACCGATACCCCGAGAAAATATATAATATGTAGACCTTTCCGATTGAATCTAATATCATACAGGTAACTGAGTTTTCAACACACATGCAAACTATAAAAGTCCCTAGATCCGAAAGATGTAACCAATTCTCAAGAATTCAAAGCTTAAGCAAAGATTCTAATTTCGACTTTCAACAGCTTGGGTTGAATTTCTAAATTGATGGAACAAGAATCATTTTAATTATAAGATAGTGGAAAATAGCTACAATTAACATAGGATAGGATTCTACATGAAATAATCCATGAACCATAGCAATAATTTCAAATTCACAAACTCGTGGCTATGACTAAAAGTGAACAAGTGAGAGAGCTTTGGGGGACACAAGGGGAGAACACCCTTGCTGAATTCCCACATACCTATGGAAGAAACTCTGGTGAAAATCTCTAAGAAAAATGAGAGGGATTGTCGTTGCCCTAGTTTTTGTTTTGCGCTTCCATAGGAACTCTACGCTCTGTTTCTGAGAATGAGAGAGGGAATATGTGTAGAAACTTTGGTTACCCCTCTAAAACCCCTGAATGAAACCCAAACAACGTAGTTTAGAGACTAGGTAGGTGGAATTCTTACAAAAATAACCCTGAGATTTAAATCTGAAATCTGCCGACAGAACCGACGGCTCGCATGGGTCGTTGGAATAAACGAGACGCCTATTGAATCTAGCCGTGGTTTCTAGGTTAAAAACTAGGTTCACAAGGATGACTCATGGTTAGGTACAACGGTCCATTGAAATTACTACAGCCATTGATACCTCCCGTTGCAACCGGTAAGAAAACAAGGCATGGGGCAACGGGTGATAACAACGACTTCATTGGTAGAACCAACGGGCCATTTTATCCCCCTCATGGTTCAAACTATCTGGTCCTAGAAGCAGATTTACTGGTGGTAACAATGGCTCATTGGATGCTGTCACGGGCCGTTGTTCCCTCCCCATTGTCTCAGTGGAAGGGTGTGGTAGACCCTTGGAGTTAGGTTCAACGGATGACAGATGGCCCGCTGTTAGAATCAACGAGTCGCCCTATGATTCATTGTTTCCTTCAAGAAAGGCTTTTTCTAACCACGACTACTTACAACGGTCGGTTGGTTCCACCAACGGTCTGTTGTGGGGGTCGTCTAAGACAGAAAAATTTTTGGTTTTCTGTGGTTTTTCATGTAAAGCTCGAATTTGGTCTAGGGAAATTTCATGGTGTTACACACTTGATGATATACATTCTATCCCCAAGGTACTTTCCAAAGATGACACATGAAATGTCGGATGCACTCTAGACAATCCTGGCAGCAATGTCACCATAAGCCAATTTCCACATGTCGGAGTATTTCAAACGCCCAATATACTCGGGCTGAGCTTGCCCATTTTAATGGGGCACTCTATCAACTTCCCCATCGTGGGGACACCTTGAAACACGTGTTCTCCATGAACTCCATGTCCCTCACTTTCTTGTTCGCGAATTGCTTCTGCCTACTCTGAGAAGCTACCGTGACAATCCTGAATTATTTGAACCTTTTCAAGGACTCCTTTAACAAATCTGTTCCCCAAGGACTCACCTCAACATTATACCACCTAATTCGAGACTCGCACTTTCTCCCACAAGGCTTCAAAAGGTTCCATGCTCGAGTGGTAGCTATTGTTATAGGTGAACTCGCCAAGGGTAAGAACTTGTCCCACGACCCCGCAAAGTCTATCACACACGCCTAGAGCATGTCCAACACTTGGAATAGTGCACTCGATTGTCCGTCCGTTCGAGGATGGAAATGTTATGCTCAAGTCCAACCTCGTACCCAACTTGGACTAGAAGTCCTCCCAAAATGGAAGTGAACCGAGTGCCTCTGGTCCGATATAATGGAAACAGGCACCATGCAAACTGAATAACCTTCTTCACGTATATCTTGGCAAATTTCTTCCATGTTGTAGGTCACCTAGACCGGGCAAGAAATGACCGTAATCTAGGTCAACCTATCCACTATGATCCAAATTGAGTCAAACTTCCACAAAGTCTTGGGAAGACCAACCACAAAGTCCATGGCTATCCTCTCCTATTCCACTCGGGAGTAGGTATCATTGAAGTACTCTTCGGGATTTTGGAAATGTACTCACCGTTGATAATTTAAATACTCCATCCACGTAGTCCACAATGTCTCGCTTCATTCTACCCTACCAATAATGCTATTCAGATCATGGTACATCTTAGTGGAATTAGGGTAGATAGAGTACCTCGAGTTTTGAGCTTTTTCCAAGAGAGTTTTAATTAGCTCAACAACTCAGAGAACACACACCCGCCTCTTTATTCTCAAGATCCCTACATCATCTAAACACTGCCTTAGCCTCCCGCCCCCATACTTTATCTCCCGATCTTTCCTAGCTTCTCGTCTTCAAACTATCTAGTTTTGATTTTCTCTAATAAGAAGGATTTAGCATCCAAAGTTGGCTAACATTCCACTGGTTTTGGTCAGCGACAATCTCACCAAGCTGTTTGCCAATGTTTGGACTTCCCGCCATCGCCATTAAGTAGCTCAAGCAAGCCGTACTTCCCATGCTCACCGTCTTCCCGCTCAACACGCCCGGCGCCGCATTGGCCTTTCTTGGGTCGTACAAGATGGTGATGTCATAATCCTTAAGCAACCCATCCATCTCCTCTCGCCTCAAATTGAGATCTTTTTGGAGAATACATAACTAAGTCGCTGGCGATCCGTGAAATGATCTCACATTGAGCTCCATACGTATAATGCCTCTAAATTTTCAATTAACACCACCGTTCCTAACTCCATATCATGTGTGGGGTAGTTCTTTCATGCATCTTCAGCTATCTTGAGGCATACGCAATAACCCGTCCTTCTTGTATCAACACAAGACCCAATCCGCATCGTGAGGCATCACAATACACAACAAAATCATTACTCACGAGTAACACTTTAATAGGTACGTGGTTAATGTAGTTCCTGACATTCTCAAAGATCGCTTCACATTCCTTCCGACTCACCGGAAGGGCACATCCTTGTGTCAACCTGGTCAATGCCAAGTGATAGAGGTGAATCCCTTCACGAACCAACAATAGTAACTGGACACCCCACAAAACTCGATTGCCACACTCAGTTGGCTCGGCCTGGGTCAATCGCCCACCTTCTCGTGGATCAACTCCTCGGGTTCCCTCCTTGGAAACCATTTTCCCCATAAAGGACACTCCTGATTCCAACCAAAACTCGCACATGGTGAATTTGGCATAAATCGCTTCTCCTTCAAAGAACCCCACTACAACCCTTAAATGATTTCCCAAGCCCGCTTGTTCTTAGAATACACCAAGATATCATCAATAAACACAATAACAAAGGAATCTAGTAGGGTTTGAAAATACCATTCATCGTGCTCATGAATGCAAATGGAGCATTAGTAAGTCCAAATGACATGAACAAACTCATAATGCCTATACTGTCCGAAAGTGGGCCGTTCTTCGGAATATCTTTCACCCAAATTTTAACCGCGATAACCTGACATCAAATCAATCTTTGAAATGCGGGGTCAGCCTCTTTGCAACGTCAAATGTATCATCTATTCGAGGAGAGGGTATTTATTTCGAATACCTTGTTCAACCGGCGATAGTCGATGCACATCCCCGTCACTACCATCCTTCTTTCAAACAAAACTGGGGCACCCAACGGTGCTGACACCCAATTTTGCCTCCACATTTTTATTAACTATTTTAAGCTCGAAATTTCTTAGATGGAATAAAAATATTTAAATTATTTAAGATATTTTTTAAAATTATTTTAGATATTATATTGATATTTTCATCAAAATAAATAAAAAAATTAAAAAAATTAAAAAAATTAAAAAAATTAAAAAAATTAAAAAAATTAAAAAAATTTTTTTAAAAAATATAATATATATGTATGTGTGTGTCTATATAATATATATATATATAAAAAATTCTATTTTGAATATTTTAAATATTTGAACAATTTGAAATATTTTTATCTATTTTGATTTGTTTAAATTATCAATTTTAAGTCAATTATTATTTAAATAATAAATTAAACCATTTTTGCGAATAAATATTTATCTTATTTAAGTTCGAAAGCTTAGTCAAACTAATCGATTAATAACGCATCTTGATTTTTATTTATGTTTCAAGAATGAGATGATTTAAATATTTAATTGATTTCAAATTTTTTTAATCAATTAATGTTATTTTATTAAGAAAATAGCTAAAATTGAAATAAATTGATTTTGCTTTAAATTGAAATTCTAGTCACAAATTGAGCCAAGAATATGCATATTTTCTCAACTCATTACTTTTATTATTAGCCAATCCATGTGTATACGTAGGCAATCACATGGATTGTGCTTCTTTCTTTTAATCTCAATCGTCAATCTAACTGCGGCTCTATTTAATCTCTCTATCGCATTCATCTATCTATCTCATTTATGTGTATGTGTGTATGTATGTGTGTGTGTGTGTGTTTATTTATTTATTTTTCAAATTTTATATATATTATTTAATTGTTTGTTTATTTGTTAATTCTTCTATTTTAATCCTAACCGTCTTATCTTACACGACAATGCATCAAAACCTAACCCTTTCACACTCATCCGAACCCCACCCTTCCCCTTTGTCTCTTCCCCATCCTCAAGTGAGCTTCTCCCCGACTCCCCTCCTGCAATGTTCACCCTAAATCCGCTCTGAATTAGCGTTGCCCGTCCTATTGGTGTGAAGAAGAGAGAAGTTGTCTCCTTCAATGCTTAGCGTAAGGCACTCCTCCCTTTTTCAACTCTCTTTTTTCGTAATTTTCCTCCTACGCTCAAGCTTTCGTCCTATCAAGTCTGAGGTGAATTCAAAATTTTGAATCTCGCTCTTCTTCTTATTTCCCCAAACTTCTCCTATAAATGGGAGACTTTTTAACACCGTGAGAGGGGGTGAAGAAAATGTAGATACAAAGGAAGAGACACTCGTAGAGGTGAAGAATGTAGATGTACAGAGAGAGAGAGAGATTAATCCATATCAGATAGACAGGAGAGAAATGTAGGAGTTATAGATGAGGAGACATACAGGAAGGTAGATGTAAATAGAAGAATAGAGAGACTCCATATAGAGAAGAGATATAATTGATTGATGGCAATAGGAACAACAGAGATGCACCAAGAGACAAAACAAAAACACAGCTGGAGAAACCAAAAAAACTCACCTAGAGAACCTGGCAAAGAATACATCCCGCACAATCGGAAACAGAAAATTAAGAAAAAAAAAGCAGCGAGAATTAAAAAAGCAGTAGAACATATACACAAACATTACTTCTTTAATTTGTGTTCCTTGTTTTCTGCGAACTTCTTCGTCTCTCTTTGTTTGTTGCGAATTTGAGTCAAATTGCTAGCCTAACGCTCAACCTTGGTGGCCTCAATTGTTGCTGTTACACCCCATGTTTCTATCATTTAGTCGACTTCCATCGCATGTTGGTTAAGAGAGTTTTGGAGTGTCATATGTACGAGGAAAGGGCCCGGAAAAGGCCAAATGAGTAAAGTCGGGATTTCGCGGGAAGAGGTCAACCAAGCTGCCTGCAGGGGAAAATTTAGACGGAGCTGCTCCTCCGCGTTAGCCAACATGGAACGGAGAAGAATTAGCACATTGGGTAGCGTGCCACGTTGCCTTGTCTGGCCGCCTCGTATATATAGGCCTCACCCTTAGATTTCCTATGTTATTTACTCATATAACTTCAACCACACAGAGGTAAGTGACGCAGAAAAACATTTAATTTTAACTGACATAATCGCTAAAAAGCCGTCCAACCAATTAACTTCGGGTATCGAAGTATAAGGCCGCAGGAGCATTTCTACGGAGTTAGTTTCGTGAAATTCACAGCGTGACCGTCAGTCCCGCCGAGCCAAAGTTGTTGGAATTGCTCCAAACTAGTGTCAACATGACGAGGCTTAAAGTAAGCATTCTCCCTTCTAGGCTTTTGATAAATAACAAAGTTTTGACCGTGTTTCTGTAGTTGGAATATAGTTAATATTTATTTATAAAGTTTCCTTTTGTCGAATTAAGTGTTAAAACTAGTCCTATCTTTCCAAAAGAATACGATTTTGACAAGAGCTATTGAATACTAATTGGAACCTATCGCTAATCGTAAATCGGCAACCGAGGTATGTTAAGGCATTTTCTTTCGGCAAGTTAGTTTCTTCAAAATAATAGTCCAAGATGAATTCCAAGAAGCATGTCGAGTATGTTATCATGTTTAGTTGTTGTGGTTTGTATTGAGACTTCAAAATTGTATTATTTTTTGGGATGGATTATACATGTATAGCTTCCGTGACTACCCTGTGGTTAATATTGTGTTGCCATCGCCGTGGCAAGGATACGTCGCTCTACTGAGCGGCATGCTGCTCGCAGTGGACAAAGAAGTGGGATCCAGATCCTCATATTGCCATGGTTGGTTCATACACACCCCCGCCTCGAGCATTTACGGGGTGTAGATATCGTGGAGTCCTCCGAACTCTACACAACTAAGGCCAAAGCCGAGCGGGCTCCAGCTGCGTATCCAGGATCAATGTGACGCTATAGCCGGTAGTTGACTCCGCATGACCCGGATAGGGCATATAGATTGAGGTGTACTCACCAGGGATAATGGGGGCCTGTGTGGGTTATTTTCTTGCCGATTGTACCTTCCGGTCTATGGGGGCCGTAAGGTTTAGTTGCTTTAGTTATCGATAGTTAGATAGTAAGACACCTCGCTTGTCGTGTATGACCCTACCTCCTTATTATAGTTATGTTTATCCGTGATTTCTTTACTTCGCCATCTTCACCATTTTCTTTACTCTTACTATTGCCATTTATTTCTTACTTTCATTTATTTAAAGTTACCGCTTTACATACTCAAGACATGTGGGCCCTCTTCAGTAAGGCCGCATTTGTCTGTGCACAAATAGACGAGAGCAGTGTCCGTAGTCCTGGCCACTCAGACAGGTCGCGTCCTTTCTCTCGGAGCTTGTGTGATAGAGGTTTACTTTGTACAAGATGGGTAGGTTTGGCTTGTCCCACCATCTTATTACTCAGAGGCTTGCATTGTATTACTTCCCGTGGTTAGATGATATCACGTGTGGGGCCTTTATGTGTTTTAGATTATGTGTGTTGGTTGTGTGGGCCTTGTTTAGTCGTTGATTGGATTGCCTTGTCGGTCATAGCTCAGCTTTAGCATCTCGATTTCACTTTCCAGCTTATACTAGATATCATGGTGGCCTTTTCATCGCATAGGACTCCCTATGTTTGTTTGTCTCTGGTTAGTCAAGCTTATTTTTGGTTGTGTGGCTATAGACCTTGTCTGGCTTCTGGGGTTGTATTTACAAACTCGCTATATAGCCCATTGTCTTCTTGATTCTAGAGTTAGAGTCAACTCCCGCACTGTAGGTGCTTAGGCTCGCCCGCCTGGGCAGTCAGGTCAAGTAGTAGGGCACTGTGTGCAAGTCATGCTCCCAAGGTGGGGCGGACAAACTTGGTATCGAGAAGGCCTATCTCAGAGTCTCGCAAGCCGTGCTGCTGCAGTCTTGTCTATGGATATGTTGTGCACCACATACTATAGCGGAGGCTGCAAGGCATGATAGATGGTTACTCTTTCTTATTCATCAAAGTATAGAGCGGCATAAAGATAGGGTTGGAGCTCCTTAAGTCATTATACTTTATTTACGTAGAAATGTTTAACTAGTGACACCCTACGATAGGTCGAGGTTAGATGTAGCAAGAGGAGAGGGCAATTTCAGCAGGGTATCACTTTGGTCAGAATCGCCCGATCTAAGGACACACGGAGGTATCATCTCGACCTCCCCAGCAGTCTCCACCACGTCAGAGCCGTAGGATGGCCAAGCAGGGAGTGCACCGCCCTATAGCTTATACCATACCATCCGACCAGAGGTCGAGCGGTGGTTGGTGCTAGCAAAGATGATGGCTGCTCACACCTGCCACCTACAAATTGCAAAATCTTTAGGAGGGCTCGGTGAAGTTCGAGGGTCCGAGGTTCCTAGCACTAAGTCCCCCGCACCACAGGACAAGACATCGACCGAGACCCTCAGACTTCTTAGACCAGGGACAGAGGATTTTCAAGGTGATGCATGCCACACCCACAGAGTCGCTTGAGTCAAGCGGTATTCGGCCACGGACATCGCCGCATGTGGGTATGAGAGTTGGGAGAAGTCCCAAGGGAGAGATGTTTCCCTCCAACTCCGGTCCAGCCTTTATCGAGGTTTCTTGGATCATTACCTACTGAGGAGATTCGACAGGTCTGGTTGGATCGGGCTTCCTACACTTGGAGTAGGGATCGATGAGTGTTTGGGAATATGTCATGCGCTTGATTCCTTGGTTGATATGCGCCGCCTTTTGTGGACACAATGTCACCTGTGGTACATCGTTTTATTATGGGGTTGAACCTAATATGTTGAGACCTCGCATCACACCCACATTGCGAGAGGATATGGATATCGCCCGCTGGCAAGTGTGCTTTTGCCTTAATATTGAGGGCATCGTATTAAATGATAACGGGAGATTAGGGAGGACAACCGAGTAGCACCGCAGGATAGACCAAATTACAGGAGGACCTAGGCTTCTGCTATCGATAGGCCGCCTATGACCCCACCTCCACCACAATAAGAGGAGTAGGTCTAGTCACCTGCGGCGCCGTGAGCCCTATAGTGTCGCGAGCGAGGTTTACAAAGAGTAGAGAGGAGTAGAGCAAGTAGGGGTTTACAATAATACTTTGTCACTGTACTGATGCCACTGAGCATGCAGTATGGCTCCACATGATGTTACATTTGTGGACAGGAGGATCACTAGATGAGGAACTGTCCAAATTAGGGGTCAAGGTGACCGAGATCGACAGATAAGTCCTCGATAGGATCACGGCCCAAGATCCTCGGCACGCAGGCCTCGCTCACCCGGGCAGAGGCTGAGGTGCGCATCGGGGTGGGCTCTCACTCCCAAAGCCGGCCCAAACCGTACTTATGCACTATTGGGGCGATGGGTGGAGTCGAGTTGCTCGCATGTTGTGATGGTGTATGTTGAAACATTTGATCTCATCCCCGTTTATGTGTTGATAGATTCGGGATCCACCTTGTGCTATGTTACACCATTAGTGTTCGAAGTTTAGTATTATGCCGGAATTGCTTCGGCGACTTTCTGTCTACACCCGTTGGTGACTCTATTATAGCCATAAGGGTCTATCGGGGTGTACAGTAGAGGTTGTGTCGCGACTACGGCATCTGATAGAACTAGAAATGATTGATTTTGATGCTATTATGGGTATGGATTGGCTAGCTCCATGTTATTCCAATGTCAAATATTGTACCAAGATTGTCCGATTCCACTTTCCTGTGGAGGCAGTATGGGAGTGGAAAGGTCGTACAGCCACGCCAAAAGGTAGGTTTATTTTCTATCTTCGGGCGATAAAATTGATAGCAAAAGGGTGCATTTATCATATTGTCGAATCTGTGATGTTCGGCGTGAGCCTCCGACCCTTCGCCTATTCCAAAGGGTTAATGAATTTCCCGACATATTTCTGCATGAGCTTCCCGGTATTCCCCTCCCCGTAAAGGAAATTAATTTTGCAATTGATATATTACTGCATTAATTCTCGGCCCTATATCTATTCCTTCATATCGGATGGCTCAAGAACTCGAGAACTAAAGGAACAATTGAAGGATTTTCTAGACAAGGGCTTTATCATGCCGAGTATCTCACCATGGGGTGCCTGTAATGTTCCTGTGAGGAAGAAGGACGGCCTCCATATGTGTATAGATTATCGACAACCGAATAAAGTCACTATTAAGACAAGTACCCGTCTTAATAGACGATTTGTTTGATCGCCTACAGGAGCGAGGTATTTTTCAAAGATTGACTTAAGATCGTGATATCAATGTGTCCGGGTTCGTGAAAGAGATATTCCAAAGATCGCCTTCAAGACCGATATGGCCACTTTGAATTTTCTAGTCATGTCCTTCGACTCACAAATGCCCCAAAGCAGTGTTTATGGACCCGATGAACATTTTCAAACCATACCGACTTGTTTGTGATAGTATTTATCGATGATATTCTTGCATATTCCTCTTAGAGGCGTATCACCAGATCATCTACTGGGACAGTTGCTCCAAATTCTCATAGATCGCCGCCTATATGCAAAATTTTCTAAATGTGAAATTTTGCTGAATTCAAGAGTCTTCTTGGCTATATTGTGTCGATACCGGTATACAGGTAGATACGTTGTAAGATAGAGGCAAGAAAGACTGGCCCAAACCTACCACTCCGATCGAGGTTCGTAGTTTCGGAGTTAGCCGTGGTGATTCATGCCTTGAAACATGGAGACACTACTTGTATAGCGTCCACATAGATATTTTCTTTACCGATCACAAAAGTCATAAAAAAGATATTTTCACCTGTAAAGAGTTGAATTCATGGCAGTTTACTGTTGGAGTTGTTAAAGGATAATGATGTGAATATTTTATAACACCCGTATGGGATACGTTGTAGCGGATGCCCTTAGCCGCAAATCCATGGGAAGCCTGGCATATTTCCAGCCCGAGCGGCAGGAAATGGCACGAGAATTGCATCAGCTAGCCAATTTAGTCGTTCGTATAGTAGAATCAGAGACAATGGAGCGGTAATCCGTATCACCGCAAAGGTCATCATTGGTTATGGAAGTGAAAGAACTGCAGTATGAAGATCCTAGCCCGGCTTAGCTCAAATAGGGTCCAAGCAGGAAGTGACAAATTTCCAGGTAACCGGGGATGGAGTTTTGAGATATAGGATCGCCTCTCATGCTCTGTATGTGGCAGGCTTCGCTAGCAAATTATGGGCAGGGGCATACCAGCTCCCGTTATTCTCGTCCATCCGCATTCGATAAAAATGTACTCATGACGTTAAAGAGATTTCATCGTGGTCGGGAATGAAAAAGGGGATAGCAAATTAATTCGTAGCTCAATGTCCTGGGGGAATTGCCAAAAGGTGAAAGTTGAACATCGAAACTGTGCGGATCGACACAGATATAGTGGTTCCTTTATTGAAATGGGAGGCAAAAGAAACATGATTCTATCCGGGTAATTGTTGACAGTTGACGAAATATAGCTCACTTTCTACCAAAAGAAGGGCTACCTTTTCAGCCGAAGATTATGTTGAGTTGTATATTAGAGGAATAGTCCGACGCATGGTGTTCCATCGCCAATTATCTCGACAGAGCGGCGCAGCTTACGCTAAATTTTGGCAATCTTTCAAAGAGGGGCCTGGGGGACGAAAGCTAACCTAAGCACAACCTTCCATCCTCGGCATGTACGGGCATGCATAACGTACAATTCAGATGCCCGAGGATATGTTACGAGCGTGTGTGTTAGATTTTAGAGGTACTGGGATGAACATCTACCGCTTTATTGAATTTGCCTTTATAATAACATTTATCATTCAAGACACCCGATGGCGCCTTATAAAGCGTTATATGGGCGGAACTGCAGATCTCCAAATGGGTTGGTTTGAGGTAAGAGAATCGGCATTGATTGGACTGCATATTATTCATCAAAAGAGGTGCAAGCTTATCAGTGGAACGTCACGACTCGCCAGAGCCGCTGTAAATCTTATGGCCGATGTACGGTAGAGAACTGTAGAATTCTAATGTGGGTGATCGGGTATTCCCAAGGTTTCACCGATGAAGGGTGTGATGAGATTTGGGTAAGAAAGGCAATCTTATCCCGAGGTTTATTGGGCCTTATCGCATTCGTCAAGGATAGGCTAGGTGGACTATGAATTGGATTTACCTAATTAGAACTGCTCACCTAGTTTTTCATGTTCAATGTTGAGGAAGTGCATAGGAGATCCCTCCAGTTGTCCTTGGCCTAAAGACGCCCAAATAACTCGAGGAGTTAGCGTATGAAGAAGCTCTAGTAGCCATAATAGATGGCAGATCCGTTGCATTAAGAACTAAAGATGTTAAGCTCAAGTAAAGGTTATGGTGAAATAAGAACCGAGAGGAGATGTAGAACTCAGAAGCATAAGATGATATGAAAACCAAGATATCCTCGCTATTTCGTACTTAATGATTGTGCAGCTAGAGGTACGTTGTTGTTGTTCTTTCATGTTGGTTATATACATATGTGTGGAGTAGCTGACTTACTATTGTGAAATGAATGATATAGTATTGTGTGAAGTACCCGTATTGGACTTTTCCTGCATTTAGGTTTTCGACAAAGGACACATGTGAGACTCGAAATTTTTCCAAACATTACAAAAATACTTAAAACACCTTTTAAATTTATGATTTAAAACATTCTAGGATGAATGTTCTTAAGGGAGGGGAGGATGTTACACCCCGTAGTTTCCTTGTATTTAGTCTTCCTATTCGTATGTTGGTTAAGAGTGTGGAGTGCCATAAATACGAGGAAAGGGCCCGGCAAAAGGTCGAACGAAAGTCGTGATTTCAAGGAGGAGGCCGAACCAAGCTTCCTGCAGGGGAAAAGTGAGACGGAGCCTCCTCCGTGTTATTCAACGTGGCACTGAGTGCAATTGCTGCTGGGCAATGCTCCACGTTGCCTTGACCGCCGCCTCAAGTATATAGGCCTCACCCTTAGATTTCCCATGTTATTTACTCATATCACTTCGACCAACATAGGTAAGGACGTAGGAAAACATTTAATTTTCGTCCGATTGCGCCGCTAAACGCCGTACAAATCCGAATTAACTTTGGGTACTTGCTAAGGTTGTAGGAGCATTTCTATGAAGTTAGTTTCGTGAAATTCGCCCGATGAATCCACTGCCCCGCGAGCCAAATTTGTTGGAATTTCTCCAAACTTGTGTCAATACAATCCTGTGCTTAAAGTAAGAATTTCTCCCTTCTAGGCTTTCAATAAATAATGAAGTGTCGACCGTGTTTCATAAAGTTGGAATATAGTTAATATTTATTTATAAAGTTTCCTTTTTGCCGGATTTAAGTGTTAAAACTAGTCCTATCTTTCTAGTAACACAATTTCAGTTGGAAAGAGCTATTGAATACTAATTCGAACCTATCGCTAATCAGAAATTGACAATCGAGGTATGTTAAGGCATTTTCTTTCGGCAAGTTAGTTTGTTCAAGATAATAGTCCGCGTATGAATCCTTAAAGCATATCGAGTATATTATCATGTTTAGTTGTTGTTGCCGCTGAGACTCGTAAATTATATTGTTTTGGGATGGATTATACCTGTGTAGTTTCCAGACCACCCCAGGTTAATAATCGTGTCGCGCTTTCCAAGGGAGAGGATACACGCCTCACGGAGCTAAGATGTCGCCTCAAGGGAAGATGGGGATCCATACTGGCTGCCATGGTTGGCCTTATACACACCCCGCCGAGCCCGAAGCCCGGTGTAGATATCAGGAGTCCTCCGTGACTCAGACACAGCTAAGGTCGTGGGCTGAGCGGACCCGCCTGCACTGTGATCGACAGACGCTATATCTAATAGTTGACTAACATGACCCGGATAGTATATAGATTGAGGTGTACTCACTAGGCTAATGGGGCCCGTGTTGGTTTTGTGCCGATTGTACTGCCTATGGGGCCAAGTAAGATTTATGATTGCTTAGTTACCGATAGTTAGATAGTAAGACGCCTCGCTTGTCAAGTATGACCCCTACCCTCCTTATTACAGCTTATGTTTAGTCCTAATTTCTTTACTACCATCTTCGCTCGTTTTCTTTACTTCATTCTCATTGTTAGTTCTATTTCTTACTTTCGCTTATTTAAAGTTACCGCCATATACTCAATACATGTGGTACGACGCCTCTTCCGGGGCATTGATTACTTTCCCGCAGTACAAATAAATGAGGAGCAGTCCCTCAGAGTCCCATTCAACCCGCATGTACGTCAACCCTTCTTCCTGTGAGCTTGTGTGATAGAGGTTTACTTCTTTTGTTTGTAGCGCATGGGTAGGTCGGGGCCCTGTCCTGACCATCTTATTACTCCTAGAGGCTTGCAGATTGCATTACTTCCCGTGGTTAGATGATATCTGGCCGTGTGGGGCCCATATGTGTTTTAGATTGTGTGTTGGCCGTGTGGGGCCCCGTTTAGCTGTTGATGGCTTTGTCGGTCATAGCTCGTGTAGCATCTGGATTTCTCTTTCCAGTTATAACTAGATATCATGGTGGCCTTGTCGGCCCGCATAGGACTCCCTATGCTTGTTTGTCTCCATTAGCCGTTTATTTTTAACAGGTGGCTATAGGCCTTGGTGGCCTAGGGTTGTAATGACACCGCTTATATAGCCCATTATTTTCTTGATTCTAGAGTTAGAGTCACCCGCACTGCAGGTGCTTAGGCTTAGCCGCCTCGCAGCTTTAGGGTCTCATAGTAGGGCACCATGTGCCGCCATGCCTCCCAAGGTGGGGCGTGAGTTGCACAACATCCGAGAATACTTATTTCTCGTTTATCTTTTTATTGCATTCCAATTAGTGTTGGGTACTTTTATGTGTTTGGGAGTATCTTTGTTGTTTTGATGTGGTGATCGAGTGTTGAAGGGACGAAACATAACCTGCTTTCTAGTCGTTTCAATTTATCTATATTTTTATTGTATGCTTGTATAATTATCTTTTCTTACAACCTTGAATTAGTTCAAATAACTTTATGAAGTGCTAAGCTTTAAGTGTTGGTCGGCTGCCCATTTTTGAGGTTATTGTAACTTTGATTTGATTATTTGAATGTAAGGATGCGTGCATAGTTATGTTTTCAATTTATTGTGTATTTACAAGTTATCATCTACCTAATTAGCGTGTAAATGGCTCCAAAGAGTTGAACCTTGGACTATGATTATATTACTTGTTGTGAGTGTTATTAGAATATTGATCTTGGAGCTTGCAAGATAACCATTTTCTTTTATCCTTGTTAGCCTTGTTCAAGTTATTTCTATTCCTAAAATTATCTAAGGGGTGCAATCGTTGTTAGTAGGGAATACTTATGCTTTAAAGATTGAGTCATAACCTAACTATAATAATGAACTAGAACTAGAACTAATGAAGTAGCCGCCATTTTTTTTATCAAAAATATCTTATTTTATTTGAAAGTGTGTTGCCCTTCTTTAAAGTGTTCTCATGATTCACGTTATTAGAATACTCATGGGTTCACTTTTGTTATGTATTAAGTGTTTGAAACCGTGTTGAAATGATTCATTAGTCAAAATGATTCATTAGTCAAAATGATAATAAGGGAAAGGAGTTATTTATTGTTAGAGTGTTGTCTCTCTATTTCATGTTTTGTTTCACACTTGGGGTTTCAGTAAGTATACCCAAATATGACTTAAAGAGATATTTTTGTTTGTCTGGGACATGTTTTATTGTATGTCTGCTATTTTGACTGACTCTTGGGGAAATATAAGTAACTAGAGAGATTTTGTTTGCCTAAGAACTATTAGCTCCCTTCTTGATTTTCTTCAATTGCTATATAAACTACTCCTATAGTTTCTTGGGCTTGATATTTATTAGTTTTTGCCTCTTTCATTTAACTACTTTAATGAGTTTAGTTGAGTGTTTGGAATTCTAATATTAATTTAATGCGGATGTATATTTCTTTTAATTCTTGTGAAGTTCAAAACTATTCAAAATCTTTGTCCAAGCATGTAAAGTGCTGCAAAGGGACCACGTTTATTCATTTCTTTTCAAATGTTTTCCGTACTCTTGGTTCTTTTCAAATATATATAAAAGATTAAGCTATTTTAAGATGTTCAAATATTTTGTATAAAACATGATGATGTGTTTAGTACCAAAAGTTAATACGTGCCTCGCCCATGAATTAATTGGCCTAAATATAATTTTAACTTGGTGTCATAGGCATTGTTTGCTCTATTTTTGAATATTTATCTTACATTATTTAAAAATTGTTGTACTTCCTAATTTCTTAAATATGCATTAATTATTGACCTCAAAATATGAAACTGGCCATTAGAATAGCTACTACATGAGGTAAAGTCCTTGCATTAAAAATAAGTAGAATTGATTATAATGAGCTATATATTTTGATAGATTTAATGGATAACTCTCTAATCATTTTTTTTCTTTTTAATGGCGTCAATCAGAAAGCTAGAGTTTTCATTTGAAACTCAATTTGGCCCATAGGCCAACACCACTAGGATTCCTCACAACATTCGTGAGTCAAGTATCAGGAGCGGACTCTTTTAAGAATCAAATACTCTTGGTTTCCTTCCATAACATTTCTTGCTATATATTTTATCTACTAACTTTATGTGTGTTTTGTGTATAAGGGCGAATTGTAGAATGTTAGTAAATAACTCACTCATCTCCCTTTTAATAGTGCCAAGATCATTTGCAAAGAATATTTGACAGGTTGATTTTTCAAGGAATAAACAGATGACCCCTTTTTCAAAAATCTGAAAAATACTTTTAATTGATGAATCACTATTTTAGGCAACTAACTAATAATAAAAGAGGCAACAAATGATTTTTCAAGTCCAATTAAATTAAGCTTAGTGTTGGGCCCAAATAATTAAAACTGTCAAATCTTTTTTCAAAATGGGTTATGTGCCCAATCATTTATTTTTATATAATCTATTTATTTAATTAAAAGCGCCTCGCAAGCCCAATTTCTTTATACTAAACCTTGCAGAAAATTTAGGCCCATGAACTTGGCCCCTTTCTGAAGACTCTTCAAAAAGGCACAAGTATGAGGTATATACATATATTATTTTACAAATATATTTGCATATTATTATACTATAATTTCTTTCTTCATATTTATTATTTATATATTAATATTTATATTTTACATACTATATTATTTTACCTGTGCATACATACATACTTGCAATTATTTTCCACTCATATAACTACCCCCATTCATAAATATTTATTTTTGCATATCACATATTACATATAACTATTTTAATTATGTACATATCATGACTAATTTCCTAATATATAACTTATCTCCATATACATGTACACTACACACTATTATTTTATACACATATACACAAAAATATTTATAAGATATTTATTACTCCCATATAATTATACATATATATACTTCACCCTGTATATTATTTTATAAACTATACATACATTACATGTAGATTATTTTACAACTACATTATACATGTTACTATTCTAATTATATTACAAGTATATCATTTTCGTATAACATATGTGTATTGTTTATATTTTATACACGCCTCATGCATTTTGAATAAAAATTTAAAATTATTTTACTACTTTTCCTTCACTTTATTCAAATCCACATTTATTAATATATGCACATCCTGTACATCACTCTCGTATATCATATGTATATCATATGTATATTTGGTATACCTCATACATTTTTAAAAAAAAAAATTGTTTTCAAATCGTTTGACTCTTTCCTTTTCACTACTTTTAACCTCCCTTTAGAAGAGATAATTGAAATGAATAATCCCCTAGTATGTCTTAAACTAAATTTAAGGGCTATCTTCGGATAGGAATTCGAGGGGTGTCTAAATACCTTTCCCTTGGAGTAAATAAGACCCTTACCTAGAATTTCAAATCTGGGCCGAGTCCAAAACAGAGTTTACATTTTTAAATGGTATTTCTAATATTTTTTCTAAGAAATAAGATGGTGACTGCAAATATTTTAAAACCAGGTAAAAGAGTCGACGTTGAAAACTATAATTTGACCAATAAAACGAGGACGTACGTAATGCCACTGGCCGAGGATTAGACATTTAGTGTTAATCTTAGGAGATTTAGCTTGAGATAAATATTCGGGGATGTATGTTTTCTTTCCTCGCTTTCTTTTTACTCATATTTATTTTTTATTTGTTGGCCGATATATCTTCTTTGTTTGAAAGGACGCAAGCCAAATCCAAACTTGCGTTTCTTATTTGTTTGAAAGACACTATGTGTTACTTCTTTCTTAAATTGTCATTCCGTTCATACTTCCTCCAATTCTGGAAAATTGACACTTTCTACACACTTGTACACACGAAGTTGTGATTTGCACTTTTCCAAAATTCTTTCAAATAATTAGTTTTAGAGGGCTCTGCATGCGTGGGATGAGCTTGATAGTTTTACTACCGTGTGACCACGTGTCTTTCCATATAGAAAAACCTAGAGTCTAAGTCTACCTAAATCTTAGAAAACTTAGGATAGAGCGTTGACCACCTTTGATCTAGGGACAAGGCATGCATAAGTCGTAGGTGGTTTGACCCTTAGTGTCATTCCATAAATTTGGCAAACACCCTTATGTCCAGCCAGTTCACGAACCTAAAGGATGCTTACCATATTATATGTGCATTATTTTAAAATATTTGTGTCGTAGTATGGACCATTTCTAAATGAAATAAAATTTAAGAGGAAAGGTATGACTAATCTTTTTATATGATGATATATTATATTCTTCATCCTTCATTCAATATATAATATGATTTCCTTCAAGCTATCCTTATACTTTGTTTTGAAAATATTTTTTTAATTAAAGAGCAATGGGATGACATAACAACACATTCATCTTTCAAATATAATGAGGTCTACCTGGGGCAAAAGAGGGCCCTTACACATTAGGACGCGCAATATTTGTCAAGTGTTTCTCCGTGTAACTTATGTGTTTTGGCACATGGCTTGCTAAGTGATTCATTTATTGCGCCATATTTGTTGTCACGTGTACTAACATATCTTGGTTTATTTTGGCTGAAGGATAGAGTAAATTAATCTTGAGTTTTTTTTTTCATAGTTGCACGTTTAAATATTTTTTAAAAATTTCACGTTTAGCAACTTTCATTATAGCATCCGCTAAAATCATTTCTCGCCCCAAGTTTTCTTTCACCAATTAGGATGTCTTTTATTATCCAAACGATATCCGCCAAGATTTTTCTTTTTATCCTCCACCCGCCTATCATGGATCCTCGAAATTCATGACAACTTAGAATTTTTTCAAATTGGGCGAGGGTACGATCTATGCATCTTTACCCTCCTAAAATTGCTCATGAATACAACCTTCCATTCACAAAAAATGCATAAATATTATAACCAAGGAGATGTTATCCTATATTGAGAAGTATCTATTTTTGGCATTCTGACACGGTAATCATAAAATACAACCGTGTTAATAACACCCACTTCTCACTCCTCATAACTATTTTTTTTCCTCTTTAAAAAAATGGACTTGAGTCGTACGTCACGGATAATGATTAATCGGATCTCTACGATTAACCCGGTAAAGGAGTTTGCATGCAACAAATCAACAAGACAAAAGCAAAGGCTCAAAAAGCATGTACAAGAAATTATCAACGTCAAGAAAACACTAAATAATCTCGAAATTCAATGAAGATTACAAGGTCCTCTACCACCTTCATGAATATCCCATACATTTTGTTTTAGGAGGAAATCAATGTCCAAACACTTCGTTTGAACCATCTCGCTATTTTAACAAACCCGAAATGCATTTGAGAACGATAGAGAGAAGTTCCTACAACTATCCTCTTGACATACGCTTCTAACCGAAAATCCAAAACTACGTCTCAATTTGATTTCCCATAGTGGGTTACGAGTGTCCCACATCGTCCGGGATTCCTTCCTTAGAAAAGCCAAAATCATCATCTTATTATTTTGGAACTATGCATAACCTGATTTTCCTCGGTGGGATACGTAGTAACCTATTTAAGGTTTGATCATTTTTTTCTTTGAAAAAAAGAAATTAGAATTAGATTTTTTGATACGCGAGACGCCAAGTCTAAAAAACCATGGCATATTCAGTCAAAGCATCCGAGACATTCCAAGGAGATCAAGGAGGCTGCTCCAATGACTCGGGCAAAATTTGAAGACGCTCAAAATCGGCGAAAAGAAGAAGAAGAAAAAGAAGCAAGGAGACCTCAATCCAAAGCAAATGACGTTTAACCGGCTCAACTTCTCACACCCTATTCGTATCTCTCCACAACTTAGGCTAGCATCTCTAGCTTAGGCATTTTTTTTAATCTAAAAGAGAATATTTTTTTAATCAATTACTACTTTTTCAAGCATTCATTTTATGCATATATTTTTCTTTTTAAAAATACTAACATTTACCTTGCATTTTTCGTGAGTGTTATCTTTATCATTGAGGTTGGCTTGTGCAAACAACGCATCTGGTCACGAATCTATGTTGTTAAGGACCTAAGTAACAATGACAAACCATTTTCCACAATAACACAGACACAGTTTTGCAAGCACTAGAAGACAACTCCAAGGAAAAGGTGATACGAAGAAGCGTGTGGATCATGGAAAACACTCAATCACTTAAACTCAAGTTTCATTCCCAACTCAATCCAAAATATTTCTCTAATTATTTGCCTCACCCTAATCCCACAACCTATGGGATTCCTCCACATGTGATGGTAGAATATACTAGCACCCCAACAATTCTAGAGTCATGAATATCCAACCAAACCTACCATTACTACACCGGCCGCGTAACGTCAACCAAATATGCTAGTTTTACGCCGATATGGAAGAACGGCGAAAGAAATCCGTAGATGCAAGAGAGATCCCCATTCAAAGGAGGATTGTCAAGAAGAGATGCCCTCAAGAAACATTCAGAGTCTAAGCTATGAAGACTTATGCATATGCCTAGACCTCATACTCCCGCCAGGATTTAAGTTGCCAAAATTCAACACTTTTGATGGAAAAAGGAACCCCATTACCATTAGAAAAATTATTGTGAAGGTTGATCGGGATCGACAAGATGAAGGTATACGGATGAGGCTATTCGTTCAAAGCTGGTCGATTAACACTTGAATGGTATGTCGACAAGACTTCAACGAAAGTGGAAAACCCGAGAAGATATAGCCTAAGATCTTTGTGAGACAATACGAGTTCAACATTGGACCTGATCCAATACTACTCGACTTGATCGATATGAAGAAAATGTCACAAGAATCTTTTTCAGAATATGCCTTAAGATGGAGGCTTGAAGCTTCAAGAATACGTCCTCCATTGCCCGAAAAGGAGCTAATCTCAACCTTCATCAGGATCCAAGAAGAATTATATCTTGAGAAGTTGTTCGGAGCTTGCCCACGTAGTTTTTCTGAACTGATTTAACATGCTAAGGCAATTGAAGATAGCATTCAAGCAAGAAAGATCACTGATGATCCAAACTCTTTGCACCTGTCTCAAGAGATGCCATCTAGTTCTCGTCAGTCAAAGAAAAGGAAATCTCGTGACTACACCCAACTGAGGGAACCTTTATCCGACATATTTTCTAGATTACGCGCGATTGGAGTGATACAACAAAGAAAGGAGAAAGTAGTTGACCCGATGCATCCGCAATTTGACCCTTCTAAGCGTTGTGCCTTTCACTCTAATGCTCAAGGCCACGACATAGAGGAATGTGTGGCCCTAAAGCATAAGGTTCAGAACTTGATCGACGCCAACAAGCTGCAAGAATATCAGTCGAAGGAACGGAACACTCCAATCATTAGCAATAAGGAAAAACAACCAAGTGTTGACAAGTTCCCCCAAAAGAGATGTCGCTTCAAAAAATGAACAAAAAAAGCCTCTGAAGACTAGATTATCGTAGTTATCAACCTTACCATTCTCCACCCACCCAGCCCTTTATCATACTGTACTTGTACTCCTTGTATGGAACTACGTTAAGGCATGATTTCTTGCATCGACAAGATACGTAGGCAGCCCATATCAGGTGTGGTCTCTTTATTGAAAAAAAATCCTTCTATTCTAAAATATTGAACTACGTTCTGAACTGATTCCTATTCGGGGATACGTAGGCAGCCTGAATGGGGTTCGGTCACATCAAACAAAAATTTCTTTCAATATGCGTTCTGACTTAACTCTTGCACATGGATAACCTATACGAGGAAAATCTACAAAACATCCTATTCATTCTTTACCAGAAATAGAAGATTCTCCCATATCAATCAAAACAAGAAGAGATTTTGAACATCTTTCAATGACCAAGATCAAAGCCTTATCCCGCTAGACGATATTATTCTCGCTCTCAAATTACGAGTTTGTCATAAGGAATAAGAGAAAGATTAAAAGAAATGGTTATGTTGTGATGTACAAGTCAGCCGCCACCTTTAAACTAAATATTTTTCTTTGAGAGCAGGAATCAAAAGCCCCGATGGAACAACACCGCATCAACAATAAGGATGATCTTTGATCAAAGGCGTCATCTAGCCCTCATGGCCTTATCATCACAAGCCAAATGACTAAATATTATCCCTCTCTTTATTTCATCATTTACATCTTCTAACTATGGGATATTAAGAAATTTCTTTGAATTTTGCAGAATTGCATCGCAAAGGCATCGCTGACAATTAGAGGACAATCAAGTGCACTTCCAACAAAGAGATCGATACACTAACACTCGATCCAAATAGAGAACAAAGTAATAGTATCAAAGTATTTGTATGCCTGTACAAAGAGACCCAAGGTCGTCTACCTATACAAAAGGACAAACAGGTAACTGAGTAAGAGGCAATTCTCCCATACAATACAAGGCAATCGGCCTATACAACACATAAGGCAATTTGCCTATACCACAATATAAGGCAATATGCCTGAACAATACAAGGCAATTTCACCTAGACAACAGAACGACAAGGTAGTCCGCTTGTTTAATAGGACTTGAGGCGGTCCTCCTGTATAATAGGACACGAGGCAGTCCGCCTGTATAATAGGACACGAGGGATTTCGCCTGAATGATAGAACACCAGGTTGTCCGCTTGAATAATAGGACATGAGGCAGTCCTCCTGTATAACAGGTCACAAGGGAGTCCGCTTATATAATAGGACATGAGGTAGTCCGCTTGTATAATAGGGCACAAGGTAGTACGCCTGTATAATAGGACATACAATACAATCTTTACATTACAGTTGCCTTGCCAATCGGAGGCCCTTTACATTACAATTGCCCCGCCAGTCGAAGGCTCTTTATATTACAATTGCCCTGTAAGTTGGAGGCCCTTTACATTTACAATCGCCCTGCCAGTTAGAGGCACTTTCTACATTACAGTTATCCCACCAAAATAGAGGATTTCTACTTTACATTTACTCCTTCCACCGAAGGCTACACTACAAGTTGTTTCGCCAAGCGAAACATACATCACAGCTACTCCACATATTAGAGATCTTTCATTTACAACAGTTTCGAAGGGCAACTCCACAAATCAAAAC